>CM032454.1:6646666-6932168 GCA_019049505.1 Pachyrhynchus sulphureomaculatus
TTAAAGAATTAAACTACATAAAACAAGTAGCCGTTAACAACGGTTTTATTCGGTTACTTTAATCGATAACATCGTTAGGAAAAAACCTAGAAACAAGGCAATCTCAGAAATATATCCACCTTTTAAGGACAGAAAGACCACATTTAAATACTTAACCTATTTCCGCAAACCAACAGAAAAACAGGGAAAATTTTTAAATCCAAAAAATATCAACATAGCTTACAAGACTAACAATACTAGAGGGAAATATCTCAAAAACTTCAAACCACAAATCAATAAAGACAATAAATCAGGGAGCTTTTATCAGTTAACATGTGGGTCATGTCTTAAAACATACATAGGACAAACTAGACGTACATTTATACAAAGAATTACAGAACACGAAAAAAAGTTTCATCCATAGAAAGTCTAATTCAACATATGCTAATCATCTTTTAACAGAAAATCACACATTTAACAAGAATTTCAAAATTTTACTTTTATTATATATTTATAAGTTGAAATTTGGCACTAATATAGGAATTGATGGCCTCATCAGAGCCGTGTAGTTTTGAAAGTTAAATTTTGACTTATGGGGTTAGTTTTGAGGGGTGAAATCGGAAGTGAAAAAACTTTCTTTTACCAGGTCGTCGAGTGGAGTGTCAAATGAAAGTTTGTAAAAAGACGAGTTCAAAAATAATATATAATGTAATACTTCCGCACCATTCTCTTTGTATTATTTTAAAAAAAGTGCGAAAAATCGGTGTCCCCCTAACTTACCTCAAAAAGTACTGAACAAAAAATTTTGAAAAAATTCTGGAATATTCTCTACAAGGTGTAAATTGAACGAAAATTAAAAAAAAAACCTTTAATAATATATCTGGTATATAAAAAAAAAAAAAAAAAATCAAGGTCATCAGTTTTCGCTAAAGATCGGAAAAAAACTTTGTTGAAAACTCATTTTGGTGGTGTGTTTTGTAAAATCATCGATCATTTTATACTTCCATAACGAAAATTTTTATTTTAAAAGCAATTAACGTACGGAACACTAATTGCGGAAGTTCAACTTGCACTTGACCAGTTGTTTTGTATAAAAAGCTATCGAGTGTAGATACATATTCAGAAACTCTCGTTTGTCAATCATGTACCGAATATGTTAACGTCCACGGACAGTTTATTATCTCATCACCACAGAAAAATGATCATCTCATCGAACATGTACGCCTTTACATATTCAAGTATCTGTGAGTAAAAACTACTGTTCAGCTTGCTCAGGTGTAAGAGACCTGTTCAACAATAATGCTAGCCCATTTGATGGAATAATCGACCGTATACGACATGTTGACTAGATCACATACGAAACTTCGAATTTTATAATCATTTTGTTGACGGCTATGGTATAATTAATTACAAGTAATTTAACACTTTAACATTTAAGTTAAAAAACTTACCTCCAATTAGTCTTGCAACGAAAAACTAGAATTAATGAAGATGAGGACGCACACAAAATCAAACTTCCAATTGAACTTGCCATCATACATTTTAATAGAAGCCCTTTTCGACCTATCTGATCACTTAAACTGCCCCTAGAATTACAAGATTTTATAAACTTTCACCGTAAAACAATTAGTTCCCTATGTTCGGAATGTGAAATCTTTGGCACAATGACATTACTCAGTATATATCACCACTACACCAAACACACAGCGATGATTGACTGTCTGATGAAGCTAACATTGTTAGCGACACGCGCGTCGAGTTCAAAAATAAAGTGTTTGGTGTAGTGGTGACATATACTGAGTAATTAGTTCCCTATATATGAAAAAGATATTGTAACAGATATCTCCAGTTTTTCTCGAACAATGCTGAACCATGCGATAATGTAGTGAATAAAGTAACACCCAGCGTCACAACCAAGAGCCACAAATTTCTTGAAATTTATTATACGCCATAGATAACACAGGGGAACAGCTGTTTTGGTGTCGAGGTTTTTTGAGCTGATTCTATATCAATTTGATGTCCTGAATTCAAATAACGTATTCATTTGTACCTAGGAGCTCAAATTTTTAAGATATAAAATTTTAGAGAAATATAAGTTACATTATTGTAACTCAAATCCGTAAGTGTAGTAAACAAAAGTAGATACGAAATTTTTATTTTAGTTATACAAAATACAATATTATGTCGTACTTACAAACAAAAAAAAACATTGAAGAAATGAAATAGTCACTCAACACTTGGAAAGCTTCTTTTCCGCGACATTCTTGAATGTTTTTTTAAACAGTCCCTTTTTTTAAACTCCAGCAGTAATCTGCCATCATGTGCATGTCCCATCTTCCTTGGTAGCGGTCCTCCATAACTTTAATATCTTGGTGAAATCTTTCACCTTGTTCCTCACTCATGTCTCCTAAATTTTCTGGAAAACGGTGTGGCTGTGTAAATAGTGTATTTTAATACTCAAATTGCACTCTAAGGATTTGAAACTATTAAGCATCTTGTTAACCATTTCAACATAGTTTTGAGCTTTATGTTTGCCTAGAAAATTTTCTACAACTGCAACAAATGATGTCCAAGCTTCTCGTTCAACTTGATTCATTGAATTTAGGAAGGCAGGATCCTTAATTAATTGTCTTATTTGTGGGCCGTCAAATATCCCTGCTTTGAGTTTTTCTGTGCTCAACTGATGCATTTTTACCCCTATATATGCAAAACAAGACCCATTCTTATCAAGAGCCTTTACAAATTGCTTCATTAAGCCCAACTTTATATGTAACGGAGGAAGTATTGATTTTTTTCTCTTTCAACCAAAGCGTCGTTAATGACATTCTTTTCCACAACGTCCATGTTTTCTCTCTGAGGCCAATCTTTTTCTAACCCAGTGGTGTGTTTTGTCCCTACTATCCCAGAGGCACAAGAAACACGGATATTTCGTGTAACCACTTTGCTGCCCAAGAAGAAAGTTTACCATTTTTAAGTCTACACAAATCATCCATTGATGTTCGTAATACTTTATCTTCTGCAAGACCAAAGCTATGGTATTATATTCTTCTTTCAGTTTCGTTGAGTGAGCTAGTGGTATTGAACCATATTTATTCCCATTATGTAGAAGGACACATTTTAAACTTCGCTTTGAACTGTCAATAAATAGGCGCAAATCATCTGGAATATATTCAGAAAGTCCCATTTCTTTCATGAGTCCCCTAATTTCGTGACAAAATACAAGATTGTCTTCTTGAGAAAAGAATGGTAGCAGATCTTTTTCTCTTGTACGGTAAAAGGTAATTTTGGTTCCTTGTTCCAGTAAATTTTTGTCGTTCAAAAACCAAGAAGCCAGTACTTCAGAAGCTTTTTTCGATAAATTGAGATCCCTGGTGAGATCATTTAATTCATTTTGATTGAAGCGTTGAGGAACTGATGACGTCCCCTCATAGTCAATGTTAGTTTCATTAGCATCAGAACTTTTATTAGCATCAGAAGAGCGATCAGAGGGAAAATATTCGTCATCAGAGATATGTGGTAGCTGATGAAATGTTGGAATCGGTATTTCATCTGAGTGCGGGATAGGGCGTATTGCCGAGTCTAAATTGGGATAAGTCCACTTACTGCGGTTATTTCGATTGATTCCATTAGTATTTACTAAACAGAAATAACAATCATTGAAGTGGTTTTTTGGTTCTCTCCAAACCATTGGTACGCCGAATTTTAGACATTTTCTTTTCCCGGTAGTCCACTGCCGTAAATGCTCTGTAGAAGTTTTACATACGAGATGCAGGGCCCACGTTTTGTCCTGATCACCAAGCTTAACTCCAAAGTATCCAAGATACGCTCGCTTTACAAAGTCAGTAATAGTTTGTCTGTTTTGTTGAAACATGTATTCTCCGCATATATAGCAAAACACATCAGGTTGACTTACACAACTTCTTCTTGAACTGGAACCTGAACTCATTTTAATTCTGTTCAATAACACAAAAACACTCTTTTCTTAACATAAAATAACACGCCGAATTCGATCTACTCTCATTAGTAAGAACGCACAAACTGACGAGACTTACCCGAGTTAGGTGATTAAAAGGGTCAGTTCAGGTACCTGATAGGCAATGGTTCCACTATTTATAGATTTACCTGGAATTTACTCAATTACAGACTGACAATAAAACCATTGTACCTACATTAATGAATATATAATAATTTTAGAACTCTCATAAATGAATATACTGAATAAAAACCACATTGGTAGATAAGTTGATGTATCTAAAAAAGTAGAGCTGACAGAGAAAAACGGATTGCATGTATAGATTTAGCGTCCCAAATATAGTTAAAATCAGCTCTAAAATCCCAGGCACCAAAACAAAAATATTTTTTTTTGTTGCCCTGTGTAATTTTTTGCTTTATGTTATAGGTCACTATGTTCCTTTATATGAAACATGTAAACTCGCGCATTTTTAGAATGAATATACAATCCTTTCCGAACCTTAGAGTAAATTAGTTATTTTATACAGGGTGAGTCAACGATAGAGTAAAGTTCAATATCTCATTTGTTTCGGGAATGACGAAAAAATGTTAAATACAATAGTTTCAGGGAATGTTAAGGTGAACAGTTTAAAATTATTTTTGAGTATACAGGGTGCTTCAAAAAAGTGTGGCCGATATAACATGTTTTTTTAAATAGAACATGCTATTTTCTAAAAATGAATTTAAATTCTGCGTAAAATTTTGTAACTTTTTTATTAATAATGTTATATACCTAAACCTAGTAATTTTTCTAATATTTCAATTTTAAAAAATTACTAGTTTTCAGTTTTGTAAAAAAACTGCCAGTAGCGCCATTGTTTCTGAAAGTGGAGTACTCATAACTGGTAAGAGTGTTCTATAGAGATGAAAAAAAAAAGATATATGTAAAGAAATTTTAATTAGATGCTACAGGGTGTTCAAAATAAATTTATACATTTCGACTATTTTAAATTGAAAAATCTCAAATTTTTTAAGTGGCACATCCTGTATATTATTACTTTTTCTGATAGATTTTACAAAACCCTCCAACTTTTATTAAGTATGTTATATCCCTATTTCTAATAGTTTTCGACTTATTTTGAATTTTCAATTTTTATCCTTGTTTTTAATACACTTACGCTATTGTGAAAACATAAACAAATAGTTATAATAATTTTATTGTAGTTCAACTTATCTAATGATTAATTATTATGACATAATAAATGTTCAAAAATATGCCCATCTACTTGAATAAGCTTGTTTAGTCGTTTTACTATATTTTCCTTCACTTTCCTTAGCATAAACGACAGTATTGTCCTGCACGCATCCCGTATCTTATTTTTCATATCTACTGGTGTTGTAGAGGGCTTCACATAAACACGATCTTTACTGTAGCCCCACAAAAAGAAGTCTAAAGGTGTTAAGTCACATGATCGAGGGGGCCACTGAATGAATCCACCCCTACCGATCCATTTTTGTGGGTAACGATCGTTTAAAAATTCCCGAACTTTCCGGTGATAATGAGCAGGAGCTCCGTCTTGTTGAAGCCCACATTTGTTTCCTTTCAAAGTTATCAACTTCTTCAAGAAGCTGGGGGTGATTCGTTTTGCAAAAAATTTAGATATGTAGGCCCGTTAAGCGGTTCGCGGCAAAAATATGGATCAGTAATTGGAAAATTTAATATTCTACACCATACATTAAACGACCAATGGTTTTGGTTTTGAACTTCCCGGACCCAAAATGGATTAACTGTTGAATAATAATGCTTGTTATGGCTGTTAACTGCTCCATTACTGCGAAAAGTTGCTTCATCAGAAAATATTATTTTGGATAAAAAATTTGGATCGATCTCTATAGCTCCATTTATGGTGGTACAAAAGTTTACTCATCGTTCAAAATCACGGTATTGAAGTTCTTGGTGTAGTTCCATATGAAAGCGATGATACTTATATTGTCTCGTGGTGCGATTAGCCGTAGATTGGGATGTGTCAGATAAGTCAGCTAGTTGACGGCTGCTGACCTGGGGATTATCTTCAACATGAAGTAAAATGTCCATTTCTTTTTCTTTATTGGTAGCATTCTGGTTTACTACTTTCCGTTTCGTATACTCAACGCTACCTCTACCATCAAACCGTTCCATTAAGTACTGATAGATCTAGATGGTATACGTCTATTAGTGTACTTCACTTCGTAAAGCCTTACTGTCAAAAGACAATTTTTTCCCGCCTCGCCCAGTATATAAACCATATCAATTAATTCATTTTTAGGAAAATCCATAACTATTACCTATATACGTCACTTACTACAAACAAATTTTACTCGCTTAATAGACATGTCAAAATTTGACAATGCCTACATTTTTGTTTTGTCTTAGCAACTATGTTGTTATAGCGTAAGTGTATTAAAAACAAATTCAAAATAAATCGAAAACTATTAGAAATAGGTATATGACATACTTAAAGTTGGAGGCTTTTGTAAAATCTATCAGAAAAAAAATAACATTCAGGGTGTGCCATTTAAAAATTTGAAATTTTTCAATTTAAAATGGTCGAAATGCATAAATTTATTTTGAACACCCTGTAACATCTAACTCAAATTTATTTACATGTATCTTTTTTTTTCATCTCTACAGAACGCTCATACCAATTACAAGTATTCCATCTTCAGAAATAATGGCGCTACTGGCATTTTTTTACAAAACTGAAAACTAGTATTTTTTAAAAAAAAATGAAATATTAGAAAAACTACTAGGTCTAACATTATCAATAAAAAAGTTATAAAATTTTACGCCAAATTTAAAAATAAATTAGAAAATAGGATGTTCCATTTAAAAGATATTTGCTGCTGGGAAGTCCCTAAAGCGCTCCAGGAGCGGCATATATGCGGAAAAAAAAAAGCGATTAACGTTGTTCTTGAATCGCTGTAAATTTACTCGGTGGGAAACACAGCGCTGGGCAAATTATTCCAAAGGGATGATGTTCTCCATATAAAAGACTGCTTGAAAACCGTTGTACGCGGAGTAACAAGCTGAACCTCATACTGATGTGAAGCACCAGCGTGACGTGTATTTCTAACATGCACCGCTTTGGGAGGAATTAAGCGGGCTACATCCTCGAACACTTTCCATGAAAATACTTGTAGAACAGACTCAAGTCGCCAACCGTTCTTCGATGTTCCAGCGAATCAAGGCCGCCGGTCAGTTCCGGGTCTCCAATCACGAACAGCTCTTCTCTGAACAGAATCCAACAAATGCAGTGTATGTTTGGGAACGGAGCCCCAAATATGGAAGCAGTATTCCATAGTTGGTCGAATTTGAGCTTTGTAAAGAATTAACAGTTGTTGTGGAGTGTAAAGCTTTCTGGTTCGAAATAATATTCCTAACTTTTGAGAAGCTCTCCTTGCTATGCCTGCAACATGTTCATGCCAGGACATATTTGCTCCCAAACTAACGCCCAACAAATTGAGCGACGATGCTAGGGGAATGGAGTGCCCCGACATAATTATGTCGGGTTCAGCAACGTTAACTTTTTTAGAAAAAACTGCTGCCTGGGTTTTTGTAGCGTTAAATTCTACTTGGTTACTGTCACCCCAAGATAGAATTTCTTCCAGGTCTTTGTTAAGTTGAACGACCTCCTGCTGTCTGCGGATATTCGCCTGAGCAGCCGATGTCCGAGCGTTTCAAAGTGAATGAAGAGACAGGCGTTCTGTCGTCTGCAAAGCTGTAGATTAGATTCTCGGTCTTTTCCAGCAGATCGTTAATGTAAATGAGAAAGAGATTAGGAGACAGTATAGAGCCTTGGGACACACCGACGTTGATTGTGAAGGTGTTAGAAAGAAATCCGTCGACTGCCACTCGTAAAGAACGCTCTCTGAGGAAACATGAGAGCAACAAACAGAACTTTTCAGGCATACCACAAGAGCGTAGCTTAGCCAACAGTCCATCGTGCCAAACACGGTCGAATGCCTTGGATATGTCAAGAGCAAACCGCTCGAGATTCTCCAAAGTGTTCAATTGCGTTGTTCCAAACATGTGTTACATAAGTCAGAATATCTCATGTTGATCTATGTTTAGGAAAGCCATATTGGTGATCGCTAATAATATTGAATCGTTCAAGATATTTTAGAAGATGCTGATTGATAACCTTTTCCATGACTTTCGATATTATTGAAAGCAGTGCGACTAGTCGTTAGTTATTTGGCAAGGTCTTCTTGCCTTTTTAGGTATCGGCTGAACGGTGGCACATTTCCAGCAGGACGGAAATATTCCCTTTCTGTAGGATAGGTTGAAAAGTCTACAGAAAACTGGTGTTAGTTCCCTTGCACCGTTTTTGAGAACTATGGCAGGTGTTCCGTCAGCACCAGAAGCCTTTTTGGTGTCTAGCTTCATTAAAATACGCTTTATGATACGCTGTCTGAAGACAACATCGGGCATCTTTGACTGCAATATGGGAATAGTAGGTGGTGTTTTTCCTTGGAAATCGACAGTAGAATGTGAAGCAAAGAGTTCAGCCAACAAGTTCGCTCTCTCAACAGGTGTGGTTGCAATGGAATTATCTGGCCGTGTGAGTGGTGGTATGGTGGATTTGGTGAAATTTTGACTAACTGCCTTAGCGACTATCCAAAAGGACCTGG
Source organism: Pachyrhynchus sulphureomaculatus (assembly GCA_019049505.1). NCBI lineage: Eukaryota > Metazoa > Arthropoda > Insecta > Coleoptera > Curculionidae > Pachyrhynchus > Pachyrhynchus sulphureomaculatus. Next base: position 6,655,268 of record CM032454.1, read on the forward strand.
AATTGTTGGGACAAGCGAGAAGTTTGTTTCTAATTCGTTGATTGTGTGCCGCCTTGGTTTCGTCGATAATTCCTTTGCATCTGTTCCGGGCACGAACAAAGGTGTTACGATTTATGGTGTTAGGATTTTCACGCCATTGTCGGTTGGCAATATGTTTAGAAGCAACAGCTTCTTTGCATTTTCGGTCAAACCAAGGCAGGTTGGAGGGGCATTTCTTCGAAAAAGGGATGTAAGCTTCCATACCAGCCAAAATAAACATCGGAGGCCTCTCTGACGCAGTCAAATGGGTTGTCGGATCGAAAACAAATGTCCATCCAAGGGAAAATTCGAAAATATTCCATGAGATCTTCCCATTTGGCAGATTTGTAGTGCCAAATCTTGCGCGGTCTAGGCGCCTCTCTGTCACTGATTGGCAGGATACTCGATATCGAAAGCAGTTTATGGTCGGAAGAACCCAACGGCGGATTTACGGTAACCCTGTAAATCTCCGGATTGGGGGTTAAAAACAGATCAAGAAGACTGGCGAACTCCCCGTCTCGATCAGGGATCCGTGTTGGTTCGTCAATAAGCTGAGTTAAGCCACGACTTATTGAGAATGTTTCAGCTTCACGACCTTGTTCGTCGGTAGTATTTGAATACTTAAGCCAGTTGACATTGTGGACATTAAAGTCGCCCAGGATGGCAATTTCGGCATTTGGATAGTTAATTTGTAAATGATCGATGGTGTCTGCAAGAGAAGCGAAAAGTGTTCGAAAATTGGTATCACTTGGTGGTCGATACAGGATACAGTTGAATCTTGTGGTTTGTTGAGTCGTTATTTTTAACCACATAACATCAAAGTTTGGGGGCTCCAGAGCCTCTTCTCGTTGATATATCGGCTACACTTTTTTGAAGTACCCTGTATACTCAAAAATAATTTTAAACTGTGCACCTTAACATTCCCTAAAACTATTGTATTTAGCATTTTTTCGTCATTCCCGAAACAAAGGAGATAATGAAGTTTATCGTTGACTTACCCTGTACAGTCGGGTATTATGACAATTTTCATTTATATAGTAGCATATACTTATTTGATAAAGCAAACTAGAAAAAGTATTAAGAAAATATTAGTTCCAAGATGTTAAGCAGTAATTTCAAAATTATGAGTTTTAGAATTACACCTAACAAGTCGTTTTAAATGTAACCGCAGAGTAACAGTGGTGACTAACACCTCTTTGCGGTACTTTGATGATCTTTGTTTAATACTTATTAAATTTTTATACTTAATCATTCATATACACTAACATTTACATCCAAAGCTTTACTTTATTAAATCGGATTAACACTTTATAATATGTAATAATCTTGTTGATACTCTAGTTCTATCTATAGAAAATCAGCATGTATATGTGAATACGATTTTTGTGAAAGAAGTCGTTTTTAGCAATTACCAGGTGTACAAGTACGAAATGCGGATTTCAGACAACATATGGTGCACCAATGCAGTTTGTGCTATAAAGATTTAACACTGCGCCATTTTGTTGTGTCATCAACAAGTGTCAGACGCGCACAAGTGATAAATTGAAAAAGTGAGCGCATAGTGTTGTGTTGTTGTTGTGTTCAATATATCGAAATTTATACCGAACAAAGAACATTCGCGGACAACATTAATTTTTTATTTTCATTTGAATAAAATTGCTATTGAATCATACCGATTACTTCAAGAAGCTTATGGTGAACATGCTCCATCGCAAGATATGTGTGAACGATGGTTTCGGCGTTTCAAAAGTAGTGACTTCGATGTTGCAGACAAGGAACGCGGAAAACCGCCAAAAAAATACGAAGATGTGGAATTACAAGCATTGTTGGACGAAAATGATTCGCAAACACAAAAACAACTCGCCGAGCAATTGGGCGTTAGTCAACAAGCTGTTTCCAATCGGCTACTAGAGATGGGAAAGATTCAGAAGCCGATAGATGGGTACCACATGAGTTGAACGACAGGCAAATGGAAAAGCGCAAAAACACGTGTGACATTTTGCTCGCTCGGTACAAAAGGAAGTAGATTTTGCATCGTATAGTTACAGGGGATGAAAAGTGGATTTATTTTGAGAATCCCAAGCGCAAAAAGTCATGGGTAGACCCAGGCGCACCATCCACATCGACCGCAAGACTGAATCGCTTTGGCAGAAAGACGATGCTCTGTGTTTGGTAGGACCGGAGGGGCGTGGTCTATTATGAGCTGTTAAAACCTGGGGAAACGGTTAATACTAAACGTTACCAACAACAATTGACCGATCTGAATCGTTCGCTGCTTGACAAAAGGCCAGAATACCGAAAGAGGCAACACAAAGTCATTTTTCTTCATGACAATGCTCCATCACATACGGCAAGCTGGGAAGTTTTACCCCATGCGGCTTACTCACTAGACTTGGCTCCTTCCGATTACGACTTATTTGCATCGATGGGTCACGCACTTACTGAGCAGCGCTTTGGTTCGTAAGAAGATGTGAAAAAATGGCTCAATGAATGGTTCGCAGCAAAAGGGGAAGATTTTTACTGGAGTCACACAAATTGCCCGAAAGATGGGAAAAATGTATAACAAGCGATGGAGCATACTTTGAATAAAGCACTTTTTATCATTTTTCCGAATTTAACATGTTTTTTTAGATGAAAAATCCTCATTTCATACTTGTACACCTGGTACTTTGTTCGGAATTTTTAGTTCATAATTTTATCAAATTAAATTAATTACGTAACGTCTTGTTCTGTTTCTTAGATAACCAACGTAATAAGAATTTGTATAAAGTATTTCCTAATGGTGCTAATTTTTTAAAGGTTCTTGATTCTTACTTAATAAAATGTACGAGTATCATAGGGTTTAAAATATCGCACAGCTTACGTACAGCTAAACTTGAAAATTATTTTCTACAAGAAAATCTGTCGTTCAAACGTATCTATAATATATATAAACGTCTCTCTGTCTGTCTGTCTGTTCGTTAGTGCGCTTATCACTCGAGAATCATTTATCCGATTTACGTGCTTTTTTTTTTAAACATACATATATTCTCTGGCCAAACTATAGGATATATTTTATTACGTTAGATAACATAAAGAATAAGCAGTGACGATAATAGTGAATCAAGTTGGAAAAAAGTTTGCCGCTAGCGCGTTCTCTTGCATTACACTGCCTAAATCATTAAATATGGAACAATATCATGTAGCAAAGAATATAATATATATAACATGCAACGTCTTTCTGTCTGTCTGTCGTTTAGAGCGCTTATGACTTGAGAACCACTTGTTCGGTTTACGTGTTTTTTTTTTAGTTCATACATTTGTTCTCCGGCCAGGTTATGTATTATAAAAGCATACTTTGAATAAAGCACTTTTTATCATTCTTCCGAAATTAACATGTTTTTTTAGGAAAACAATCCGCATTTCATCCTTGTACACCTGGTATTTTATTCTAAATTGAAATGACTATAAAAAAATATATGTTAAATGCCGTATTCGATTAACAAATCAGATTTGTACTACACAACAATTATCATCAATACTCCGACACGCTTTTCGATAACCATGTTAGTTAGCATCGTCAAAAATGATGATTGACAGTCAATCATTGAGCCTGATGCTCACAAAGTAGCAAAATGCGCGTCGAATGCAAAAACCAAGTACTTGGTGTAATGGTGATAATTGTTATGTAGTACAAATCTAATTTTTTAATTGAATACCTCTTTAAGCAGAGTAAACGTTTCTGAATTCATTTCCTTCTCTTCTTTTTCTTCTTTATATTAGGCATTCCTGCCTGTTTTTCTTTAATGTATCGTCGCTACAGGTCGTCGTTCCATCTTTTTCGCGGGCGTCCTATACTTCTTCGGCCCACCGACCGGTGATTTATCTCGAGCTATTTTCACTAATCGTCGTTCGGACATTGTATTTACGTGTTGGTTTCAATATTGTTTTCTGTTTCTTATCCACGTGTTAATATCCTCTACTTCACATATGTGCCTTATGTTGTCATTTGTTCCTTTATCCCAAAGTGTTCTTCCTGCAATTCTTCTTAATGTTTTCATTTCACTTGTTTGTAAGTATCTCTGAGTTTTGCGTGTTTCTGGTCTTGTCTCTGCTATGTAGGTCATAACTGGTCAAACTACAGATTTATATATATATATATATATATATATATATATATATATATATATATATATATATATAAAGGGTGATTCATTTAGAGGTACTTTTTATGATGGGGATTTAATTGCAGATTGCGCATGCGTCGTGTCAACTGAAGTGGCATTCCTGTTCAGTAGTGTTTGACAATTCATAATGGAAAGCCTTAGCCCGGCACAGCGTCTACAAATTGTTCAACTTTATTACGAAAATGGGCGTTCTATGAGGAATGTGTATCGGGCGCTTAGAGCAACTTATGGTCCACATAATCGGCCTACCGATCGCACAATTCGCTCTACCATCAATAAGTTTGAGACCCAATTTTCATTATTGGATAATGCTCGACCGAATAGACCACATCCAGCACGTAGTGAAGAAAATATAGGGGCGGTAGCGGAGAGTGTACGCGAAGACCGTGAAGTGTCGATTCGTCGCTGTTCTCAACAGCTTGGCCTGTCATATTCAACAACTTGGCGTATTTTTCTTTAAAAGCATACAAAATTCAACTAGTGCAACAACTGAAGCCGACCGACCTTCCAAATCGTTTCCGTTTTAGTCGTTGGACTCTTGACAAGCTTGCAGAAGATCCACTGTTTTCGAGAAAAATTGACTTGACTTTTTCCTTTGGGGCTATGTAAAGTCCAAAGTCTACATGGATAAGCCAGCTACAATTGAGGCATTGGAGGCCAATATTACTCGAGTCATTGGCCAAATACCACTCGAAATACTCACACGCGTCATTGAAAATTGGAACTTCAGAATGGACGTTGTTAACCGTAGTCGCGGACAACATTTGAAAGAAATTATCTTTAAGAAATAATTGTAAAGAATGGTTCTTTTATATGATAATAAAGATTATAAAATAAAATTGTTTTTATTCATTTTTTTTTTATTTAAAAAAAGTACCTCTAAATGAATCACCCTTTATATATATATATATATATATATATATATATATATATATATATATATATATATATATATATATATATATATGTACGATATTTTACTTCCGATCCCAAGTATTTATTTTTCCAAATAGTGTCATAGCATAGCATCCTGCTATTCTATTGGCTTTTACTATTTGTTCTTTTATTTCTTCTTCTATGTTGTTGTTATATGATAATTTTATACCAGAATGTATACACCCTGTGAAAATAAGGATCTAAAAAGCTTTACAGTTGCACGTACTGTAGCTTACATACAAATATTTATAATATAAACATCCAAAAAGTTACAATTACACGTACTCTAGCTTACATACAAACATTTAAAATATAAAGTGCTCAATCCAAAAAAAAATCCTGAGTGCTCTAAGGGACATTCTCAATTAGCAATCTTGATATTAATTTCTTATACGTTGTAACCTGTAAAACTTACCCGCTTTAATTTCTGATACTGAATTGAGTGAACCCCGATTTTAAAAGAACTAAAGAAATTAAACACACACTAGCTCAGTTTTCTTTGGTAGAGAGATATGGGTAAGAGATAATTTTCTTACGTCTTTTTGGAATTAATTTCTATATTTTTTTTTAAAGGCTTTAGCTGTACCAAATTTTTGGGCACCATCCATTTTAAAATAGAAAGGATCTAACTTCAGCTAAAAAAATGGAAAAATGCTGAAGGAAAGTATTGTAGGTAAAACAAAAAATCAGTTTGGTACAGCCGTTCTTGCCCTGAAAAGTAGGATAGGTATTCAGTGAGACACTAGCTTTAATCAACAAAAAAAGAGAATTTATTCATGTATTTTTTTTAAATTAAAAAGTTCTAACGTTTGCCGTTTTAACCAAAAAAAAATTCTAGCCTAACTAGTTGTTGTTACATTTAAACTTTTAAACTATTATAACCCCCGAAGACGAAAAGTCGTGTTTTACACTTCACTTTTTAGTCTGTTTTAAATTGTAGTTAGAGCACTACCCCGGGATAAGTCTATTGAGGGAAGTTTTGTTGACTTACTGTTCTTATTCCTGTTTTGACGGACTACGCCTGATTTCACACTTTCTCTTAGCAAACACTTACGGCTTTTATTTAAGAAACTGGTACTTAGCTCACATGATGGTTGTTCTGAGCTTTGATTTTCTTTAGCTCAGTCGAAGGAAGCCTACTTGACGACCCTCATGAAAATTTAGCCTGTCGGCTAGATGGTAAATAGCCTGGCTGCGGCTAGATGAAAAACAACCTCGATTCAAGCTCTGCGGAGCCTTAAATAATCGTGCGACTTTTGCCAGTAATATCACGACGCTCCAATCAAAACTGCCGATCAAACATTTCACCAATCGCGGCGTAGCGAGAGGTTCGGTCAGGAACCCGCACAACACCGTATATACCGAACGTCTTGGAACTTCTGTTTAATATACCGTTCGATACAAAAATGAAAATAAGTACAATTTGAAATGGAAAAATCAGTAACATTACATGGTCTTAAAATCTAGGAAAAAATGAATGTTACAACATACTTAAATTTAAAGATTTAATATCAGTCGGCAGACTGATTGGGATGCCCTAGGCACAAAATTTATAAAAACAGTCTTTTCAGCAATAAGACTTAACATATTGGTCCTGAAGCACTGTTCAAAAACTCTTAACATATTCTGCAGTTTATCTAGAGCCAAAGCAGTGGTGTTGTCACAGCATACATAACTGTTATCGTCTGCAAACATGGTTAAATTACTTTGGTCATTAACGATATTCAGTAAATGGTTTACAAAAATTTTAAAAAGTAGCGGTCCGAGAATGGACCCCTGTGAAACCCCCGTAGAAACTTTCACTCCATTCGACCTCACTCCATCAATATCCACGACTTGATCTCTACCTTTTAGATATGACTGTAACCAGTCACTCACATTACCTCTTAGTCCATATCTGTCCATCTTTGATATTAATAGATCATGATTGATCAAATCAAAAGCCTTACTTAGGTCCATGAAAATCCAAAGCACTTTTTACTATTATCCAGCTGCTCATAAAGCTTTTCTACAAACTACAGTATTGCAGAAGATGTATTCCTGCCTTTCCTAAATCCATGTTGACAATCGGTAAGAAAAGTGATATCATTATGCTTATCAATTTCCAGCTTGCACCTAATTGGTTCTTTGGAGATAACCACTGATTTGGTTTTTTCAGGCGATATTTTCATATTAAATGTATTTGCTGTTGTATTAAACTGATGTAATAATCTCTGCAAGTCATCTTCATTCTCAGCCATTAGGATAGTATCGTCGGCGTAACACAATATTTGTATCTCTTTATTTCCCATTTTATAGCCTTTTATGATTTTTATCTGTTTAAATATAATGTTAAACAGTAGGGGACTCAGTGAGTCTCCTTGTCTACTCCAGTTGTTACCTCTATGGATTCAGTTAACTCCGAATTTACTCTCGCTTTTATTTTATTTCTTTTGCAAATGTTCTCAATGAATTTTATTATATCCAACGGAATATTCTTGTCATAAGGTGTGTGCACTACGTCTTGCAGCTGTACTCTATCAAATGGTTTTACCAAATTCTATAAAGCATAAGAACGCTGGTCTGTTACACTCAATTAATTTTTTCAGTAATTTGTCTGGTTACAAATACTGCGTCGTTACAGGATCTTCCGCTCCTGAATCTTTGTTGATCTTCGGAAAGCTGTATAAGTGGAGTTCTTTTATTGATAACAATTGTCGTCGATTTTAAAGTTGTGCACAAGAGGTTAATTCCTCGATAATTATTCCTATCGGTTTTTTCTCCTTTTTTAAAAAGTGATATCATTATGCTTGTTCTCCATTCTTCTGGTATTCGCGCAGCCTGTATTATTTTGTTTATGAGCTTCGTCACTTCTTTAGTCAGTTTCACTCCGCCGCACTTTAATAGTTCATTTTGTATTTCGTCCTTACCGGCTGATTTTCAGTTTTTTAATTTTTTGAGAGCTTTTTCCACCTGTTTATCATCTATTTCTGATGTTTCGTTGATTACTCTTTCTGGTGTTTCGGGTGTCAAATTTTCTGTTGGATTACAGAATTGCTTTATATAATTTATCTATGTGTCTTTTTCGATATATTTTACTTCTATTAATTCTTTTATTTCCTTTCGCTGCCCACGAATCATTCTCCAAATCTTTTGCATACCATAAAAGTCATGTTCCATTTCTTTAGAGCAGGGGTGCTCAAACTTGAACTGCTGGCGATCTACCTCAATATTGCTAGACTATGATCGATCGACTCTGAGAGGCTGCAAGTAAGTGTGAAACAGGATTGTCGTCTAGGTAGGGTGTATCGTGGCATAGATATTAGTTTTCGGCACAATATGCATTTTTTTTAGTCAAGGTAAGTGTAGGTCTGCTCTAGAATGTCAATGAAAAAACTCATAATTATTCAAAATTGCGAGTTTATTGATCCTTACAAAACAAACGAGTTCTAGTGTCTAAACTTAACTAAAGAGTGACTTTGGATGTTGAAGCGTGGCACTGCATGTCCTCAGCATACTTTTCATAAGATGGTACGTAATTACCGAGTGCTAATCGCAAGCATGATGACATATGTTCGTCAGTTAGTCGATTGCGATATTTTGACTTAATTATCTTCATTTCAGAAAATGCAGACTCGCACAAGTAAGTTGACCCAAACATTGCCGTCAGTTGAAGGGCGATTTGCCTTAGATTCGGACATTTATCTTCAGATATAAAACACCAGAATTTTGTATCAGATGCTGTGGCTTTGAGATGTATATCTGATATAAGCTGCACTAACTCATTTTCAACAGAACATAAGTCCATGTTAAACTGACTTGCTATTTCAGTAGCTAATTCCTCAATGTTTTTACACAAAAAAGGATAACTCATAAATGATGCGATATTTGCCACTTAACTGAAATCATAAAAACGTATTTCGAATTGGCCCAAAATATTTGATAATTCTGCCTCATAAATATCATAATTCAATTGAGGAATCCTTGCTTTCAAAGACGGAAAATTTTTCAGATCCATTCTTTTCAGTTGATCTATCATAAGTTGCAATTTACTTTTGAATGCGTTTATTGCGCTAATCATCTCAATAATAGTTTTTCCTTTACCTTGAAGCTCCAAATTAATGGTGTTTAAATGCATTGTGATGTCTGTCAAAAATGCCAAATCAGTCAGCCATTTTCCGTTTTTCAGCATCTGAGTGTAATCACCTCTTTCGGGCAATAATTCTTGAAACCTTTTTAGGAATTTTCCGCGACTCAACCACCTGACGTTCCTGTGAAGAACTAAATCAGTGTGTTCAGCTGACTCACTATCTTCCAACTGCAATTTAAAGAGCCGTCGCTGCAAGCTACGTGCACGGATAGAATTCACAATTTTTATTGCAATGCCCATAATCTCCTACATGTTTAGAACTTTTGAACACAAAACTTGTTGATGTATAATGCAATGGAAGGAGAAAAATGAAGGTAAATCATCATTAGCTCGACACAATGCCACAAAACCGTTTTTGTTTCCAGTCATTGCTGGTGCTCCATCGGTTGTAATGCACACTAGTTTATATATTGGTAGCTTGTAGTTTGTTACAAAATTGAAGAAAACGTCATATATTTCTTCGCCACGAGTCTTTCCTTTCAGAGGAATCATTGTCAAAAACTCTTCCTTAGCCGACATGTCATTGAATACCATTCGAATAAAAATACACAGCTGGGCAGTGTCTGTCATATCGGTGGACTCGTCGAACTGTAAAGAAAAGTATGTACATTCCATGATATCATGTTTTAGTTTATCTGCCATGTCCTGACTCATGACTTCAACACGCCTTGTGACAGTCGGACGAGATAACTGAAGTTCTCTAATAGCAGAATAATCTCTGTTTTATTTTTAAAATCTCCAAATAAAGTCTCACCCGCTTCAATAAATGCTTCCTTCACAACCAATCCATCATCAAATGGTTTCTTTTGTTTCGCCAATATATGAGAGATTTTAAATGACGCGATCGTTGCAGCTTTTGATTGTTTGGCTGGTCTTGTGAACATGGTTTGTTCTTTTTTCAAACAAGTTATCAAATCACGTACTTTTCGTTTTCTTAATTCACTCTGTGACGGAAAATCCTTTTCATAGTTTTTATGAACCGTTTTATGATGCCTCTCTAAGTTCCCACGCTTAGGTATTGCAACTGACGCACGGCAAATGAGACAAATGAACTTATCCTTTACCATACAAAAGAAAAATTCTTCCTCCCTATCGTTATTAAAATGATAAGTTTTACTTTTCTTCGCCGCACTCATTTTGGACTATTTATTAATAAATTTGTATCGATGTATCGCCTTCAAGTTACAACTCAGACTGACTCCTATTCCTGCAGGCGCAACATTTATATCGGTGCGAACGAAGTCTCGCATGTTCCCGTCAAACACGCCGCCTGAAGTTTCTAGAAAAATCGGCGGGAATCAAAAACGCGGCTTTTCTTTGACAAGTACCGCGCGTTCTTTTGATAAAGCCGCCTTTTGCCACTAGCAGGGGGTTATTACGATAAAAGAAAGTGATGAGGAGGTTATTCTGGCCTAATTGTGGATCGAATAAATTTTAGTAGTTTATTCATTACATTTTGTTTTATTTACCTAAAATAAAATCTGTGAATAGTTCTATATCGGAATTTTTTTCTCGAGATCGACTCAAAAAGCACTCGCGATCGACCGTTTGAGCACCCCTGCTTTAGAGAATTTTTCCCAGTGTTCCATTTTCTTTTTTCTCACTAATGCGTTTATTTCATTGCGGACTATCTTGTATTCTTCATATGTTTTTTTGGTTTTTCTTGATTTATATTTAAGATAGGCTTTTGTTTTTTCTTGGCATTTTAATTTCACTTTTTCGAAGAAATGCTCCTCCAACGGCAAGCCTTGGTTCGACCGAAAATGCAAAGAAGCTGTTGCTTCTAAACATATTGCCTACCGACAATGGCGTGAAAATCCTAACACCTTAAATCGAAACATCTTTGTTCATGCCCGGAACAGATGCAAGGGAATTATCGACGAAACCAAGGAGGCACACAATCAACGAATTAGAAACAAACTTCTCGCTTGTCCCAACAATTCCAGGTCCTTTTGGGCAGTCGCTAAGGCAGTTAGTCAAAACTTTACCAAATCCACGATACCACCACTCACACGGCCAGATAATTCCATTGCAACCACACCTGTTGAGAGAGCGAACTTGTTGGCTGAACTCTTTGCTTCACATTCTACTGTCGATTTCCAAGGAAAAAACACCACCTACTATTCCCATATTGCAGTCAAGGATGCCCGATGTTGTCTTCAGACAGCGCATCATAAAGCGTATTTTAATGAAGCTAGACACCAAGAAGGCTTCTGGCGCTGACGGAATACCTGCCATAGTTCTCAAAAACTGTGCAAGGGAACTAACACCACTTTTTAACCTATCAAACAGTCCTGCTGGAAATGTGCCACGGTTCAGCCGATACCTAAAAAAGGTAAGAAGACCTTGCCAAATAACTACCGACCAGTTGCACTGCTTTCAATAATATCGAAAGTCATGGAAAAGGTTATCAATGAGCATCTTCTAAAATATCTTGAACGATTCAATATTCTTAGCGATCACCAATATGGTTTTCGTAAACATAGATCAACAGGAGATCTTCTGACTTATGTAACACATGTTTGGAACAACGCAATTGAACACTTTGGAGAATCTCGAGCGGTTGCTCTTGACATATCCATGGCATTCGACTGTGTTTGGCACGATGGACTGTTGGCTAAGTTGCGCTCTTATGGTATGTCTGAAAGGTTCTGTTTGTGGCTCTCATGTTTCCTCAGAGAGCGTTCTTTACGAGTGGCGGTCGACGGATTTCTTTCTAACACCCTCACTATCAACGCCGGTGTGCCCCAGGGCTCCATACTGTCTCCTACTCTCTTTCTCATTTACATTAACGATCTGCTGGAAAAGACCGGGAATCCAATCTATAGCTTTGCAGATGACAGTACGCTTGTCTCTTCATTCACCTTGAACGCTCGGACATCGGCTGCTCAGGCGAATATCCGCAGACAGCAGGAGGTCGTTCAACTTAACAAAGACCTGGAAGAAATTCTATCTTGGGGTGACAGTAACCAAGTGGAATTTAACGCTACAAAAACCCAAGCGGCAGTTTTTTCTAAAAAAGTTAACGTTGCTGAACCCGACATAGTTATGTCGGGGCACTCCATTCCCCTAGCATCGTCGCTCAATTTGTTGGGCGTTAGTTTGGGAGCAAATATGTCTTGGCATGAACATGTTGCAGGCATAGCAAGGAGAGCTTCTCAAAAGTTGGGAATATTATTTAGAACCAGAAAGCTTTACACCCCACAGCAACTGTTAATTCTTTACAAAGCCCAAATTCGACCAACTATGGAATACTGCTCCCACGTTTGGGGCTCCGCTCCCAAACATACACTGCATTTGTTGGATTCTGTTCAGAGAAGAGCGGTCCGTCTGATTGGGGACACGGAATTGACCGGCGGCCTTGATTCGCTGGAACATCGAAGAACGGTTGGCGACTTGAGTTTGTTCTACAAGTATTTTCATGGAAAGTGTTCGAAGGATGTAGCCCGCTTTATTCCTCCCAAAGCGGTGCATGTTAGAAATACACGTCGCGCTGGTGCTTCGCATCCGTATGAGGTTCAGCTTGTTACTCCGCGTACGACGCTTTTCAAGCAATCTTTTATATGGAGAACATCATCCCTTTGGAATAATTTGCCCAGCGCTGTGTTTCCCACCGAGTACAATTTACAGCGATTCAAGAACAACGTGAATCGCTTTTTTTTTTTTCCGCACTCGTGCTGCTCCTGGAGCGTTTTAGGGACTTCTCTGCAGCACGTGTGCTAGACCAATAAAAAAAAAAAAAAAACTTCCTCACAGAACCAAGGTGTATTATTCGGACTTGTTGATGTTCTGTTTATTTTACGTTCCCCGAGTGCTTCCTTTGCTGCGTTTATAATATTATCCTTGATCTTTTGAAGGCTAGCAACCTACCCCCAGTAAAAACAACATATGGCTCACAGAACTAATATAAAGCCTCGGAATTCATTTCCGATTACAATAAAATAATTGCTTTCACAAAAATCGTATTCGCCTTTATATGTTGATTTTCTATAGATAGAACCAGAGTATCAATACAGTAAACATACTACAGTAGCGAAACTGAGCTCCAATTTGGTGACGAGATTTTGACGGCGCATGCGTCGACGGGTCCTTTTTCAAAATGGCCGCTCAGTGTTTACATCCGATCTCGGAATGTGTCTTTGGAAATGTATTGTCTATCGTTTCTTGATGTGACTGCAGTTTATATGAATATAAAGACAGAAGGAAAAGAGAGTTTGTAGAAAAAGATAATTAAAAACGTTTGTAAGTGAAGAGAACCGAAAAGGTTGAGAAACAATTTATATAATCATGGGGAAAGGAGATTATTGTTGTGCCGTTGAGAATTGCAATATTCCATATAATTATTTTCGCAAATTATTTGCTCGAGTCACACTTTTTTATGCTCTAAAATTTGCAAATAAGAAATTTCTAACTCAATCAGGGCGCGCTAAGACTATTATTCTAAATCATAACTAAATTTAATTATGCTTTATTTACATCACATGTAATCATCAACAGTATTATCCGTCAAAGTTTAAGTTGCTGCAGTAATGATTTTTTTTGCAGTTCCTCTGTTTTTAGTTGAAACAATGATTTCATAGAAATCATGGTGTGCGATTAAAGTTGTTGGAGTTGTTGATTATTTTAATAAATCTCTATTGCTTGCTTTCAACTTTTCACTATCTTAAATGCATTTTTGAAAAAATACATATGCATGAAACAATATTATCATTACTAATGTACATTTTGTTTAGGCGTATTTGCTCAAGAGACGGCCTTTCAGGGAACCTTGATTGATTTAATAAAACATTCGTATTGGTAGAGTGATTTGGTTATTAAAGCTTGAAATTTATTTCTAAACTTAGTTCGGCTGATTATTTAAAAATCCTGACGTGATTGCTCAATTCTGACCTCGGATTCGGTTTCAGCACCCAAAAATACATATAGGTATAGCGATCTGTTCGGTAGTGAAAAACTTTTTTTGTGTGCCTGTGTAATTTTTTTATGATTAATAAATAATCCTCCAAATTCTGGTTTTTAGAAAGATTTATTTTTGTGTAAACTAGTATTCAGTTATTTAAAACTATTTATATTTCATAAATTATAAATAAAACATATTATTTTTTTCTAAAAGGTGTATTCTCAAGAGGCTTCTAGTTTTCAATAACTTCATCTGAATTAATTGTTTGACACACCTTTTCTAATAATAAACCTGATAAATTTAACACTGTTTAATTGTAAGTACAATTAATACTCTGAAAGTGACTTTTTTTCTATTTTTCTCTATAAATTACATTGCTCCTCCTTTTTCATGCCAATCTTTCAAAAGTGTCTGTGAATATATTGTAAGGAATACAGAACCTATAACATATTTATTATTTTCAAATCTTAGACAGTATATTTTATTTTCTTATAAGCTGGGTTTGAAAGTTTAAATATTAAGTGTCTTGTTGAGATCACAAAACCACTGGGGAATGGGATTATTGAAATAACTGATATAAATGGATTATTGAATCAAATATGCTATTAAAATAAGAAAAATTTTAGTGTGATTCCAAAGAAATTTTTGTAATATGATTTTGTCAGACGATATGTGCCAGAGGGTAAAATATTCTGAAAATAAGTTCGTTAAATGGACAGTACACCTAATCGAAGTCCATTTTGATGGTAATTATGGTTACTATTAAAATTTTGAAGATTTAGTTACCTGTTATTAATATTCCTCCTATAAAGAACTTATTTCTATTGTATACCTATACTATAAATTAAATATAGTTATTTTCCTTTTAAACTGTAATTGACAATACTCAGTATATATGAGTCAATCATTTCTCCTAATGAAGCTAATATGATTAGCGAATCGCGCGTCGAGTGCAAAAATAAAGTGTTTGGGGTAGTGGTGATATATACTGAGTAGTGTCATTGTGCCAAAGATTCCACATTCCCAATATAGTTGTAATTGAGAAGTCAGCTTGGTCATAACTAAGTATTGTTTGTAACTATAATTAGGAAATTACTGGATTGACTCTTTGATCTAAATATTAATTCATTGTAAATAAAAGCAAGTGTTAATTACATTATCAAAAAGCAATACAGATAACAGAACACAAAAAAGGTATAGAACCTCTAAGAATCATTCACATATAAAATAGAGGTCTATACATATACGTTCATAATTCATTAATAATATTATATTAACCTTTCTCGAAGTTACACAATATAGTTTTGTAGTTTAAGAAAAAATAAGTACCAAAAAAGTAGATCAGTGTTTTTTAATTAACGAGAGATCTATCACACACCAAACAATACAACACTGCTTAGAAAAAAATGTTCTTGTTTTAGAAGATGTTGACATCTTAGTAATGACAATTAAAATTAAATTAATTTAGTCCTTAAAAAACATCTTTAATCACAAATTTACTTGAAAAATGATGTAAATAAAACTTTAACCTCTAAACAGTGACGTTTAACTTTGATAGACTTTTGAATTTTTGGATAAGGTTATTAAAAACTGAAGGTGAATATGAAGAATTCCATCAAATACCTTCCTATCAAGTTTTTTTCACCTGTATTCATTTAATTTCTAAAAAAGTGCTCCATTCTTTTTGTTTTTTTTTTATATTACTCATGCTACATTAACTTTTATATTACTCATGCTGTATTAAATAACAAATCAAAAATTTTCAAACATTTCTATATCTATGATTTTGAATGATAAAACTTTGCACAACTTTAGTTGTATTTCAAATCTCGCGCTGGTCCACTTTTAACATGGCGGATTGCCACGTGACCTTCTGAAAACGAACCTGATTTTCCTATGCGATTATCCTTGAGTTTCGCTACTGTATAGTGTGTTTACTGTGGTATCAATAAGATTATTACATGTTATACAGCATTATTCCTATTTAATAATTGTATTTTTTTTATGGGTTTAGCACACGCGCTACAGGGAAGACCCTAAAGCGCTACAGGAGCGACATGTGTGCGGAAAAAGCGATTCACGTTGTTCTTGAATCGCTGCAAATTGTACTCGGTGGGAAATACAGTCCTGGGCAAATTATTCCAAATGGATGATGTTTTTCCATATAAATGACTGCCTGAAAAGCGTTCTACAAGGAGTAACAAACTGAACCTCATACGGATGTGAAGTATTAGCGCGACGTGTACTTCTAACATGCACCGCTCTGGGAGGAATTAAGCGGGCCACATCCTTAGAACACTTTCCATGAAAATACTTGTAGAATAGGCTCAAGTCGCCAACCGTTCTTCGATGTTCCAGCGAATCAAAGCCGCTTGTCAGTTCCGGGTTTCCAGTCAGCTGAACAGCTCTTCCCTGAACAGAATCCCACAAATGTAGCAACATGGGAGCAATATTCCATAGTTGGTCGAATTTGAGCTTTGTAAAGAATTAACAGTTGTTGTGGAGTGTAAAGCTTTCTGGTTCGAAATAATATTCCCAACTTTTGAGAAGCTCTCCTTGCTATGCCTGCAACATGTTCATGCCAGGACATATTTGCTCCCAAATTAACTCCCAACAAACTGAATGACGATGTTAGAGCAATGGAGTGCCCCGGCATAACTATGTCAGGTTCAGCAACGTTAATTTTTTTAGAAAAAACTGCCGCCTGGGTTTTTGTAGCGTTAAATTCCGCTTGGTTACTGTCACCCCAAGATAAAATTTCTTCCAGGTCTTTGTTAAGTTGAACGACAATATCCTGCTGTCTGCGGATATTCGTCTGAGGAGCCGATGTCCGAGCGTTCAAAGTGTACTATCATCTGCAAAGCTGTAGATTGGATTATCGGTCTTTTCCAGCAGATCGTTAATATAAATGAGAAAGAGAGGAGGAGACAGTATGGAGCCTTGGGAATCACCGTCGTTGATAGTGAAGGTGTTAGAAAGAAATCCGTCGACTGCCACTCGTAAAGCACGCTCTCTGAGGAAACATGAGAGCCACAAACCAAACTTTTCAGATATACCATAAGAACGTAGCTTAGCCAACAGCCCATCGTACCAAACACGATCGAATGTCTTGGATATGTCAAGAGAAACCGCTCGAGATTCTCCAAAGTGTTCAATTGCGTTGTTCCAAACATGTGTCACATAAGTCAGAAGATCTCCTGTTGATCTATTTTTACGAAAGCCATATTGGTGATCGCTAATAATGTTGAATCCTTCAAGATATTTTAGAAGATGCTGATTGATAGCCTTTTCCATGACTTTCGATATTATTGAAAGCAGTGCGATTGGTCGGTAGTTATTTGGCAAGGTCTTCTTGCCTATTTTAGGTATCGGCTGAACTGTGGCACATTTCCTTCACGAAGGAAATACTCCCTTTCTGTAGGATAGGTTGAAAAGTCTACAGAAAACTGGTGTTAGTTCAGGTTAGTTATGAATGATTAAGTATATAATTAAATATGTAGTAAACAAAGACAGATCATAAAAGAATAGCAAAAACGTATTAGCCACCAATGGCACCTAACTACTCTCTGCGGCTACATTTGAAATGACTTGTTAAGTATAGTTTTTAAAATTATACTTTTGAGACTGTGGAGGCGTGCACCGATAGAGACTCTACTGTTAATGACCACTGAGTCGCTCAAGAGATGTGATTCTTTACCTTTTATTGTGTAAATAATAAAGTTCTTTTCCTAAATTTGTTTACACTTTTTACTTTTTCTGAAAAAAAAACTTGTTTTTCAGCCCAAAAACAAATGTAAACTTCTAATTTGAGAAAAGCAAGAAGTTACGCAACACTTTTCCACATAAAAAATCAAAATTAGTAAACTACTTACAAGAAAAAATCTAGTACTGTACTACTTACGACTACTGGATTCCATAATAGACTTATAAGTGCGCTACTTGAATTTATTAAACCTAATATGAACGGGGAACCTCCTATAGATCTTACAAAGGCACTAAATACTGGAATAAATATAGCCATGTTTAAAGTGTCCTGAAAAAAAATTAAAGATTACTGCACCAATTTTATTATACTTCGTAATACTATTAAAACTATACAAAACTTAACCTCCCTACACCTTTTACCCTTTTTCCTGAAGCGATAGCGCCAGTCTAAAATATATTAATTCATGTCACTTTAGGTAAACTAATTTCAAACAAGAATTAACATAATTTCCTTAATCGGCCTAACCTGAACTAAACTGAACCGATTTTAACGAAGGTCTTCCAGTCTTAGTCTTCACTGTACAAGAGGTACTGGCTATATTATACTTTTAAATATAATAGAATGAAATAAAATAAAACAAGATACATATCACATTTTCATATGGCATCTATAGCTGAAAAGTGGTATTTCCCTCTAGGTATATTACCTGTTAACTATAACAAATAGATGCTTATACTGCACTCTGTTGGCGACTTACTAAGTCTATTCAAGCAGAGCGGCACAGCACAGCTGGCACTTATTGCAGAAACGCACCTTTCTTGAGCTTACTGCTCGAAGGCATAGATAAATAGATGGTAACTTCTGAAAATACGATTCTTTTCGTTTTTAGTTGTTATACCAATGCTGCCATATATTACCTGTTTTATATATATATATATATATATATATATATATATATATATATATATATATATATATATATATATATATATATATATCCGGGTTCACAGCGACTATAGTCGCCTTCCGGCTACTTGCTGCCATCGTTTCCTATTGTTTGATGTTCCGTCTTGTACGTTTCTCAAAGACATTTCCCTTGTTACTTCCTTCTTCCCTTCATCTTGTCTCGTCTTGAGGTCTCCAGTGCATTATCATTTTCGGTAGTCTTTCCCCATCCATTCGGTTAACATGCTCGTACCGGACTAATTGTTTTCTGTGGATTTCTTCAATAATAGTACTTTCCTTTTTTTGTTAGTTTTTTGATCTCCTCGTTTCTTATCTTTTCTAGTTTCGATATTCTGACCGATCTTCTTAAAAAGTCCATCTCTGTGACAAAGAATTTTCCATTGTCTTATTAATTTGCCAAACTTAGTTAGTGTACAGTTGTATCATAAATTCGCATTTTCGTTTTTGTTATATTTTTTTCCGCAGTGTGGAATTAAGTGCTCGGGTAATTTTTCTGGTGTTCTTAATGCCCCTGTTAATCATCCCATGACATCCGCCCGTGTTGTCTATTTTGGTAGCTAAGAATACAAACTCACTACAAGTTTTCACGATATTTCCGTTAAGTTGTATATCCCACACTCCCAATACATACATTTGCAGTATTCCTCGTCTAGCTTCCTAATATATCCTCAATATCTTCAGAATCGTGTCATTATGACTTGATCGCTTGCATAATATAGGGTGTACAGTGTCCCATCATCCAATGGTACTTCCATTCCACTACATTTCCGTCTTCACTGATATAAAGCTGCATCGAAGCAAATATTAAAGATAATTGGTGATAGGCTACATCGTTGATGTAATCCTTTAGTAATATTGAAACTTGTCAATTCGTTTCCAATTGCATAGGCTTTCTCATAAAGTTGTTTAGCTGTTTTAACTAGGGTAACATTTATGGGGGACTCGTCAAGTACTTCAAAGAGTTTAAGTATTGGGACAGAATAATAGGTTTTTCGTTACGTCTATAAATATCATGCTCATTTCTCTTCCTATTCCTATAAACTTTTCTGTCTTCTGTATTATGCAGAAAACATTATGTGAGCTTGAACGTTTAGCCCTGAAACCTGCTTGTTCTTCAGTTTGATACATATGGTAGTTGTCTTTGATTAATGATGCTAAAATTTTCCTGTTAAGTCTAGAAAAGGAGCAGTTTACAGTAAAGCCACGATAATTTTTGCATTGTTTGTATGAGCCTTTTTTCTGAATTGGTGTTATTCATCCTTCATTCCATTTCGATGGGATATTTTCTCCATTGATACATCTCTCATTCATTATTTTTATAATTTTGTATAATTTGTTAGTTCCATATTTAATAAGTTTGTTAGAAACTCTTCCTGGTCCAGCTGCCCTTCTATTTTTAAGTTGTTTTATTTTTGTGGTTATTAGTGTTAATATCAATTTCTACCCTGTCTCCTTCTACATAGTATGATATTTCCTCATTTTGTTGTTTATATTCGTTCCTCTCTTCACTTCAAATTCCTGCAAAATACTTTCTCCAATCGTCTTTCAAATTCGAGATTCAAACCTCGTTCAAACCCCAACCTATCTCTTTGTTCCCTAAGTACACTACTGTCAGAAAGTATTTACCTACCTAGAAATTAAAATGTAACTGCCAAGATTTAATACCTAATTAAACCCTTCTATTATATTAGGTAAATTTAATTGTTCTTAACAAGTGTCTATCATAAAATTGTTTAGGTAAGCCTTTTTGGTGAAATCACAAATTAAAATCCAATTAGAACCAATTTTCAAGTTTTGCATGAGTATCGTTTCGAGGCGATTTCTGAGAATTCCAGTTGAAGTAAGAACTCATTTCAAGTTTCTGGGGATTACGGAAATTCCTAGTGACATTTTATGATAAAAACTATGCTATAAATACCATTGCCCTTTTGGAAATTAACCATTGGCAAACAGTACTTTGTCATTGATACAGGCTCAATTGTTTTGTGAAAATGCCAAAAACGAAAGTTTCTATTGAAAATCGGACTCTGATAATTGCGAGATATCAAAATAGTCACTCGAGGCGACAAATCATGAATAATATGCGGATGCCAAGGAGAACGGTGGACTACATCGAAAAAAAAATTTCTGTTGGATATGGAATTCTCAACCAAAAACGTTCAGGAAGGCCTCCAAAAACGACTCCCGCTGAAGACAGAGCTATAACAATGTCCAGCAGACGTAATCGCCGCCTAACCGCACCAGAAATCACGGCTAAAGTAAACCTGAAGCGGCCCATCCCAATCAGTGTGACAACCGTGAAGAACAAGTTAACAGGAGGTGGACTACACGGAAGAGTTGCAGTGAGGAAACGACTTCTTAGGCAAGTGAATAAACGTAAACGATTAAAATGGGCCGGAGAACATGAAAATTGGATATCAGAACAATGGAATTCCGACGAAGCTAAATTCGAAATTTTCGGTTCAAATCGACGAGTTTACGTGCAGCGGTCAGCTGGAGAGAGGTTGTTAAAAGCCAGTCAGTTGCCTACAGTAAAACATTGTGGAGGAGTAATCATTTGGGGTTGTTTTGGCAACGGTAAAGTTGGAAAAATCTTTAGAATATGCGAAAAGAACAGTATCAAGAAATTTTGCTAACTCAAATGCTTCCTTCTGAAAGAGATATTTTTCAGGGGAAATTTATTTTTCAGCATGACAACGACCCTAAACATTCTGCTAAATAAATTAGAGAACTTTTGGAACAATGGAAATCCGATGACGTCTTGGAAGTGATGACTTCAATCAAATACCAGAAAGAAATTCTATTTTACATATTATTGAAAATATACCATATCGACTCTCTTTTCACTCCTCTGGAGCAATGTCGCACAAAAACTATAGGAACGGTTACTTTTTGACTTTGTAACTCCCGTCACCTTCAAAGTAGTCCCTCTGCATCCGAATGCACCAGTCCCATCGTGTTTTCCCCTGGTCGAACCTTTTTTTAGAGGTCGATACTGTCACTCCTTCCTGCATCGTCTGCAATTCACATTGCTCCTCTACCGTTTCAAAGCGGCGACCTTTGACTTCATCCCGTAATCACAAGGTGCCTAATGAGACGATTAAGGTGGGGGGATGACCATAATTGAATTCCTCGCCGAAATTATTGCATACAAAACGAACTGGGATGAAGGGAGAACCTCTTCTCGTTCCAAAACCGTTTTCTAATCAATAGAATATTCATCAGACGTGCTTAGAATTGTCCGACGATGGTCTTCTCGAATGATTTGGTGAACTTCGACGATGATTTCAAACGTGATTGCGGTCGAAGGTTTTCCGGAACACTCGTCGTCTACCACCTAAATAGCGAGAATTTTACGTACAGCTTAGGGCTTCGTCCCCAAATGCTTTCCGAATCATTTCATAAGTTTCAGTAACACTTTTCCCGAGTTGAAAGCAAAATTTCACACTCACGCACTGCTCTTTTTTCGAACTCATTGTAAAAATCCCCAAGAAACACAATTAGACCTTTAGGCAAACGTACATATAGAAAAGAAACTGAACTGTCTAGCAAGTTGAAATTTGTAATATAGCTTTGTTAGGCATGTGCCTACAGCCACCTAGCGGCACAAGTCGATACTATTTTACATTCTTCCCATATAGCGTTAGTCCGAGAACTTTTGGATCATACCACGTATGTATACCAAATTTGAAGTCGTTATCTCATTTCGTTTGAGAGTTATCGTGCGAATAGAATAACAGACAGACTGAGCAACGGAAATGGAAAGCTATGTTTTTCGTAACGTAGAGGCCCTGATATGTGAAGCAATGCTAAAATTTCAGAACAACAACATACTTCGCTTGAGAAAGAGCAGTAAAAATCGTACATCTGCAAAAATTGATACTCCAAGAACAACGCACTATCAGATGCGATTAAGCATGCGCCACTTATCTCATGAAAGGTTTCCGTTGATGTCTGAAAACCATTATTGTAATGTAACACGTTCTGAATATGAATTCTAGTTTAGTACCCATGTAGTTCTGTATCAGCCATATAAGTAAAAATATTCTTTTAATTTTTCAGAAGAAAATATAGGAACCTACGAAAAAAATTTTGTCAAGGTCCGTTCAAGCTGTTGGTTGCATACCGAAACAAAGAACAAACCTAGCATTGGTTGTTTTGGTCTCTATATAAACGAAATGATACCTTCCATGTAGGTATATTCATAAATTTAACGTGTATTGTAGAAGTTTTTAAAGGGAAAAACCTTAAGAAGTAAATAAATGAAATTGAATAATACAAACAAATTATTTTTCAAAAAAATTAATGTACGGACACAGCTTCTAGTACAATTTTATTGTATGTATAAAATAATAATTGAAAATAAATACTCACCAGTAGGAACAACACGTATAAAACCCTCATTTTGAAAGTCTTAATTTGAGTGCCCAATCACGTGAAATCAACTACTATATTATTTATAAATTATCCATTAATGTACACAATCTTAGAACAAAATCTAGAATTGTACAATGTGTAGAATAAGATATTCGTTTCATTACTTGTTGGAATAATCGGAAGACTCCATTATAATTAATATATATGTTTTCTGAATCTTATCATTTCTCGATGATTAGTAAACCACTTAAAATTATAAAATACTCGTGCTAAGTACTATTGTAATGCGCAGAACGTCGTATTATCATCGTCACAGATAATCCTGTATAGTGTTTATATAAGTAAAAACCCAATATATGTAAGGCAGGTGAACTTTAATAGCCTTGGTACAACAATGTCAATTATACAGAGTGTCTCAATTATACCCACTTCGCATGCGATAAAGTAGAAGTAAATTGAAATGATTATTGGGGTTAATTAGTACCGATAATTGCCCCAAAGTTCCCATGCAATATATTAAGGCAAAACTATCTGACCATATAGTTTGTTGACAACTTAACCCAAATTTATTTTTTGTTTAAATTTATGCTTATGTTAACGATTTAATAAAATAAAGTCGTACATCATTACTGATGATTAGAGACCGGATTATATGCATTTGCATATTTTCATATGCATTTGCATATTTAGACCATTCTCACCGATTATTGCATATTTTACCCAAAATCTAGTCATGATGCATATTTTCCCTATATTTACAATATTTCTCGGTATTACTAGGCAATTGAATTGCTCAGGGTATTGTTAATATCGCGGTCTGGAACCGATCTTATCGCCGGGACATTACCTGCAATAGTCTAAACGTCGATTAGGTTATAGTGCCAAAATTACGACGGTATTTTATTCCTTTGTTTCTTGGTCGGGACATTAAGTGATAAGTAGTTAGTTTCTAAGAATATTTGTTTGAGCGTGGATCAAATAAACAATTTTCTCGAAGACGAATTTTTATTTCAAAACAAGATATCAGTTTTAACATTATTGTTGACGCGCTTGCATCAGTGTAGTCTTTTTGCAATTTTTAACGTGTTGTGTTAAAGTTTAACGTGTACCATGCCACCCGCAAAAAAAGTATATCTTCGTGGGTAGCTGATTATCCTGGAACATTTACATACGACGGAAATGTTTCATATTGTCGAGTTTGCGAGAAAAATGTTTTGTACACAAAAAAGTTTCAAAATGACCAGCATGTCAAGACAAGTCTTAATATCGCAGGATTGCAAAAAAAAAAGGCCCACCACAACTTATAACAACAGCAAGTAGCAGTGATTCCACTTCTATAGGCAAACAAAACTTTAGCATGGATTTATGTGAAGCATTGCTTGCAAGTAATATTCCTCTCCACAAACTTACAAATCCTACATTTAAAGATTTTCTGCGGAAATATTGCTTGAATCAAAAAATACCAGACGAATTAACACTGCGTAAAAATTACATACCAACAATTTACCAACATGTTCTGGAAGAAATACGTAATGAACTTAAGGATGACATTATTTGGATTTCAGCTGATGAAACTACCGACAGTTGTGGTCGCTATATTGCGAATTTAATTGTGGGTGCATTAAGATTAGAGCCTTCTTCTTCCTATTTGGTGGCCTGCAAAGAAGTTGACAAGACAAATCATTCTACGATCACCAGATTTGTGAATGAGGGTATTAAAAAAATATTTCCTGAATCTTCTGCAGATGAAAGAGTGTTTATATTTCTCTCAGATGCTGCTCCCTATATGATCAAGGCAGCCAAAGTCCTCCAAGTATTTTATCCAAATTTAATTCATGTGACGTGCTTGGCTCACGGAGTCCATGGACTCGCTGAAGAAGTACGATCCACGTTTGGAAATGTAAATAAACTGATTTCATCAGCAAAGAAAGTGTTTCTTAAGGCACCTGCTCGCAATAACGCCTATAAAGAAAAAACTGCCAAATGTGCCTTTACCTCCCGAACCAGTGGTAACTCGATGGAGAACATGGATTGAACCTGTACTATTTTACAATGAACATTTTGAGGCCATCAAAGGTGTAGTAGTGCAGAGGCTATAGCAGTTCGTCAACCAAGGAAGCATTTAACGATTCTGATATTAAAAAAAAAAACATAGCTTTGATTAGCACTCAGTTTTCCCATATACCTGCGGGTATTGAAAAGCTTGAAACTCGAGGTTTGGCGTTGACCGAATCAATTCAGTTAATGAATAAAATCCGTCAAATAAACTCCGCATTGCCAGATGTATTCCTGCGTAGAGTTAAAGAAAAGTTTGTAAACATTTTGTGCAATAACCCAGGTTTTGAACCTTTGTGTCAAATTGATAATTTTATTAATGGACGTGTGAACTTTTGCCAGAAACAATAGCACCCAAATTCAAATACTGCCCAGTTACCTCAGTGGATGTGGAACGGTCTTTTCCACTTATAAAAATAGTTTAAGTGATCGAAGACACAATCTTACTACCCAACATTTGGAACAATACCTTATTGTTTACGTGTATACGAATACAAATGTTAAATAATTTTAAAAAATGTTAAATAATTGTTAATTAAATTTAAACATCGTCGATAACTTGTTAATTTTATGGTGATTTTGAAATAAAAAACTAAAAATTACTACTTTTATTATTATTTAATATTGCATATTTTGACCCTTTTCATGCATATTTGCATGCATATTTCAAGATTTTTATGTTGCATATAATCCGGTCTCTGCTGATGATACATTAAAAAGAGTGAGGAAGCTATTCCTTCATTTATTTAAATAGGTTTGTGCGCTGAAAATTGTTGGAGATATGCCAATAAAAATTCTAAAACATAATTTGCACGATTCTTGATCCCTAAAATGATTTTGACTGACTTTTAACCGCCCCATTACTTATAAAACATTTAATTAAAGTGAGTTCCAAAGTTTTAGAGAAAAAACAGTATTTTTTCTGTATGCAGAAAAAATATGGTAGTTGGGACTGTGATTAACAGCAGCGAGATGCGTTCTGACACTATAACTTTTCCGAATATACTACTTAAATAATGTAAATAATGTATTCCATGCAAACGGAGTGGCTGTAAATGCTGCATCGAGAATATAACCCATTAAATTTGGAAAAACGACTAAAATATGCGATGGACAATTCAAAATATCAAATGGTTTCAGCAACAGTAACATATTATTATATTTTTATAAAAGCACGCTAGTTATATGAAAATTTGTTCCGAAGAAGTTACTGGTTCTTTTTAGTTATATTTAATCATTCTGGTAAGATCGAGACACCAAAATTCATCAGCAAAAATGAAGATTGCTCCTGAAAATTGGTAAATTGAAATATGTCTTATATCTTGAAATTATTTTTTCCACCTTGTATATAATATTTAAACAAATACTGCATTGCATATTAATTTGTTTTCACATTAAATGTTTTTATTGACAATTAAAATATTCTTAAATTAGCATGACTACGCTTCTAATGTGATTTATGCATAATTTTCCACTTGTTAATTATTAAAGATACGTTTTTTTATTACTTTGATGGCGTCAAGATGTTTTCTATCTTTGTTATAATACATAAATTGAACTATGATAGACAAAAAGCATAAATTCGTTGACAGACCGTACCCTAAATAAGACCCACAGTATTCAATCCGTATGTGGGTAAGCTCATCCATCTGTTTTTTTCAGAAACTACTACCACATTGCAATGAAAATTATTGTTATATGGATAACCCAGACCTAACTAACATGTAGACGTGGTCACCAATTCTCGGCCGATACCAAAAGAAGGCAAGAAGACCTTGCCAAACAACTATCGACTAATCGTACTGGTTTCAAGAATATCGAAAGTCACGGAAAGGGCTATCAACTTCTAAAATATCTTGAAGGATTGAATCAATCAATATGGCATTCGTAAGCAAATATCAACAGGAGATCTTTTAAGTTACGTAACACATGTTTGGAACAACGCAATTGAACACCTTGGAGAATCTCAACCAGTTGCACTTGATATATGTAAGGCATTCGACCGTGTTTGGTACGCTAGTTTGTTGGCTAAGCTCCTCTCTTATGGTATGTCTGAAATGTTTTGTTTATGGTTATCGTGTTTCCTCAGAGAGCGTTATTTACATTGGCCCCTCATGTCAATATCTGCAGACAGCGGGAAGTCGTTTAACTTAACAAAACCTTGGAAGAAATTCTATTTTGGAGTGATAGTAAGCGAGTAAAATTTAACGTTACAGAAACCTTGGCGACAGTTTTTTGTAAAAAGTTAACGTTGATTGAATTTACCACCGAGTACAATGTACAACGATTCAAGACCAACCTTTTTTCCGCACATACGTCGCTCCTGTAGGGCTTTAGTGATTTCCCTGCAGCACGTATGCCATGCTCACAAAAACAACTCAGTAGTACTTACTATCCTATTACACATACAAAAAAAATTTCCTTTCCTCCATTTACATACATACCGCAACCAAGAAAGTGAAGCAACTACTGGCGAACTCTATCCCATCCTGAACCGCTCCACGGACCAAGCTTCTGATATACAACACCATAGTAAAGGCAGGCCTCACGTATGCCTGCCCACTTAGTGCCAGCTCTCCAAAACAAGGAGAGCTCAACTTCAAGCAGTGCAGAACAAGGCTCTGAGGATGATCACGGGAGCTCCATGGTTCATGAGGAACCGTCAACTTCATAGGGACCTCGGTGTGCCTACCGTAAAGGCACACATGAGGAAAATCCAACAGAAGTTCCTGGAGAAGGCGTCCCAGCACCCCAACCCGTGCATCAGGAACGCCTTCCGACTCCCACCTCACGTCAGCCGCCAGTTCGCGAGACCATCCGACCCGCTGCTCTCGGACGAAAACGATGACCCCCCTCGCCCGCTGTGACAAGAAGAATGTCAGTCTAGGATAAGTTTAAATTAGTCCTAGTTTAAGTGAATGTTACATCCTAGTTTAAGTTAGCGTAAGTCTTAGACTAAGGTAGTTTTAGTCTTAGTTTTAAGTCTTAGCATTTAAAAAAAAAACTCATGTATATATAAACACGTTTCCTAGGTTAAGTTAATATAAGAACACTAGTATAAGAGCTTAGGTTAAGATAGAATAAGTATAACATACATTCAGTATTAGAAATTATTTTTTATACTTTCAAAATTGTAAGAAAGAGGCCTATCTTGGTAATCAATAAAGACAATGAGACATACATACCACCTCAAATTCACGTTGTCAGCTCCAAAATCGGCATTTTTTTACTAAAAAAACTACAAATGTCAAAATTTATGAAAAGAATAGGATATTAAGGGTAATAAAAAGACCCTAAATACAGTTTTTGTAAACTATCTGGCTAAGCACATTTTTGAGATAGACACTACCAAAGAATATCTTCCAATTGAATTAAATACTGATATTACATACAAATGTTATCCGAGATGACTTATGGTTGTAGAAGCAAAGTTTTTTCAATGGGGGATATTTATAAAGCTTCATTATGCGAAAGGGTTCTTTTTTATAAAAAAATCTTCTTCTCCAGGTTATTAATTGTTAAATTGAGAGTAATTTTTGGACAGCTCCTTGTATAAAAGGTTTCATTTTGTGAAGTTTTTAGAGCTCCAGCGTAAGAGAGGTTTTTTTCTTCTTCAAGGCCCTTCCGATTGTCAATTTCTCCCCTCCAAAAGCAGCCTTGCCATTAGTGTTTTTTTTCTTAAAGAAACGTTCTTTGTACCCATATAGCCCCATGAAACTAGCCACGCCACTGTGTAGTCGTTTTTTTCCAGAATTTCAATGTGACGGATCGGATACGTTTTTCAGAACAAAGATTAGATACTTTTGGTATGCGTAATGAAATGGTAAATACTAATACAAATAGTAGCATTTTTGTTAATCCAATAATTTTTCGAGCCATATCGGACCCCTATCAAAGGTTACCCCCTAGAGGGACCCACCTGTGAGTAAAAGAAAATTTTATTTCGTAATCTTTATCGGCATAAAAGTTGCAACTTATATCAAATAGTACCATATACTCGTATCAAATTATAATATTCCTTGTACCTTTAAAATCACTTTTTAGTGTTTCGTACGAAACACTTATAAGATGACTTCGGTGTCTGTCTGTCTGTCCGTCTGTCTGTCTGTCATACCCGATTTTCTCCGAAACTATTTGTCGTAGAAAGTTGAAATTTGGTAATAATATAGGAATTGATGACCTCATCAATGCCGTGTAGTTTTGAAAGTCAAATTTTGACTTAAGGGGTTAGTTTTGGGGGGTGAAATCGGAAGTGAAAAAAAATTTTTTTAGTAGGTCATCGAGTGAGGTGTCAAATGAAAGCTTGTGAAAACACGAGTAAAAAAAATATGTATATATATATATATATATATATATATATATATATATATATATATATATATATATATATATATATATATGATGTAATACTTGCGCACACTTTTCTTTGTATTATTTTGAAAAAATCGCGAAAAATTTTATTTTAAAAGCAATTAACGTACGGAACACTAATTGTGCAAGTTCAACTTGCAGTTGACCGGTTATTTTTATTAAACATAATAAGATAAGAATTATGACAAACAATTAGAGCTACCCTATTGACACAAGATAATCAATTATCTAAGCTTAATGTTGACTTTAAAACCACTATTATGATGTTATCTACGAGCCAGCCTACGAGGTCGTTTCAAAAATAAAGTAAGGTAAACGAAGCTAAAAATACGATCAAATTTGAAAAATCCGCCTCTATTTTTCATCATAATCTCTTTCGAGCTCTATCTATTTCGTCCAGCGCTGTTCCCATGCCATTAAATCATTTTCAAAAAATTTCTCTTGACGTGCGAAATACTCAATTACAGCGTCATTTCCATGAAAACGTTGTCAGACTAGAAATGTTTTGAGGTTCGGGAACAAAAAGAAGTCCTAAGGGGCCAAATCGGGCGAATTCGAAGCGAAGTTCATGAATTTTCGCCGTGACAACGAGTGACGTGTGTGACCCTTCTTGCACACAGTTTTTGCATACCCAAATGTGTATGCAAAATGTTATACGCCTTCACTTGAGATACTTGTACTGTTAGCAATCTCCCAAACCTTCGAAAGGCGGTCATTTAAAATCATTTTGTGGATTTTCGTCACAATATCCGGAGTTGTCACATCGCTGGAGCGTCCACTGGGGTGCTCGTTATTTGTGCTTGTTCGGTCACGTTTAAACTTGGAAACCCTTGTAGTTTACGATATTCAACGAATACGAAGAGTTACCGAAAACATTGTCAAGCTTCACTTTTGTTTTGGTGGTCGTTTTAATTTTCAAAAAGTAAAATTTTATCACAGATCGAATCTCAGTTTGTATCTCGACCGCACTGAGCTCTGAACTGTAACTCTACATGTGATCTATGGAATGGAACTAGATGGTCCAATACTGATATCGATCTTTTACCTTACTTTATTACATCCTCCTCTAAAGTAACACCACAGTAATACCACAGACTAGGGTCAGCAACCTTTTAACTAAGGGGTGCCAGTTTTCATCCAGACAACATTTTGCGTACCGACATAGGTACTTACTACAACTAAAACTAACAAAAATTAACTTAAATTAACTTAAAATATTGCTTTTAGAAGGTTTAATTACAAAAAAATTTTAACATTTAACAAATAATTTTATTATACTAGTCCTAGGACCTAGTGTGAACCCTGTACTTTAGAGAGTTTTCTTATATCCGGTTCATGTCTGGTTATTTTCAGTGTCACACATGCTTCCGAGTTGTCTGTTGTCAGCCTGCTTCGGTACGGGTTTAAAATCACTCTCATATGGGAAAAAAGTTGTTCACAGATATAGGATGATCCGAAAGCTGTAAGCATGGCATATGCTACTTTCTTAAGACAAATAAATTTCTCTGGTAAACTCATCCAACAACTGAGTATCTCGTTTGAATGGTTCTGGCAGTCACCTTCTAATACCCTTCTTAATTCTACAAATTTCGTGTTCCATAACTCGGGGCTTTTAAATTCAATGTATTGAAGATCAAAATAATTAATGTCCATCCATGAGAAAAGAGATATGTCAAAGCAACTGCTGGAAAAATCCATTAAATCTGGTTTGATTAAAAAAGCGAACATAGGACCATATTTATCAAAATCCTGATCCCTCTCGATAAACTCCTCTTTTAAATTAGTCATATATTTAAGAATTTCGTCTATTAGTGCACCATCGTCGACACTGGATATATAAGTTTTTAAATTTGGAAAATATTTATATGTGTTTGTAGTAATATCGCTGATAAATAAATCTATTTTTAATTTGAATGATTTCCAGGATTCCTATAAATCTAGAACTGTTTTGCCTGAACCTTGTAACTTTAAATTGAGTTCACTGAGATGGTTTGTAATATCAGTAAGAAACATTAACATACAGATCCAGTTGCACAAATCTAGAGAGCACTTTACCACGGCTGAGCCAGCGTACATTATTGTGCAATGATATATCTGAATAGGCACTTTCTAATTCCTGCAGAAACGCCTTAAATTGCCTATGGATCAGTGAAGAACGACCGACAATGTAGTTAACTATTTTAACCACTCTATCCATCACGAATTTTAAACTTCCAGCGGAGATTTTAGCGCACAAACTCTCTTGATGAATTATGCAATGAAAATTCAAAACTGATCGACCCATGCGTTCAATAAGAAGGAAAACAAATCCTTTATGTCTCCCAATCATAGCAGGAGCTATGTTCCGGTTTTCAAAATGTTTAACAAATTCTGAAAATATATCCTCTCCTCTTGTAGTTCCCTGCAATGGGAGCAGACAAATCAGCTCTTCATACACACTGCCATCATCGAAGTATTGTGCAACGATTGCCAGACGGGCAATGTCATTAATATCGACACTTTCATCCAATGCTACACTAAATACAAAACTCCGTTTGATAGCGTCTCTCTGCTGTTTTTGGACATTGTGTGTCATTTCGGTAATCCGTCTCTCTATGGTCCGCGCTGATGCCGGTATATCCCTAATCCTGACCAATATTGTATCCTTATTGGGCAAGTCGTCGAATAAAATCTCGCCAGTACTCAAAAACGTTTACTTCATAAATTCTCCGTCAGTGAACGGCCTACCCTTTTGTGCCAACGATTGTGCAATTTTGAAACTGCATTCAGTTACCTGATTTTTTCCTTGGAAAATTTTGCTAAAGGATGTTGACTGTTTCTCGTTTTGTTTACTTGCTCTTTGTATTGCCTCCCTTTTATCAGCGTTATCTTTAAATGATGATACATGTTTTATCTGGAAATGTCGTTGAACACTAGATATCCGGAAAACTACGCTTTCCCGACATAGGACACAAATGGAAATGGCCCGATCGTTTTGCTGTACAAAAGGGGAATCCGTTGTCCATGAAGTTTGAAATGATCGAACGTCTACCTTTTGTTTCTTCGCGGCCATAACGCAACGTAATTTTAATTTTTAAACTTTTCGACGACTATTGACTGGAACGGATGTTACTTCTATACTAAATGATCCAAACGTGTAGCCGCTTGTTATATATAGAAAAATAATGTTTCCAGAAAGTTCCAATAATTACGTTTATTAACTTTCTTAGAACAAAAATTATTATCTACAACGCGCCCATTGCAATCAAAGGGCCGCCTAGAAGTTAAATCTAACAAACTAAAGTTCGGCAATAAAAAAAGAGTTGCGGCGCGCGTCGGAACGATTGAAGTCAAGTCAAACAAAAACCGCCTTATAGCGGCTCTTTCGATCTGAATTTGAGGACGTTTATTTGTGTTTTTGCCTAGGCTTATATTTTGAGGCTTGCCGTCTTTAATACTTGCCAAAATTAAAGCCAAACCAATGCATTCAGTAAAATTATAAATTACAAAATATATATTTTATATATACCCAGTGACCTATATAATATATCGTTTTTGTTTCTATCGTTAAAGTAATACTGTCTTCGATTATTTACTTAATTTCGAGACATGTCACAGATTACAGAATTAATGTGTAAACTTTGAATAGGTACGCGTGCCATTCAAATTGCTTGGCGTGCCAGAGATGGCACGAGTGCCATAGGTTGCCGACCCCAGCCATAGACTAAAGAATTAGTTCTTATCGTCTATACTACATCTGTAAAAATTAAAGAATTGGTAATACAAGATAATAACTAATTTAACACCGTTTTTATAGTTTGAATTTTTAACATAGCAAATATATACTTTTTAGGCCTTCTAAATTCTGCAAATAAATGTAATGAAACATAACGAAATAAGATCGGAACTATGGCACGATATTATTACTTCGTATAGTATAGAATATATGATAAAGACATTTGCTTTGATAATGCAGGACCCCTTAGAGATATCGTTACACAATAAAATATAATTTATAATTATATATATATATATATATATATATATATATATATATATATATATATATATATATATATATATATATATATATATATATATATATATGGATTGAATTCCTTACATGTTTTTGTCTATATTAGCAGTGTATTTAGGACGTTTACAATAACATCGCATAATAGTTTTTTTCATATACTTTAGATAAATTTATATCAAAGCATTATAAGCATGCGAGATGGAAACTAAAACTAATGAAAACATCCCTATCATGTGTCATTTCTGTCTATTTTTTATTCTTTGCCTCCTTTATTTTACACTCAGATCGGATCTTACGAGCAGAATCCGACTTTGGAGCCTGGAGGTGCCGTTAAAACGCGTGGTCTTCCGTTGTATATTGTTAACGGGCGGATATTTATGGTGGGTTGTTCGACAACATTACAAATATTATCTAAATATATTTTAGGGGAAATTTTACTTATTTGTCCGACTTTTTACCTAATACCAGTGATATTATTAATACGTGCTTGCTTACTTATTCGTTGGTTTCAGGTCATCATGAGAAATGTATTACAACAAAAAATATATTTGAAGAGACGATATAATGAAAACAAATAAACATATTGTTCTGTGGCGTTAATTTCAACTGATTTATACCATCCTAATGAATAACATAAAATTATGTCACTTCGGTTTAACTGTGAAACAATAGGAGGGGTTTTTTTTACAACCCAACCCGATAAACCCAAAGTTCATAACTTGAAAGTCGACCGAAAGTTTGTATAGTATTTTTCAAGATCTAAGAAAGTGATTTGGCAAATTGATGCAATAAAAACATTAAACGACCTTAGGATCTTCGTACGTACCTGGCCATAACAGGGTCGTAATTGATATATGTTTATAAATATAAAGAATATTCTTAATTTTATATGCAGTATTATACTGAAATAATGTGTATTATAAAGTTCAATAATGTCTTAAAATCTCCGAAGCCGTTTCCATCAGAAGCCCCAAATGTTTGCCCGTTGAGGCAAAAGTGATAGTTAAAAGTATTTATTTAAAGTTAGTGAAGCGAGGCCACGAAAAGTACGTTTCATTGATGGAAACATCAGCTTTAACATGCATCCCTGAAAGTACAGTTTGGAAAATTGTAAATAATTCGATAGCGCCTATAAAAAACAGGAAAAGACAAAGATGTGTCAAAATGTATTGATTTCTGTCAAAAAGACTTAATCCGCCTCAAAATTTATGAAATGTATTCAGAACAAAAAGTTCCTACGTTATTGTCACTTTCACCG
Organism: Pachyrhynchus sulphureomaculatus; assembly: GCA_019049505.1. NCBI lineage: Eukaryota > Metazoa > Arthropoda > Insecta > Coleoptera > Curculionidae > Pachyrhynchus > Pachyrhynchus sulphureomaculatus. The sequence continues at coordinate 6,690,165 of CM032454.1, forward strand.
AGGCTGTCCGAGGATAGTTGTGACATAAAATGTTACTACAACTTTATGGCGTCGTTTGGGGTTTTTGTTCAAAAAAATAGACAAAAGGCAAGTTATAATGGAATCACGACGCTTACAACAACAGAATGGAATATCTTGAAAAATAAATACAGCTAGATCGGAAAACCGGACGATAATCTACCTAGATGAGACTTGGTATGACACCCACGACACACCCAGTAAAGGATGGATTGATAAATCCAAAAAATGCCACACCAAAGCTCCATCAAATAAAGGTAAAATAATAACTATTTTACTTACGGGGTCAGAAGAAGGCCGGATACCAAAATGTCTATTTCTAGCAGCCAAGAATATCTCAGATTCCAGCTTGGATTATCATTGTGATACAACCGCTGAGATTGACTTCAAAACAAATTAATTCCGAATATACCACCGAATAGCTGTATTGTGATGGATAATGCATCCTATCATGGTCGCCAAATGAATAAGGTACCAAGTTCCACTAGTAGAAAAAGGAAAAAATACAAGCCTTTTTGTGCGAACAATTGTTAGAAGTTTTAAAAAGTTATAATTTTTCAAAGGAATATGTTTGTCATAAAATTGCAAAGGAAGCAGGAAACGAAATAATTCGGCTTCCACCAAATGATTGTATCTTTAATGCGATCGAGTAGATATGACATAAAATAAAATCTATTATACGTGCTCACAATAATACACCCACTTTAAACAGTAGTGTGATTGAGTTGATAAAGACAGAAGTCAAAAATGTAACCGTTGAAAACTGGAGAAACTGTATTCAACACGTCAAAAAAATTGAAAACTCAAATAGATGTATGTACATAAATATAAATAGTTTAGAAGCTGTAAAAAACTTATTATTGATTTGCAAGATAGTAGCGATAGCGAAATTGAACTAGATATTAATTAATAACTAAAATTGTAAGAAATGTACGCGAGGACACTGTACACTGTTTTAATATATTTGTGTAATTACTATATTGTGTATTATTCAGTACATAAAACATTAAAATTCAACTGTCATATCGCAATTAAATTTTAAACCCAACAATTATACTCTTCAGGTATAGTGCGGTCCTGCACGATGCCTTGTCATTATACAGCCATAAATTAATCACTTTCGAATCTTGTTGAATTTTGAATGGGTACAGGTAGCTAAGTGACTTTCTTAGATCGTGAAAAATACTATACTAATATTAGTAATTAAAAATACTTTAATTTAATTTTACTCATAGCGGTATAATAGGCTTTTTTACACTAAGGTTTGCACATTTAATTTTTGAAACCATATGAAATCGAAAATGTTTAAAAATTGAATAATTTGGTAGCTACACGTTTTTGGTGGATTTAATGGGATTTTTTTTTATGTTTGCAACAAAAAAGAAAAAAAATTAGAGCTTTTTTTATATTCCAAGTCAAGTTCAAATTTTTATAGGGACAAATTCCTAACCAAGCATGCCTATCAAAAATCCATAAAGATTTTATATTGTTACATATTAAAAGTTGCTTTTTGTTAGTCAATGTCATCATGTCAAAGCTATTATTTCTTCAAAAATAAGTAAAATGTTGCAAAACATAACATAGATAATATTTTGAAATTACAAGTCCAAAATCAAAATTCATCATTAATTCGAAGTAAACATTTTTTGTTAGTGAAAAATTACTAGTTTGTCACCAATCTACTTCAGGGCAATTATATAACTAAAATATAGTGTTACTAGTACCTCTTAACGACTCTGCGTATTGATTTGTACTTAATTTTATTTCCTTATTTTCTTTTCTTGGCCGCTCCCTGATTTGTCGGTGCGGTATCGTTTTTCTCGGTGTGCCTTACTTGAGCGGTGGCGGAGCAACTCAGATGGGTTTCATTCAAATATAGGCGTTCGGCGTGTTTTCGTTACCGAATCGATACCGAGCACACCGAGAAAAACGATACCGCACCGACAAATCAGGGAGCGGCCTTTTTCTGACAAAATGTATTAAATAATTTCTAAATTTAAAAACATTTGACCAAAATTGACAATAAAAATGTAAGAATAATTTTATCAATATTAGACAAATTTGGCAAGTGTGTAAGTCAAGGTCATATTTTTAGGGTGATGGATATTCGTCCTGTCAAGTTTATCAAAACTCCCTAAACATTTTGTATTGGTCGAATCGAATGTGTTTTTTTTATATTCCAAACCAAGGTCAAATTTTTGGGGTGGCCTTGTTAACTCTATCAAAAATTTTATATTGGTGCATATGAAAATGTCATTTTATAAGTCAATGTAATTATGTCAAAATTGTTATTTTATCATCAAACAGTCTAAATTCAAGGAACGTGGAAGATATTGTAGGAAAGGAGATTATGTTGTAATTCTAATTCGAAAACGTAACAACAGTGTTTTGTAAAGCTGAAAGCCCTATAAAACCAACATTTATAAATATAAGGAACAATACATTTTCTGTCAGAAAAAACTTCCATTCATAGCTTATAAAAAATCTGCACGCTTGCTGATTGATCAAATGGAAAAAAAAACAAATTTTTATTCCTACCTTGACGGGTTTGACATTCCCGTCAATATATGTCAATAGAGATAGAGTACAAAGGGTATAAATCAACGTGGGGAGGGTGAACTCTAAAAAATATGTCAAAACTATTATTTTATTACAAACTAGTTTTAAAAACAGTTTCAATTCAAAAAATATAGAGGATATTACAAAATGGAGGATTATGTATATTGTAAATATTGTACAAAAACATTACACCGACAATATTCTGCCAAGCTAGAGGCCATTCAAGAGCGAAATATATCATTATTGCGAAGTAAATATGTTCTTATAACAAAAATTTCAAAGTAAAGTAAGAAATCTGCATCAAGTGAAACGTAATTAATAGAGACCGGATTATATGCAAAATAAAAATCTTGAAATATGCATGCAAATATGCATGAAAAATGCTTAAAATATGAATGAAAAAATATGCAATATTAAATAATAAAAGTAGTAATTTTCAGTTTTTATTTCAAAATCAGCAGAAAATTAACAAGTTATCGACGATGTTTAAATTTAATTAACAATTATTTAACATTTTTTAAAATTATTTAACATTTGTATTCTTGTACACGTAAACAATAAGGTATTGTTCCAAATGTTGGGTAGTAAGATTGTGTCTTTGATCACTTAAAATATTTTTAAGGGTGGAAAAAGACCGTTCCACATTCACTGAGGTAACTGGGCAGTATTTGAATTTGGGTGCTATGTTAGCACTTATTGTTTCTGGCAAAAGTTCACCCATCCCATTAGTAAAACTATCAATTTGGTTCAAAGCCTGGGTTATTGCACAAATTGTTTTCAAACTTTTCTTTAACTCTTCGCGGGAATACATCTGGCAATGTGGAGTTTATTTGACGGATTTTATTCATTAACTGAAGTGATTCGGTCAACGCCAAACCTCGAGTTTCAAGCTTTTTAATACCCGCAGGTATGTGGGAAAGTGAGTGCTAATCACAGCTCTGTTTTTTTTTTAATATCAGAATCGTTAAATGCTTCCTTCGATTGACGAACTGCCATAGCCTCTGCACTATCGAAGTCATTTACTACACCTTTGATGGCCTCGAAATGTTCATTGTAAAATAGTACAGCTTCAATCCATGTTCCCCATCGAGTTACCACTGGTTCGGGAGGTAAAGGCACATTTGGCAGTTTTTCCTCATAGGCGTTATTGCGAGTAGGTGCCTTTAGAAACACTTTCTTTGCTGATGAAATCAGTTTATTTACATTTCCAAACGTGGATCATACTTCTTCAGCGAGTCGATGGACTCCGTGAGCAAAGCACGTCAGATGAATTAAATCTGGATAAAATACTTGGAGGACTTTGGCTGCCTTGATCATATAGGAAGCAGCATCTGAGAGAAATATAAACACTCTTTCATCTGCAGAAGATTCAGGAAATATTTTTCAATACCCTCATTCACAAATCTGGCGATCGTAGAATGATTTGTCTTGTCAAGTTCTTTACAGGCCACCAAATAGGAAGAAGAAGGCTTTAATCTTAATGCACCCACAATTAAATTCGCCATATAGCGACGACAACTGTCGGTAGTTTCTTCAGCTGAAATCCAAATAATGTCATCCTTAAGTTCATTACGTATTTCTTCCAGAACATGTTGGTAAATTGTTGGTATGTAATTTTTACGCAGTGTTGATTCGTCTGGTATTTTTTGAGTCAAGCAATATTTTCGCAGAAAATCTTTGAATGTAGGATGTGTGATGGAGAGGAATATTACTTGCAAGCAATGCTTCACATAAATCCATGCTAAAGTGGTTTTTTTGTTTGCCTATAGAAGTGGAATCACTGCTACTTCCTACTGTTATAAGTTGTTGTTGTGGGCCTTTTTTTTGCAATCCTGCGATATGAAGACTTGTCTTGACATGCTGGTCAGTTTGAAACTTTTTTGTGCACGAAACATTTTTCTCGCAAACTCGACAATATAAAAGATTTCCGTCGTATGTACGAAGAGACACTTTTTTTTGTAGGTGGCATGGTACACGTTAAACTTTAACACAATACGTTAAAAATTGCAGAAAAGACTACACTGATACAAGCGCGTCAACAATAATGTTAAAACTGATATCTTGTTTTAAAATAAAAATTCGTCTTCGAGAAAATTGTTTATTTGATCCAGGCTCAAACAAATATTCTTAGAAACTAACTACTTATCACTTAATATCCCGACCAAGAAACAAATGAATAAAATACCGTCGTAATTTTATACCGAGAAATATTGTAAATATAGGGAAAATATGCATCATTACTAGATTTTGGGTAAAATATGCAATAATCGGTGAGAATGATCTAAATATGCAAATGCATATGAAAATATGCAAATGCATATAATCCGGTCTCTATTAATTAAAATATAGTATTACTAATACCTTTTTGAAGCCCCGCTTATTGGTTATTTTTATTCCTATTTTTTATATATATTTTTTTGTCTGGCACCATTTTATAATTAATTTATAAATTTAAAAACGTCTACCAAAATTACAAATAAAATATAATGTTTAATAGGAGAAAAATTCCGCAAAGAATATGTAAAAAAATAACCGGTCAAGTGCAAGTTGAACTTGCACAATTAGTGTTCCGTACGTTGATTGTTTTTAAAATAAAAAATTTTATTAGGGTGGTATAAAATAATCAGTGACTTCACAAAACACACCCCAAATGAGTTTTCAACAAAGTTTGTTTCCAATTTTTACTGAAAACTGGTGACCTTGAAATTTTGTTTTTTTTTTTCTATAAAAGATAAATTATTAAAGGTAATGATAATTTCCGTTCAATCTATACCCCGTGGAGAATATTCCAGGATTTTTTCAAAATTTTTTGGTCAGTACTTTTCGAGATAAGATAGGGGACAGCGATTTTTTTTTCACGATTTTTTAAAAGTAATACGAAGAAAAGTGTGCGCAAGTATTACATTATATATATATTTTTTATTCGTGTTTTCACAAGCTTTCATTTGACACCACACTCGATGACCTAGTAAAAAAATTTTTTTTTTTTTCACTTCCGATTTCACCCCTCAAAACGAATCCCTTAAGTCAAAATTTATGTTACGTTAATATGAAATGATCAGTGACTTCACAAAACACACCCCAAATAAGTTTTCAACAAAGTTTATTTCCAATCTTTACTGAAAACGGGTGACCTTGAAATTTTGGTTTTTTTCTATACCAGATAAATTATTAAAGGTAATGATAATTTTTGTTCAATCTATACCCCGTGGAGAATATTCCAGGCTTTTTTCAAAATTTTTTGATCAGTACTTTTCGAGATAAGGTAGGCGACAGCGATTTTTCACGATTTTTTAAAAGTAATACGAAGAAAAGTGTGCGCAAGTATTACATTATATATATATTTTTTACTCGTGTTTTCACAAGCTTTCATTTGACACCACACTCGATGATCTAGTAAAAAAAATTTTTTTTCACTTCCGATTTCACCCCTCAAAACGAATCCCTTAAGTCAAAATTTATCTTACGGTGATATAAAATGATCAGTGACTTCACAAAATACACCCCAAATAAGTTTCAACAAAGTTTATTTCCAATCTTTACTGAAAATTGATGACCTTGAAATTTCTTTTTTTTTATATACCAGATAAATTATTACAGGTAATGCACTCGTGATAATTTTCGTTCAATCTACACCCCGTGGAGAATATTCCAGAATTTTTTCAGAATTTTTTGATAAGTACTTTCCGAGATAAGGCGGGTGGACAGCGATTTTTCGCGATTTTTTAAAAATAATACAAAGAAAAGTGCGCGCAAGTATTACATTATATATATATTTTTTACTCGTGTTTTCACAAGCTTTCATTTGACACCACACTCGATGATCTAGTAAAAAAATTTTTTTTCACTTCCGATTTCACCCCTCAAAACGAATCCCTTAAGTCAAAATTTATCTTACGGTGATATAAAATGATCAGTGACTTCACAAAATACACCCCAAATAAGTTTCAACAAAGTTTATTTCCAATCTTTACTGAAAATTGATGACCTTGAAATTTCTGTTTTTTTTTATATACCAGATAAATTATTACAGGTAATGCACTCGTGATAATTTTCGTTCAATCTACACTCCGTGGAGAATATTCCAGAATTTTTTCAGAATTTTTTGATAAGTACTTTCCGAGATAAGGGCGGGTGGACAGCGATTTTTCGCGATTTTTTAAAAATAATACAAAGAAAAGGGCGCGCAAGTATTACATTATATATATATTTTTTACTCGTGTTTTCACAAGCTTTCATTTGACACCACACTCGATTACCTAGTAAAAAAATTTTTTTTTCACTTCCGATTTCACCCCCAAAAAACTAACCCCTTAAGTCAAAATTTAACTTTCAAAACTACATGGCTCTGATGAGGCCATCAATTCCTATATTACTACCAAATTTCAACTTTCTATGACAAATAGTTTCGGAGAAAATCGGGTGTGACAGACGGACAGACAGACGGACAGACACCGAAGTGATCTTATAAGTGTTCCGTACGGAACACTAAAAACGAACTCATAACACATCTTTTACAAATCGCCTATAAGTAGGCAACCCACAATACAATTTAACGCTTTTTTTTCTTGTTTGATGTAACAAACTAGCAGTGAAATGACAGTTGACTAACCTAAAAGATGTTTCATATTTGTTTTTAATCAAAAATGAGCATTGCAAACAAAACCCAAGTAATTTTTATGAATCATAATTAAGTTGTAAATAATATTAATCTATATCCTGTATAATTGTCACAGGCTTACACCTTTAATATTGTATGGTTTTTGAAAAACTAAGGAATGGCCAAAAATAAGGTTTCTAGTATTTTGGAGAGCGTTGAGCCCCAAGAGCGTTTAAAGAAGTTAATTGACTACAGTAATTTAATAGAAGTGGATCCCCATGTGCCTCCTACCAGGTAAAATGTATATTCCTTTACCATCTATGTAGTTTTAGTGGAACTTTCCTTAAACTACCTATTTGAACATTTAACATCTCTGTGACACATTACAACCAATTTAAAATAATTTACTATAATTGGCTTTTTAAATTTTGACAATTTATGCTTAATTAAAGGTAAATAGCTACACAACTGTACCAAATTATTAGTCTTTGCCACCCAAAAACCAAAAGTCATGCAGCCAATTAATGCCAATTAACCATAAAATACAAGGACTGTATACCGATGAACGAGGATTACTAGTGGATGACTTGAAAATAATACATCTGAAATATAAATAGTAAAATATTCTTGAAGAACCATTCACGTAAAGGTTGTAATGCATGCATCAGGCATTAAAAATGTTTCAGTTTATTTGTGTTAAAATAACAGTGCTCATAAAAACTAAAAAATTTAACTTTCGAAACTACATGGCTCTGATGAGGCCATCAATTCCTATATTATTACCAAATTTCAACTTACTATGACAAATATCTTATAAGTGTGTGTAAATTCACTGTAATTCTTGAAAATATTATATTAATGTAATAATGTTTGAACCTAATTTTTAACTAGGGAATGAAGCTTTTATAAAAGTTTATTTCAGATAGTAATAAAAAAAAGTGTATTTAACTAGAGACCACTATTATGGTAACATATATTAATACAGTAGAACCCCGATTAACCGAGTCGCGATTATCCAAGCTCCAGATTAACCGAGCCAATCTAAGAACCTGATTATCCGAGGTACGCACGTCTATGCTGCATATTAACCGAGCTTCTAAAATATGTATGCACATATTTCCATTTAAAATCGTCGGGGCCTTCGGGGAATCCCCCTGGCCCGTGTGAGGGTCTCCCTTATTTATGTTTTTGGACTCTTTCAGCATGTAAATTTGCGTGAATGCAGTGCGTTCTAGTGTTTACTACGGAGAAGTACGAGTATACTCACATAATTTATTTGGTTGGAGTTCTGGTAGTTAAGCGTAATTAATACGAACTGCTTTGTTTGAATTTTTGTTTGTCGTATTATAATGGAGCAAAACAAGCGTAAAAGAATCGTCGTTCCTATTGAAGAAAAATTAAAAGCCATTTGAAGAATTGAAGCAGGAAAGACAATTAAAGTTGTTGCACGAGATTATGGAGTAGGTGAGGTAACAGTTGGAGATTCGAAAAGAAACCACACAAAAATAGAAGAGTGGTGTATAAATCAAGCCTCCTCATCCTCAGGAAGAAAATCAATGAAAACCGGCGACTATGAAAAGGTTAATGAAGCTTAATTCATGTGGTTTAACCAACAGAGATCAAAAGGTGTGCCTCTGTCAGGTACAATTTTACAACATAATGCAATAATGATTAGTAGGCAATTCCCAGGGATAGATCAGTTTACCGCCAATTCTGGATGGCTTGACCGCTGGAAAAAATGGTATGGGGTACGACAACTGACTGTATGTGGTGAAAAACTTCCTGCTGATGTGTCATCAATTGGGAAGTTTAAGCAGAACTTTAAAAAGCAAATCGAAGATTGTGGATACACATGTGATCAAATTTACAACTGTGACGAAACTGGTCTGAATTATAAAATGCTTCCATCAAAAACATTGGCATCTCGACAGGAAAAATCAGCTCCTGGGCATAAAGGAAGTAAGGAAAGATTAACTGTAATGGTATATTCCAATGCATCTGGCAAGCACAAAATCCCACTGATGGTGATTGGCAAGTCTCCACGTCCAAGAGCTTTAAAAGACATCTCACCCAAAGCCCTACTAGTCTATTACAAAAGTCAGAAGAGCGCATGGATGGATGTGACCTTATTTACTAACTGGTTTGAAGAAGAGTTTGTGCCATCTGTGACTAAACTTTTGAACAGAAACCATCTGGCTATTAAAGCAGTTTTGTTAATGGAGAAGGACTTCATGTGGGGGAAATTGTAAAATTTTTTCCTCCAAATGTAACCAGCATAATGCAACCAATGGATCAAAGTATCCTCAAAAACGTTAAAAAAAATTATAGGCGTTTATATCTTGAACATCTGTTAGAATGCACAGAAAAGGAGGATATTATCAATGGGATGAGAAAGGTTACACTGAAAAATGTTATTTACTGGGTAAGTCAAGCTTGGGATTCTGTGCATACTACCACTATTCAAAAATCTTAGTCAAAAGTTATTGATTTTGAGGACTATAATGACAGTGAAGATGATACTCCATTAAATGAATTAGCTTTGAAATTGAGAAGCCATGGAGAAATGTCCTGTTCATGACAGCGAGATAGAAGAGAAAGAAAAAAGTTTATTTGCATTAATGCAAAAATTAAAAGGTTGCGAAAATGTGACAGGAGAAGATGTTGTTGAATGGATTATAGCAGATGATTTAGAAGAAGAAATGAGTATTGAAGAAATAACGAATGCCTTTTAGGAAACCGAAAAGTCAGATGACGATGACGAAGCGGCTTTGGATGAACAGTCTCCCACTAAGATCTCTCATCAAGAAGGTTTTGCTTCTTTGGAAAAAGCTTTGAGGTATATCGAACAACAACCAGAGGCAACCCCAGCGGATTTGCTTCTTCTTAACAGATGGAGAAACATTGCAGCGAGAAAAAGAAGATGTAATATGAAGCAGAAGCGCATAGATACCTATTTCACGGTTTTATAATGTATGTACCTATTTATATGTTAAAAACGTTAATACACCGGTTTAAAATATTGGTGTGGAGTGAGAAAAAGAAGATGCAATATGAAACAGAAGCGCATAGATACCTATTTCACGGTTTTATAATGTATGTACCTATTTATATGTTAAAAACGTTAATACATCGGTTTAAAATATTGGTGTGGAGTGAGAAAAAGAAGATGCAATATGAAACAGAAGCGCATAGATACCTATTTTACTGTTTTATAATGTATGTACCTATTTATATGTTAAAAACGTTAATACATCGGTTTAAAATATTGGTGTTTATTTTTTGAATGAATAAAAAACAAATCCGGATTATCCGAGTTTGCAGTTATCCGAGGAGGGTGCCTCCCCACGTTACCTCGGATAACCGGGGTTCTACTGTATATCATATTATTTTATGTGTAATGTCATGCCCTAACATTTCCTGTTACATATTCTGATTTTCAAAATGTAAAAGATATTTCCTAGTCCCAAAAGAAATGTGTACTGTAATGGGTGATACTAAAGAATAATAATAAAATTTATTAATTTGTTGTTCTTTTATAGGTATTATCGATCAGGTTTAGAAATGGTCCGTATGGCTAATGTCTATTACAGTGAAGGCAACCTGGAAAACGCCTACTGTTTATATCTAAAATTTATGACATTATTTCTGGAAAAAATTAGGAAACATCCAGAATTTAATAGTGTCCCTGCAAATATGAAGGCTATAAATCAAGCTAAACTACGAGAAGTACTACCAAGGCTGAGAAGTTGAAAGAGAAGTTATTAGAAATGTATAGACAGGACTATGAAATGTATCGCGATCAGTTGGTACGTAAACCGCATAACATACCAAGTGAATTGAAAATAATACTGCTCGAACTAGCAACGCGGCGCAAACAAGTAGAATAAGGGTTCCCAGCGAGTTTCGGTGAATTCCCTAGATCAAGTCGCGCAACATCGAGCACAGGGAGTGGCAAATTCGATATAAACGGACACAAAACATCCAATCATAATATATTATATATATATTATATATTATTTGTGGTAAAAAAAAACTTAAAATTCGGTATTATTCCATATGGGTAGTATTATGAAAAAATAAAGAGATTTAAAACAAACATGGAAAATTATATAATTTATATTGAGTAATTTATTTCTGGTATATTTAATTTTTTATCTTTAAGTTTTACCCCAAACATTTCTTAAAATTAAAAAAAAGTACTAGGACTCGTGTACATTTTGAAGATTTTAAGTAACTTATAAATTTAAGCCATGTTTAAGCTACTTAAAGCAGGTTTAGGTTTGAAATCTTAAACTGCTTTATCCAACTGTGGAATACTTAGGCTATAGTCTCTAATAATTTTTGCAGTAGTGACAAACCGTGTTTCTTTTTTATAAAATTTAGAAGAGGCTTCAACAAGAAGAAGAAGCAAGGAAAGAAAGAGAGGCAGAACAAAAGAAGAAGGCTGAAAAGAAACCTAGAATTCCAACAGCAGAATTTGTGACAGCTTCACTTCCTACTTCTATTGATAATGTTAGTTATCCAGATCCTAATTTGGTTAAAGCAGTTCCATTGCCCGTGCCGTCAGCCCCAGAACTACCACCTGAAAGGTATTGAATTAATTACACAATAATTTTATAAGGAATCCTTTAACAGCGCGTATTTATAACAGCACATAAATAAAATTAGGTTATAGCCAAAATAGTACATTAATAGCATGTAGTGGCATTGAAATAGCATTTTATTAAAAGAATACTTGGTATATACTAAACAGTATTCTATATTTATTTATATGAGTACAGAGTGATCATTTTCCGACATCCGGCCCCGATTTATGGAAAATTGTTGGATATTTTTTTTTATGTAGATGATATAGTGCATGTTAAGGAGTATTCTGACGTATTTGACATTTGGTAGTGAAAACAACGCTGGGCGCCGCGACGCCAAACAACTTTGTTTGAATTTTTGTTTGTCGTATTATAATGAAGAAGAATTGAAGAGACAATTAAAGTTGTTGCACGAGATTATGGAGTAGGTGAGTTACAGTTGGAGATTGGAAAAGAAACCGCACAAAAATAGTAATGGTGTATAAATCAAGCCTCTTCGTCTCAGGAAGAAAATCAGTGAAAACCGGCGACTATGAAAAGTTAACTAAGCTTTATTCATGTGGTTTAACTAACAGAGATAAAAAGGTGTGCCTCTGTCAGGTCCAATTTTACAACAGAAAGCAATAATGATTAGTACGCAATTCCCAGAGATAGATCAGTTTACCGCCAGTTCTGGATGGCTTGACCGCTGGAAAAAACGGTATGGTGTACAACTAACTGTATGTGGTGAAAAACTTTCTGATGATGTGTTAGCAACTGAGAAGTTTAAGCAGAACTTTAAAATGCAAATCGAAGTTTGTGGATACACATGTGATCAAATTTACAACTGTGACGAAACTGGTCTGAATTATAAAATGCTTCCATCAAACATTAGCATCTCGACAGGAAAAATCAGCTCCTGGGCACAAACAAAGTAAGGAAAGATTAACTATAATGGTATGTTCCAATGCACCCACTGATGGTGATTGGCAAGTCTGCACGTCTAAGAGCTTTAAAAGACGTCTCGCCCAAAGCCCTACCAGTCTATTACAAAAGTCAGACGAGCGCATGGATGGATGCGACCTTATTTACTAACTGGTTTGAAGAAGAGTTCGTGCCATCTGTGACTAAATTTTTGAACAGAAACCGTCTTCCTATTAAAGCAATTTTGTTAATTGATAATGCCCCCTCTCACCCTGGAGAAGGACTTCATGTGGGCGAAATTGTTGTAAAATTTTTTCCTCCAAATGTAACCAGCATAATGCAACCAATAGATCAAGGCATCCTCGAAAACATTTAAAAAAATTATAGGCGTTTATATCTTGAACATTTGTTAGAATACACAAAAAAGGAGGATATTATTAATGGACTGAGAAAGGTTACACTGAAAAATGTTATTTACTGGGTAAGTCAAGCTTGGGGTTCTATGCGTACTACCACTATTCAAAAATCTTGGTCAAAAGTTATTGATTTTGAAGACTATAATGACACTGAAGATGATACTCCATTAAATGAATTAGCTTTGAAATTGAGAAGCCACGGAGAAATGTCCTGTTCAAATTTTGACAGCGAGATAGAAGAAAAAGAAAAAAGTTTATTTGAATTAATGCAAAAATTAAAAGGTTGCGAAAATGTGACAAGAGAAGATGTTGTTGAATGGATTACAGCAGATGATTTAGAAGAAGAAATGAGTATTGAAGAAATAACGAATTCCTTTTAGGAAACCGAAAAATCAGATGACGATGACGAAGCGGCGGTGGATGACCAGTCTCCCACTAAGATCTCTCATCAAGAAGGTTTTGCTTCTTTGGAAAAAGTTTTGAGGTATATCGAACAACAACCAGAGGCAACCCCAGCGGATTTGCTTCTTCTTAATAGATAGAGAAACATTGCAGCGAGAAAAATAAGATGGGTTATGAAACAGAAGCGCATAGATACCTATTTCACTGTTTTATAATGTATGTACCTATTTATATGTTAAAAACGTTAATACATCGGTTTAAAGTATTGGTGTTTATTTTTTGAATGAATAAAAAACAAATCCGGATTATCCGAGTTTTCAGTTATCCGAGGAGGGTGCCCCCCCGGTTACCTCGGATAACCGGGGTTCTACTGTATATATATTTATGATTAATACCTTTTCTTTACAACTTAAAATTATATTATTATATTTTGAAATATATAAAATATATTACTTATTTTGAAAAATTTGTAAAATAAGCGAATTAATTTTATTACTCATAAACTTTTCATTTCAGCGACACCTCTATTTCTCTACCATCAATACCTACTTTCGATAGAAGTAAAAAACCTTCAGACCATGTTACAGAAAAATACGATGCAGGGACTCTAAGAATAGTCGTAGTGCCTTTTAAAGTTATGGTACTATTTCAGAATATGGCCCAAAATAATACTAACAAAAATATCGAAACATGTGGAATATTAGCTGGAAAATTGGTAAGACATTATTCATTTTTAGTTCCTTACAGGCTACTGATATAAAAAAATTACTCCCGGACAATTAAATAAAAGATACGTCACGAAAACATTATACTGCTATCTTGGTTCAATTTTTACTCTATAAATGTCAGATGTAGTTTAAACCAGCAGTTCATATATTTATCTATAATATATATAAAATGCAACGTCTCTCTGTCTGTCTGTCTGTCTGTCTGCCTGTCTGTCTGTCCGTTAGTGCGCCTATCACTGAAGAACCACTTATCCGATTTACGTACTTTTTTTTTTAAAACATACATATGTTCTCTGGCCAGGTTATAGGCTATATTTTATTACGATAGGTAGCATAAGGAATGAGCAGTGACGTAAAATAGTGAATGATGTCGGAAATAAGTTTGCCGCTAGCGCGTGCCTCTGCAATACACAGCCTAAACCATTAAATATGGAACAATATTATGTAGCAAAGAATATCTGTAATGTATAATCTATAATATATAATCTATAATATATATAAAATGCAATGTCCCTCTGTCTGTCTGTTTGTCCATTAGTGCGTTTATCACGCGGGAACCACTTATCCGATTTACCTGTCTTTTTTTAAATTCATACATATATTCTTTGGCCAGGTTATATAATAATAATAATAATCTATATCTATAATATATATAAAATGCAATGTTTGTCTGTCTGTCTGTCTGTCCGTTAATGCGCTTATCCCTCGAGAACCACTTATCCGATTTACGTGATTTTTTAAATTCATACATATGTTCTCTGACCAGGTTATAGGTATATATTTTATTACATCTATAATATATATAAAATGCAACGTATCTCTGTCTGTCTGTCTGTCCGTTAGTGCGCTTATCACTGGAGAACCACTTATCCCATTTTCGTACTTTTTTTTTAAAACATACATATGTTCTCCGGCCAGGTTATAGACTATATTTTATTACGATAGGTAGCATAAGGAATGAGCAGTGACAATAATAGTAAATGAAGTCGGACAAAGTTTGCCGCTAGCGCGTTCTCTTGCAATACACGGTCCAAACCATTAAATATGGTACAATATTATGTAGCAGAGAATATCTATAATATATATAAAATGCAATGTCTCTCTGTCCGTCTGCCTGTCTGTCTGTCTGTCCGTCCGTTAGTGTGCTTATCACTGGAGAACCACTTATCCGATTTACGTGCTTTTTTTTTAAACATACGTATGTTCTTTGGCCAGGTTATAGGATATATTTTATTAGGTGACATAAGGAATAAGCAGTGACGATAATAGTGAATCAAGTCGGAGAAAAGTTTGCCGCTAGCGCGTTCTCTTGCATTACACTCCCTAAAGCAATAAATATGGAACAATATCATGTAGCAAAGAATACAATATATATAAAAGGCAACGTCTCTCTGTCTGTCTGTCTGTCCGTTACTGCGCTTTTCACTCGAGAACCACTTATCCGATTTACGTGTTTTTTTATAAATTTATACATATGTTCTATATAATTCGATATAAGCCTAGATAATGGGAGATAAGTGAGATAATGGGAGATAAGGAGAAATAATCGGAGATAAGTCGAGATAAGCCTCGATAATGGGAGATAAGGTGAGATAATGGGAGATAAGTATAAATAATGAGAGATAATGGGACATAAGCAGAGATAAGTCTAGATAATGGGAGTTATGGTGAGATAATGGGAGATAAAGAGAAATAATGGGAGATAAGGAGAAATAATGGGAGATAAGTCGAAATAAGCCTAGATAATGGGAAATAAGGTGAGATAATGGGAGATAAGGAGAAATAATGGGAAATAAGGAGAAATAATGGGAGATGAGCAGAGATAAGCTTAGATAATGGAAATTATGTAGAGATAATGGGAAATAAGGAGAAATATTGGGAGATAAGGAGAAATAATGGGAGATATTTTATTACGTTGGGTAACATAAGGAATAAGCAGTGACGATGGTAGTGAATCAAGTCCACGCGAGCGGAGCCGCGGGCCCAGCTAGTTAATTTATATACAACGTCACAGAAAGTGTAACTATCGCTACAGAAAGACAAACAGATGGAACAAAACGTCGCTGCAAAACGAACCTATCGCGAGGTCGCTCATCGAGTTTCTAAAAGATCTCACGCAAGTAGAATTTTAATTGTATTTAACAATAATCGGGAAAACTATACGCGGCATCTCTGAAAAACCCGAGTAGGCACATTTCACGATCGGGCGGTAGCCGTCGGCTTCGTTTTGCGGCCACGTTTTGTTCCGTGTTTGGCTTTCCGTAGGGGTAGCTATATTTTCTGTGACAGCAGACAGCGCCTTAAACTACAACTGCTGCGTAAAAAGAATGTGAAGTAAACATTATTTTCCTTGCCCGACGACTCTGTAACTCGTGAGCAAAAAAATATAAATAAATTTGTATTTAATAACATAACGATATCTTAGGTGAGATAGGCAAAGAACTTTAAATATTGAAAAAAATATTTCCGTTATGTCTATAAATAATTTCATCTGTTTCATAGGGCTAACACTACAAGAAATAAAGCTACGTCAATTTGAGAGAAAGTAGCTAAAAACCGAGACATGCTTTTATCTGAAATAAAATTTAAATATTTTGCAATTACGGCAATTCGTCTCTAAAAGGAAGGTATTTTAAGTATTTAAAAATCTGACTGTGGTTACTATTGTCTGATAATTTTACGCTAAGTCGCTGACTTATTGAGTAATCGTTAATCGAGTTAATAGAAACAAGAATTTGGCAAGCCACTGGATACAGTTGAGTGTTGCAAGTACCTAAACTATATTATTTGGAAGTAGTTAAGCCGTAGGTATCTTAGTTACTTTTTGAAAATTATTTCCACGTGTTGGCTAACTGCATTTTAACAACATTCTTCTTCTTCATCCTTATAGACCATTGATCTGTTTAACTCCCAGGGCCTTCTGGGCTCTCTTCAGATCCAGAATGCCAGCTATCTATCCACCTTTAGGGATTTTTCCGAGCTAGTCTTATTATTTTGTCTAGATTAATTCTTTTGACATGGCCACGCAAGAATCGTCGCCTCTCTCTTCCCCATCTCACCACGTCATAAACCGCACTTGACTGTTGTATATCTTTGTTTTTTATCCGGTCTCGTAGAGTCTTTCCTGATATTGCTCTTAGTATTTTGTTATTACAGGTCTTACGCATGTTTTGTATATTTTTACTTTACTTTCAGTAGTCATAAATGTGTTTTCTCCAAGCTACGTTTCGTAGTGCGCCAGATATGAGGGCGGCTTTATTAACTTGGGATCCTATTCCGTTTGTTGAGTTGTGGCTGCTTGACAGGTTTACGCCAAGATATTTAAACTGTATAACCTGTCCGTTAGGGTTGTTTTCTACCACCACTCTAACGAAGTCTTTGGAGAACGTTAATAGTTTTCTCTGTTGAGATCGACATGTTATATTGGCGAGCCACTTGGTAGAATCTGTGGAGTTGTCTTTGCAAAACGTTTTCCGTCTCATCTAAGATTATTTCATCCATAATTAAGTTGAATAAGAACCGACTTAGCCTGTCGCCCTGTCTGATACCTGTATGACAGTCGAAGTCTCGTGATTGGCTATGATCCGTGTGGTGTTATTTGTGTTTAGGGTATGTATAAGGTTGGTGATGTTAGATGATATTTGCCTTTCTCTTATCAGTTTTATTACGTCTGATAGTTTAACCTTGTCAAATGCTTTGGTTAAGTCTATAAAGCATGTGAAGGCAACAGTATTGTATTCGATCGATCTTGCCTTTTATTTGTCTTACTGTGTCACTTGTCCATCTGTTGATGTTCTGATATTCTTTTAGTAAGAACGTGAGAAGCTTCATAGTGGTAGGTAGGGGAGTAATACCTCTATAATTATCTGGAATGGTTTTCTGACCTTTTTTTTTATCTTTTTATCTACTTCTTCCTAGTAAAATCCTATTTCTTTCTCTTCTTCTTCTTCTGTTTCATACGGCGGTTCTTCAGCTAGCGAGTGTGCCTCCGGTGTTGATGGGCTTTTTTATTATAAGTAGCATTTTCTTTTTTCTTCAGCCAATTTTTTAACCAAAGTTTAGTGTTGTTCTGGGCATTCACATTAACTTTTCGCTTCCCTATGGCTTTCCATGGTGTTACAAGAGGTGTTAATGTCCTTGTTTCTGGTATTATATAGTCAATTGTTGTTTTTTTGCCCTCTCTTGTTGAATATATATTTATGTTGGACGTTATGTGGGAAGAAGGGGTTGTTTATTCTGAGTTCGTTTCTTGGGCAAAAATCTATAAGCAGTTCGATGATGAACATTATTATTAGCTATAATTGTACGAAAGTTCAGATATTTATATTAAACGGCCCCAGAGGACAAAAACTATAATATACTGTCAGACGGACGGACACTGAATACCTTTCATAAGTGTTAGGCTTTTGGTACAGAATACTACACAGAAGTTTTGAAACAATTATATTAATTGTATTTGTATACCAGGTGTACAAGTATGAAATGCGGATTTCAGACAACAGATGGTGCACCAATACAGGTTGTGCTATAAAGATTTGACACTGCGCCATTTTGTTGTGTCATCAACAAGTGTCAGACGCGCACGAGTGATAAATTGGAAAAATGTGTGCATAGTGTAGTGTTAATTTTTTGTTTTCATTTGAAGAAAACTGCTGTTGAATCATACCGATTGCTTCGAGAAGCTTATGGTGTACATGCTCCATCGCAAGATACCTGTGAACGATGGTTTTGGCGTTTCAAAAGTGGTGACTTCGATGTTGCAGACAAGGAACGTGGAACACCGCCAAAGAAATACGAAGATGTGTAATTGCAAGCATTGTTGGACGAAGATAATTCGCAAACACAAAAACAACTCGCCGAGCAATTGGGCGTTAGTCAACAAGCTGTTTCCAATCGGCTAGGAGAGATGGGAAAGATTCAGGAGACCGGTAGTTGGGTACAACATGAGTTGAACGACAGGCAAATGGAAAAGCGCAAAAACACGTGTGACATTTTGCTCGCTCGGTACAAAAGGAAGTCGTTGTTGCATCGTATAGTTATAGGGGATGAAAAGTGGATTTATTTTGAGAATCCCAAGCGCAAAAAATCATGGGTAGACCCACGCGCACCATCCACATCGACCGCAAACCCGAATCGCTTTGGCAGAAAGACGATGCTCTGTGTTTGGTGGCACCAGGGGGCGTGGTCTATTATGAGCTGTTAAAACCTGGGGAAACGGTTAATATTAAACGTTACCAACAACAATTGACCGATTTGAACCGTTCGCTGCTTGAAAAAAGGCTAGAATACCGAAAGACGCAACACGAAGTCATTTTTTTTTCATGACAATGTTCCAACACATACGGCAAAACCAATTCGCGACACGTTGGAAGCACTCAGCTGGGAAGTTCTACCCCATGCGGCTTACTCACCAGACTTGGCTCCTTCCGATTATCACTTGTTTGCATCGATGGGTCACGGACTTGCTGAGCAGCGCATTGGTTCGTACGAAGATGTGAAAAAATGGCTCGATGAATGGTTCGCACCAAAAGGGGAAGATTTTTTTACTGGCGTGATATTCACAAATTGCCCGAAAGATGGGAAAAATGTATAACAAGCGATGGAGCATACTTTGAATAAAGCAATTTTTTCATTCTTCCGAATTTAAACACGTTTTTTTTTTACAAAAAAAAATCCACATTTCATACTTGCGCACCTGGTATTTGTCTGGAAAATTACTACTTTTTGACCATTTTTTTTGTTTAGAGCATACTATTTTTCAGTATCATTTCACATTTCACCAGAGAGTAGCATGCTGTGAGACATATTGGTCAATATTTCATATGTACCATAGCAAAATTTCACAAATAATTAATTATTAATATCACAGTTAGATACAACTAATTGTATCTCTGGCGTGTGAAAGCCTAAATTTTAAAAGCATACCTGCCCTTCGTCAGGGGCTGTTTAAAATTGTTACTAAAAATTACCGCTAAGCAGCTCGATCGTTAGGGTTCTAACCCGATAATAACAATTTAAACGAATTACTAAAAATGAACAAAGTCCATATTTCGGCAGTGATCACTGTTCTCTCATCCATCACTACATCTCCGGACACGTTTCACTTTACCTTGGCTGATGAGCCGTGATATGGCGAGACGCATCCGGAGATGGATTGAGAAATGAGGGAACAGTGATCACTGTTGAAACATGGACTTTATTCAGTTTCAGTAGTAAAATAATTTGCGGTAAAGTGTAGTAAATGATTCATTTTACGCACTGATTGATGCACCTGAACTTAATGATATTTTGAAATATAAGATATTATTAGTTTTAGAAATATCTGTTTAGAGAACTAAGGATTTTTATACCTAGACTACTCCTCAGCGGTTTATATTTATATACATTCTATTTTTTGATGCTCTTTTTAGGAAAGAAATCAGTTAATAATAACTCACATGATATTGCCAAAACAAAACGGAACACCAGATTCCTGTACAACTACAAATGAGGAGGAGATCTTTGATTATCAAGACCAGCATAACTTAATAACTATTGGATGGATTCATGTAAGTTTTGGGGGTTAATGTTGAGTTCTTGCACCAATATAAAGAAAAGGGATTAGTTCGTCGCTCGTGATTTTTATGTATGTACACCGATTACCCCGGAATGGTTCATCCAATTTAAATGATTCCTTTTTTTAGTGTTCCGTACGGAACACTTATAAGATCACTTCGGTGTCTGTCCGTCTGTCTGTCCGTCTGTCCGTCTGTCACACCCGATTTTCTCCGAAACTATTTGTCATAGAAAGTTGAAATTTGGTAGCAATATAGGAATTGATGGCCTCATCAGAGCCATGTAGTTTTGAAAATTAAATTTTGACTTAAGGTGTTAGTTTTGGGGGGTGAAATCGGAAATGAAAAAAAATTTTTTTACTAGCTAATCGAGTGGGGTGTCAAATGAAAGCTTGTGAAAACACGAGTAAAAAATATATATATAATGTAATACTTACGCTCACTTTTCTTTGTATTATATTTTTAAAAAATCGCGAAAAAAATCGCTGTCCACCCGCCTTATCTCGGAAAGTACTTATCAAAAAATTTTGAAAAAATTCTGGAATATTCTCCACGGGGTGTAGATTGAACGAAAATTATCACGAGTGCATTACGTGTAATAATTTATCTGTTATATAAAAAAAAACAGAAATTTCAAGGTCATCAATTTTCAGTGAAGATTGGAATAAACTTTGTTGAAAACTTATTTGGGGTGTATTTTGTGAAGTCACTGATCATTTTATATCACCGTAACATAAATTTTGACTTAAGGGATTCGTTTTGAGTGGTGAAATCGGAAGTGAAAAAAAAATTTTTTTACTAGGTCATCGAGTGTGGTGTCAAATGAAAGCTTGTGAAAACACGAGTAAAAAATATATATATAATGTAATACTTGCGCACAGTTTTCTTCGTATTACTTTTAAAAAATCGTGAAAAATCGCTGTCCCCCTACCTTATCTCGAAAAGTACTGATCAAAAAATTTTGAAAAAAAATCCTGGAATATTCTCCTCGGGGTATAGATTGAACGAAAATTATCATTACCTTTAATAATTTATCTGGTATAGAAAAAAACCAATATTTCAAGGTCACCAGTTTTTCAGTAAAGATTGGAAACAAACTTTGTTGAAAACTCATTTGGGGTGTATTTTGTGAAGTCACTGATCATTTTATACCACCCTAACAAAACTTTTTATTTCAAAAACAATCAAACGTACGGAACACTAATTGTGCAAGTTCAACTTGCACTTGACCGGTTATTTTTGTGGAGGCAATGGGTCCAAATATTGCCATATTAATTTCGTTAATATAAGTTAATTTAATTAGAAATTGTGGATCAAAAATTTCTGATTACAAGCTTATCTGTTTCTATAATTTCGACCAATCTAGACTAAAATTGGTATTTGACTCTTTCAGATATATACAGTGTGTCCCAAAAAGTTTTATACGAATGGAGAAAAAGTTTATCTTACATATTACACAAAAAAAATGTATTCTTGATAAAAAGTTCTGCATCACATGGAAACCCATAATCAACCATCAAAAGTTTTAAAATATTTGATGATATACATCCTACCTAAAATTAAAAAAAAAAACTCCAGTAAACACGTCAGTAATTGTCGGATTATTTACTGAATAAAGGAAAACGAAATTAATTAAAAACTAGTGCGCTAATTTTGATTGTATCATATTTTTGTCAAAAATTTGATAACCTTTTTATTTGCTTTGCACCAATTACATCCATAATAAATTTGTGCTAATATCATTAGTCTTCCGTACGGAACACTTATAAGATGACTTCTTTGTCTGTCTGTCTGTCCGTCTGTCTGTCTGTCACACCCGATTTTCTCCGAAACTATTTGTCATAGAAAGTTGAAATTTTGTAATAATATAGGAATTGATGGCCTCATCAAAGCCGTGTAGTTTTGAAAGTTAAATTTTGACTTAAGGGGTTAATTTTGGGGGGTGAAATCGGAAGTGAAAAAAAATTTGTTTTACTAGGTCATCGAGTGTGGTGTCAAATGAAGGCTTGTGAAAACACGAGTAAAATATATATATATATATATATATATATATATATATATATATATATATATATATATATATATATATATATTGTAACATTCATTTTTTCCTAGATTTTAAGACCATATAATGTTACTGATTTTTCTCTTAATAATGTACTTCTTTTCATTTTTGTATCGAGCGGTATATTAATCAGAAATTCCTAGCCGCTCGTTATATAGTGTGCTGTGCGGGTTTGCGACCGAATCTATCGATACGCCGGGATTGGTCAAATGTTTGTATCCGGAGTTTTGGTTCCGGCGTCGCCATATTACAGACAGAGTGCCCACGGCTTATTTAAGGGTCCGGAGGACGCGAATCTTGGCTTAGTACCATCGAGCCACCGCCAGGCTTAGTAACATCGAGCCGCGGCCAGGTTAGTACCATCAAGCCGCAGAGAGGCTGAGTACCATCAAGCCGCAGCCAGGCTAATTTCCACCGAGCCGCAGTAGAGGCTTACGACAATATCTACGAGAGCCAAGTTAAGCACGAGTTTTTTTTTATCATAAAGCCGTAGTGGGCTTTGTGTGTTTTCTAATTGGAGTAGCTAAAGTAGGCTCTTCTCAAAAGTGTGAAATCGGTTTTGTGTTGCATTGAAGGCCTAGAAGCCCGTAGGAAAACCGTAAGTTACCAGAACATACATCAATAAATATATTCCCCGCAAATAAGTGTTTTAACAGCAATTTGAACTGAAAAATCGCGAAGTGAAAATCACGACTCTTCGATTTCGGGTGTAGTCAAGATTTTAGAAGTAAAATCTCTGATTTAGGGACTCTAATTTATAAAAACTACTTTTAGGCTAGAATTTTTTTTTTGTATTCCTTAAAACTGCAAAGGTTGGAACTTTTATTTTAAATCATGAATAAACTTTCTTTTTTTGTTGATTAAAGCTAGTGTCTCACTGAATACCTATTTTTCTTTTCAGGATAAGAAAAGTTGTACTAGAATAATTCTTTTTAGTAATAACCGTAAAACACTTCAGTATTTTTTCATTTTTTTTTTTTAACTGAAGCTAGATCTTTTCTATTTTAAAATGAATGGTGCCCAAAATTTGTACAACTGAAGCTTTTTAAAAATAGAAAATAATTCCAAAAAGACGTATAACAATTATCTCTTACCCATATTTCTCTACCAAGGAAAACTGAGCTAGTGTTTGTTTAATTTCTTTAGTTCTCTTAAAATCATTATTCACTCAATTCATTCTCAGAAATTAAAAAGAGGTTGCAAGAAAATTGCGCCCAAGCGTGGGAAAAACAATTTTCACAGGGTACAAAATGACGCCTCAAAAAGCGGGCAAGTGCCGAGGTTACAATATATATATATATATATATATATATTATATATATATATATATATATATATATATATATATATATATATAATGTAGTACTTGGACTCACTTTTCTTTGTATTGTTTTTAAAAAGTCGCGAGAAATCGCTGCCCCCCCACCTTATCTCGAAAAGTACTGATCAAAAAAATTTTGAAAAAATTCTGGAATGCTCTCCACGGGGTGTAGATTGAAGGAAAATTATCACGAGTGCATAACCTTTAATAATTTATCTGGTATATAAAAAACAAAAATTTCAAGGTCATTAATTTTCAGTAAACAAACTTTGTTGAAAACTCATTTGGGGTGTGTTTTGTGAAGTCACTGATCATTTTATACCACCATAACAACATTTTTTATTTTAAAAGCAATCAACGTAAGTTCAGCTTGCAGTTGACCGGTTAATTTATTTTGAAATTGCAACATTACTTAATTACTACGTACATAACATAACAACTAAACATATGGATTATTTCTAGCTTTATTGCGCAAGTCCTTCAATGTATCCACCGTCCCTTTCTAAACAGGGGATTGTTCTTCGAGAAAAACCTTTTATTACATCTCTAATTAGGTTAGGAGTTATAACTTCACGTGTTTCCCTAATGGCTCTCTCAAGATGATCAACATCTTGAAATGGCCTTTTAAGATCAACATTGCATCAATAACACTCAAATATTCCGAATTTCGTTTTCATATGATCAGATTGTCAGAATAGTTTAAATGATCCTATATAAATAAAACCATAATTTTATAATATCGCGATTAACTTTAATAGAAAACAAGCTAATAGCTCTTCTAATCTAAAAAAAAAACATGTTAATTTCAGAAGAATGATAAAAAGTGCTTTATTCAAAGTATGCTCCATCGCTTGTTATACATTTTTCCCATCTTTCGGGCAATTTGTGAATACCACGCCAGTAAAAATCTTCCCCTTTTGCTGCGAACCATTCATCTAGCCATTTTTTCACATCTTCGTACGAACCAAAGCGCTGCTCAGCAACTGCGTGACCCATCAAGGCAAACAAGTGGTAATCGGAAGGAGCCAAGTCTGGTGAGTAAGCCGCATGGGGTAGAACTTCCCAGCTGAGTGCTTTCAACGTGTCACGAACTGGTTTTGCCGGATGTGATGGAGCATTGTCATGAAGAAAAATGACTTTGTGTTACCTTTTTCGGTATTCTGACCTTTTTTCAAGCAGCGAGCAGTTCAAACCGGTCAAATTGTTGTTGGTAACGTTTAGTATTAACCGTTTCCCCAGATTTTAACAGCTCATAATAGACCACGCTCCTCTGGTCCCACCAAACACAGAGCATCGTCTTTCTGCCAAAGCGATTCGGTCTTGCGGTCGATGTGGATGGTGCGCCCATGAATTTTTGCAGTTGGGATTCTCAAAATACATCCACGTTTCATCCCCTGTAACTATACGATGCAAAAACGACTTACTTTTGTACCGAGCGAGCAAAATGTCACACATGTATTTGCGCTTTTCCATTTGCCTGTCGGTCAACTCATGTGGTACCGAACTACCGGTCTTCTGAATCTTTCCCATCTCTCGTAGCCGATTGGAAACTTGTTGACTAACGCCCAATTGCTCGGCGAGTTGTTTTTGTGTTTGCGAATCGTCTTCGTCCAACAATGCTTGCAATTCCACATCTTCGTATTTTTTTGGCGGTTTTCCACGTTTCTTGTCTGCAATATCGAAGTCACCACTTTTGAAACGCCGAAACCGTCGTTCACACGTATCTTGCGATGGAGCATGTCCACCATAAGCTTCTCGAAGTAATCGGTATGATTCAACAGCAGTTTTCTTCAAATGAAAACAAAAAATTAATGTTGTCGACATATTGAACACAACAACACAACACTATGCACACACTTTTCCAATTTATCACTCGTGCGCGTCTGACACTTGTTGATGACACAACAAAATGGCGCAGTGTCAAATCTTTATAGCACAAACTGCATTGGTGTACCATCTGTCTCCTGAAATCCGCATTTCATACTCGTACACCTGGTAATCATTTGTATTTGAAAAAATATCCAAATCTTAAACATTTTAAGTAAGAGTGAAATATAATTTTTTTGTAGACCCACCCCACACAAACAGCTTTTTTGTCTAGTGTTGATTTGCATACTCACTGTCCATACCAGCTCCTTATGCCTGAAGCAATTGCGATTGTTTGTTCACCAAAATACAATGAGTAAGTATTCAACTAATAAGAACTTGTGAAACATTTCTATTTACAATTATCTATATCGAGGTAGGGTTGAAAGCTCTAACGTGATAACATTTAGCTTCGTTATCACATTGGGGAGTTAATAATCATCAGAATTCACGTCCGTTTGGTTAGTATTCATCCACCAACCAGGAAACTCGTTCTGTATATCTTCAGTGTTGGTGACTGACCTGAGATAAAGCAACTGGTATCTACCTATTTTTTTCGCTACAGATGTATGTATTTTAACCGTTCTTCAGTCCTTGTATTTTTTACGTATATCTAAGCAGGTGATAAGCACTACGTTCTGTTGTTCCATCGAAGAGGACCGCATCAGGTTTATTGGCTTTTAGACGCTCTATGTTTCCAGTAATACGAATGTCTAGAATGATGATAGAGTTCACTTAAGTCCGCATTGTGACGATGGATATGTGCAAGTCCGACATGAACGGGGGGGGGGGAACTGCGAGAACCCGATTTTTCTGAGAAGGATTTTTAGTTGTAGTAGGATTGGCCATCAGTTCTGGAAAGTAATAAAATTTCTATTACAATAATGGGTTATTTTTTTAAATAACCCCCATCGTCAGTTTGAGAAGGTAGTAAAATTTTATAGTGAGGGTTCTTCATGTTGGAAATCCCTCTCCATCCTGTCTAAATTTCACTATAAGAGAAAGTTTTTTTGGACAGTAGTTGTAAATTGAATTCCCCCAGGTCCGGATTTTCTCTCCACATCCCTGGATGTATCCTCTTTTATCGGAACATAATTGTGTTGATCGAAACTGTCAACTTTTGCCACTTGCCCAAATGCATTAGTAATATTTACATAACTCTTATTCGCTTTTTGGAAATGCATGAAAATCTACATTTAAATCCTTTTGCAGGCGACTTTCACAAGTGTAAACACAGCATAAAAGTCTTTTTGTTATATTTTTCACGAAAAGCAAAAATTTCGATGTTCTTTTTTAAGAAAATTTGAAATATTAATTTAAACAGACGTTTATGACAGATTTAAAAATGCATCTCAAGTTTAATCCCTGAAAAAGCCGCGAGATGTCGTATTGAATAGGTAAGATCCCAATAGGATAATGGGAATTTTTTCTGTTTTTTTTTTGTTTTATATTTATTTTAGTAATATCTATCCATTTCAGGGTTCAGGAATTTGCAAATTGTGTTATTTTTCCATTATTTTTATTTATTTGTAATTAAACCTATATAGGGTTAGAGGGATTGCTTTTCACAGTTCTAGGAGCAGAGGAATGTAAAAATTGTGTTATTTTTTCATTATTTTCAACTATATAGGATCAAACATATAGAGATTCTTAAGATGATTGAGGAAGTTGGGGAGATTGCTTCAAACTTGTTGTGTTACATGTTGTTTTCAGGGTCTGGGAACATAAAAATTGTGTTATTTTATCATTATTTTCAGTTTTAACAAGAATAGTAAGTACAGAGGTGGTGCTGTAAATATATCTAAAATCTTTACGTCGCCATTTTCTGAGATTAATATAACATAACATAAAATCATAAAAAAATATCGATTTTAAGTTACTTTTTACTTTAAAAAAAAATCAAATTCAATTACATATTTGCACGGAAATTACCTTATAGCTTTTTTATATGTAAAGATAAATGAATAAGATTTTCAAGATTTTGATTTTTGGATTTGAAGCTCCGCTTCAAATTAGATATTTTTTAATTGTGCTTTAACAATTAAATTCTCTTTTTTTAGGACTGGATTTTTTATTTTAACGCCTAACTATGGTCTACAGTATATTGCAAATTGTAGACAGACGGGATTCCATCCACATCCTTCTGAACCACCATTGTTTAAGGTAAGTTTATCCAGTTCTTTTGAAATTTTAAAACTTTCGAACTTGCTACTTCTGTTAAAGAAGATGTTTTATTTACGGTTTAGTAATTAACAAGTAGCAGATTTACAGTTTTGCAGTTTGTTGAGTTAAAGTTGATAGCATTTTAGGTAACAAAGCAGCAATTACCTTTAATCTATAATATATATAAAATACAACATCTCTCGGTCTGTCTGTCTGTTCGTTAGTGCGCTTATCACTGGAAAACCACTTATCCGATTTACGTACTTTTTTTTTTAAAACATACATATGTTCTCTGACTAGGTTATAGGCTATATTTTATTACGATAGGTAGCATAAGGAATGAGCAGTGACGTAAAATAGTGAGTGAAGTCGGAAAAAAGTTTGCCGCTAGCGCGTTCCTTGGCAATACACAGCCTAAACCATTAATTATGGAACAATATTATGTAGCAGAGAATATCTATAATCTATAATCTACAATATATATAAAATGCAATGTCTCTCTGTCTGTCTGTCTGTCTGTCCATTAGTGCGTTTATCACGCGAGAACCACTTATCCGATTTACGTGTCTTTTTTTAAATTCATACATATATTCTTTGGCCAGGTTATATAATAATAATAATAATCTATATCTATAATATATCTAAAATGCAACGTTTCTCTGTCTGTCTGTCTGTTAGTGAGCTTATCCCTCGAGAACCACTTATCCGATTTACGTGACTTTTTTTTTTTTAAACATGCTAAACCATTAAATATGGAACAATATTATGGAGCAAAGAATATCTACAATATATATATATATATATATATATATATATATATATATATATATATATATATATATATATATATATATATATATGTATGTATATATATATATATATATATATATATATATATATATATATATATATATATGTATGTATATATATATATATATATATATATATATATATATATATATATATATATATATATATATATATATATATATATGTATATATATGTATGTATGTATGTATGTATGTATATATATATATATATATATATATATATATATATATATATATATATAAATAAAATGCAACGTCTTTGTCTGTCCGTTAGTACGCTTATCACTGCAGAACCACTTATCCGATTTACGTGCTTTTTTCTTAAACATACGTATGTTCTCTGGCCAGGTTATAAGATATATTTTATTACATTAGGTGACATAAGGAATAAGCAGTGACGATAATAGTGAATCAAGTCGAGAAAAGTTTGCCGCTAGCGCGTTCTCTTGCAATACACTGCCTAAAGCATTAAATATGAAACAATATCATGTAGCAAAGAATATAATGTATATAAAATGCAACGTCTCTCTGTCTGTTTGTGTGTCCGTTAGTGCGATTATCACTCGAGAACCACTTTATCCGATTTCCGTGTTTTTATAAATTTATACATATGTTCTATATAAATCGATATAAGCCTAGATAATGGGAGATAAGGTGAGATAATGGGAGATAAGGAGAAATAATGGGAGATAAGTCGAGATAAACCTCGATAATGGGAGATAAGGTGAGATAATGGAAGATAAGGAGAAATAATGGGAGATAAGCAGAGATAAGTCTAAATAATGGGAGTTATGGTGAGATAATGGAAGATAAGAAGAAATAATGGGAGATAAGGAGAAATATTGCGAGATAAGCCTAGATAATGGGAAATAAGGTGAGATAATGGGAGATAAGGAGAAATAATGGGAGATAAGGAGAAATAATGGGAGATGAGCAGAGATAAGCCTAGATAATGGAAATTATGTAGAGATAATGGGAGATAAGGAGAAATATTGGGTGATAAGGGGAAATAATGGGAGATATTTTATTACGTTGGGTAACATAAGGAATAAGCAGTAACGATAGTAGTGAATCAAACCCACGCGAGCGGATCCGCGGGCCCTGCTAGTTGTATTAATATAATTTATATACAAAATGCGGATTTACATCTCCTCCAACTATTTTTTTAGCCTTAAAGTATCTTAGTCATTTCAGGAGAACTTGGTATGATGTTTATTGATATAGTAGTCATAGTAGTACGGGTGGGAAGGTTTAAACCTAAGCGTAACAGATTAAAGATATCCTTTATACCAATACCAATAAACGTCTCGGGTAATATCAACCAGATGCGACATTCAGTTTGATGATTCGGCAGATACTCTCTCAGCTCGCTGTTTTACAGTTTTGTCCTTTTAACTCCCCTCTAGCTACTAACATCGACAGGGATGACTCAACCTTTTGGTACCTCTATGAACGACTTCATAGCATTGCGACGAACTATGTTTACCATATTAGCAACGGTTTTCAAACCTTTCAGCAGCTTCACTTTTTCTAAGATATCAATGTTCTTTTAAAAAAAGTTCCACTTTGGGAAGAAAATCTCCAAAAAAAAAAAAAAACAGTCTTTTAATAGAGTCGCGTTTATCCAGGCATTGTTTTGATTTTTATACAAAACAGGAAAAGCATTGCGACGAATATTCTAAAACGTTCGTGGATTTGCTGACTAACCAATACATAATAATGGGAGTTTGTGTGTTCCAGAAGCATTACTGCATGCAAGAACAGTAATACGTTCTTTGCTACGTTTGTAACCTGGTGCTCCAGCTTCCGTTTTTGAAGCTTAGGTATTTAACGGCAACATTTTGTAGTTCAAGCCTGTTTCATCACAATTATACGTTTGGTCTGGTTGTAAACCATGTTCTTTCATAAGCTGCTCAAAATTCTCTGCAAATTTTTTTGCAGCAGATACATCAGCCGACAATCTTTCTCCACAAACTTTCAGTTGACGTACACCATGTCTTTTTTTCCACCTGTCTAGCCATCCATCACTTGCAGAAAAATTTACAGGCGCTTCAATAAAAGGCAACTCTTCGCTTAAACTCTGCCTTATGTTTTAAATTTGTTCCTGAAATTGGTATTCCACGTTCTCGATTCTATGTAAACCATAAAAATAAAGAATCATCCACTTTTTGGTATTCACTGCTTTTCATACTTTTTCGTGCCTGTGTGGGCGATGACAAAACACTACACCATTTTTCAAGTTTTTCGCGATTTTTTCTCCACTCTGAAACAGTACTCAGGGCTACACCTAAATCTTTCGCTATATTTTTAAGAAGTACACCATTACCTAAACATTGAATTGCTTCAAGTTTCTCTTTTAAGGTAATAACAACACGTTTACGCTTATTATTATGACGCTCCATTTTGTAAAATATCTATTAAGGCGAAACTGTTACATCTGCGATAATAATAAACGTAATGAGTAACTTATAACACTCGTCGACTAACCAAAACATAGACAGCGGTGAAATTCTAGACGTCGGGGAGTCCCCGACGCGTTAAGGAAACCACTCATCGTCTGTTTCGAATAATGGGGATTTTTTCGTTTAATGGGAATACAATTTACTTTTTAACAGTTTGTTTCGGATAAGCCGGATTTCAGATAATCGCGATTCGGATAATCGGGATTGTACTGTATATATATATATATATATATATATATATATATATATATATATATATATATATATATATATATAAATGTATATATGTGTACATATATACATATATACATATATGCATATATATATATATATATATATATATATATATATATATATATATATATATATATATATATATATATATATATATATATATATATATATACATACATACATATATATATATATATATATATATATATATATATATATATATATATATATACATATATATATACATGTATACATGTATACATATATGCATATATATATATATATATATATATATATATATATATATATATATATATATATATATATATATATATATATATATATATATATACATATATATATATATATATATATATATATATATATATATATATATATATATATATATATATATATATATATATATATATATATATATATATATATACATATATATATATATATATATATATATACATATATATATATATATATATATATATATATATATATATATATATATATATATATATATATATATATATATATATATATATGTATATATGTCGATGCCAGTGATGTACGTTGTAATAATATGTTATATTGTTTCAGAATGCTGGCCATATACGAGTTGAAGAGGATGCACCATTGGATATTCTGGATTTACGTAAATAGGCTGAGTTTAGTAATAAGTTTCTAAATAGATTTTAAGGTAATATTTTATAAAAAATATGTATACATTCTCGAGAGCTTTTAAAGTTTTATAATGAATCTATTAATGTTGTGATGTGCCACTATTATAAAATATATTTTCTCGAATAATTTATAACAAATTCTATGATTTAAAAATATTCATACATGGAAAAGGCACGGTATTACCTTATTAAGGGTGTACAAGAAATTCTTATTTTACTGTTTTGATCTTATTAAAAGTAATGTATGTTGCCCATCGCTAAAATACGTGATTTCTTTGGCTTACATACAACTACAAATAAAAACTGCTGACTTTGCCTAAAATAGATTTTTGGCGACATGCCGCTTATAACTTCGAAAATTACCCCACTCCTAAAAACCACTCATCTCTATAACCGTTAACCGAACTAAAGTTTGACAGTTTGATGTTATTTAATTGTTTTTTCTTTTTGTTGATGTGATGCAAATTGATTTTTTTAAATTAAAAGTCTATATTATCGATCTTGGTTCTTTGTCTAGCCTCAAATTTAATATATAATGATATGTGGACATTAATATTATAGTTCTTACAATGGCACTATTTAAAACACTTTTTTTTATAGTTATTTTTGATTAGATTCTCGACTCGACTTTTAATAGAAAATGCTTTCACGGAATGTAAGTTACCGCTCATAGTCCAAATCTAAACTTGTAATTGTATTATTGATACCAAACATGCAACTTCATAGTTAAGTTTATATCAAAATAATTTATTTTCCAAAATTTTTTTTGTTGCTGTTTATATAACGGTAAGTCGTAAAAAAATCCGTTTATTTTTTTGGCTGGCGTTTCATTCGCGTGTTTTTATCTATTATCTATTATTTATTGACAATTCTAATACAAAGAATTCTTTAAAAGTCAGCTATTGTTACTGTTGTAATCTGCTTCTTCCTTTTGGCGAGTCCGAATCACAATTACCAGGTGTACAAGTATGAAATGCGGATTTCAGACAATAGATGGTGCACCAATGCAGTTTGTGCTATAAAGATTTGACACTGCGCTATTTTGTTGGGTCATCAACAAGTGTCAGACGCGGACGAGTGATAAATTGGAAAAGTGTGTGCATAGTGTTGTGATGTTGTGTTCAACATGTCGAAATTTATACCGAGCAAAGAGCATTCGCGTACGGCATTAATTTTTTGTTTTCATTTGAAGAAAACTGCTGTTGAATCATACCGATTACTTCGAGAAGCTTATGGTGAACATGCTCCATCGCAAGATACGTGTGAACGATGGTTTCGGCGTTTCAAAAGTGGTGACTTCGATGTTGCAGACAAGGAACGTGGAAAACCGCCAAAAAAATACGAAGATGTGGAATTGCAAGAATTGTTGGACGAAGATGATTCGCAAACACAAAAACAACTCGCCGAGCAATTGAGCGTTAGTCAACAAGTTGTTTCCAATCGGCTACGAGAGATGGGAAAGATTCAGAAGACCGGTAGATGGGTACCACATGAGTTGAACGACAGACAAATGTAAAAGCGCAAAAACGCGTGTGACATTTTGCTCGCTCGGTACAAAAGGAAGTCGTTTTTGCATCGTATAGTTACAGGGGATGAAAAGTGGATTTATTTTGAGAATCCCAAGCGCAAAAAATCATGGGTAGACCCAGGCGCACCATCCACATCGACCGCAAGATCGAATCGCTTTGCCAGAAAGACGATGCTTTGTGTTTCGTGGGACCAGAGGGGCGTGCTCTATTATGAGCTGTTAAAACCTGGAAAGACGGTTAATACTAAAACGTTACCAACAACAATTAACCGATTTGAACCGTTCGCTGCTTGAAAAAAGGCCAGAATACCGAAAGAAGTAACATAAAGTCATTTTTCTTCATGACAATGCTCCATCAAATACGGCAAAACCAGTTCACGACACGTTGGAAGCACTCAGCTGGGAAGTTCTACCCCATGAGGCTTACTCACCAGACTTGGCTCCTTCCCATTTACCACTTGTTTGCATCGATAGGTCACACACTTGCTGAACAGCGCTTTGGTTCGTACGAAGATGTGAAAAAATGGCTCGATGAATGGTTCGCAGCAAAAGGGGAAGATTTTCACTGGCATGGTATTCACAAATTGCCTTAAAGATGGGAAAAATGTATAACAAGTAATGGAGCATACTTTGAATAAAGCACTTTTTATCATTCTTCCGAATTTAACATGTTTTTTTAGAAAAAAAATCCGCATTTCATACTTGTACACCTGGTATAATATTCTGACCCAATAACGGGCCTCGTCGAATACATTACTATCAGTCGTCCACAGATCATCGACGGTACATCTGCTAGGAAATAGTCGTCCCCCCCCCCCACTTACCTGCAACTAACTTTCTCAGAAGACCATTTCTGGTAGTAACTTTCTGTGGGTGGTTTTTATATGTGAGCGTCCTATCCAGTATTACTCCAAGGTATGCAGGAATATTTATGAATTCCAGATTTCTACCCTCCCACGTAACTCGCAGTTTTCTTACTACTTGGCGGTTGTTTAAGTGAAAAGTTCTTACTTGAGTTTTATTAGGAGGATTAGGCTTTAGGCAGTTGTTTTTATAGTACTGCGACATTTCCCAGTCTGCTTTCTGAGTTGTCGGTTGAACAGGATTGGCGCCAATACACTTCTTTGAGGTAAGCCTTTGTCCCCTTCATCTACTCTTTTTTCTTGGAATGTAACATACAGTCTTCCATTTTTCAGAAGTGAGTTATTTATTTGAGTCAATCGGAAGTCTTTTAGTGTGTTGTAGACTTTGTTGGGTAGATTTTTGTAGTTAACTGTATCATAAGTGGCTGTAAAATCAGTAAACACCACGCCTGTAATAAGCCCTTTCTCAAAACCTTTAATATACTCAGTGAGGTTGTCCTGAAAAGGATTTACCCGGCCTGAAACTCGCCTCTTGAGGGATGATTAACTTGCTAGTCAGCGTAATTTTGTATGCGATGCACGATCATTCTTTTGTATGATTTAAAGATGTGACACAACAACAAAGGGATTGGGCAATAGCTGTTGCACTCCTTTGCTTCCTTGCTTGGTTTTAGCAGAGCAACGACTTTCAAGTTTTTCCACATTTTGAGTATTTTATAGAACAACCGGCAATTGTTTAATATATTCAGCAGCCAGGTCTTGTCTTGTTTGTTTTAGTTGTTGTATATACATATATATTGCTTTATTTGTTCATTACTGTTATGTAGATGGAGAATATATGTGAACAATCTCATTATAATTTGATATAAAAGTGTTTAAAAAATTTCAACCGCCAAAATTATTCTCTACTTGAGATTTTTACGTCTCAGTGTCAAACAATAAAATATCTGTAAGGGATGAAAAAAAGGGCCGGGTCGAGGTGCTATCACTTTTCGTAAAATTTAATAGAATTTTTGCCACTGAGCTTTTTTATAGAATTCCATGCTCGTTTGCTGTTATGAGTCATGTCCATACTTTTTACCGCTTGGACACACTTTAGTTACCTCGCTTCGCTCATCCTTTTTAGTAGAACCGACCTACATTCGAAGGCTCCCTCTCAAAAAGCTCGTTACACTGAATTAACAACTGTCTAGTGTCATTTGTCACTCCAGGTGGGTATTGCTGTTGGCAGCCTCTGGGGTCGTCGCGATGTAATCTGCTAAGAACGATTATTGTCAAAGGAGGACAAAATTCGACCATACGTAGTAATTCATATACATACAAGGTGAAAGAAAGAACAATTATTTCAGTGTAAAATACAGTTATATATCCAACTTTTATCTAGGATCGTAAAATATTTATGTTTTCAATGTATGTTGCAGATTTTGTACTCTGTAAAAAAAAACTGTAAATCGTGGATTTAAACTCTAATTACACTGGTCAACATGATTTTTTTTACAAGGAAATTGAATAGAGACCCTTGCGAAAAAAAAAAAGTTTTGTTGACCAGTGTTATTATTCGGTTTTATAACTTTATAAAATTTCATCAATAGTTTGCAATAACGACTAAGGTTTTTTTTAAACTAGCACTTTAGTAAATAAGGCAGGATTACGTATAATAAATTTGTAACGTTGACTGGAATTAATAATGAATGTACCAATTATAGACTTTTTCTCTGCTGATCTTTCTGACTTCGACATCACAGACAAATAAAGAAAGCCCCAACTAAGGCTACATTTTATCTCGAAAAGTGATATTCAAAGTGGGTTACAAAAATAGACAATTAATTATATTGAAAAATTCTCGCGCCAAGAGAAAATTTTTATTATTGATGTAGAATAATATAGGAACCAAAACTATAACTCATGTACAGGGTGTGTAACAATAAAAAATCATTATTTTTATTGAGTAAATTGTAGTAGTATATATACTACTGTAAAGCTTACAAGTAATATACAAAGTCGCCATAATAATGGAACATCACGTTCGTGTCACGAAATTACCAATTGCATTTCAAAATGTTTTTACTAAGCGGCAGGTTGTAATTAAACGAAAAAAAAATCACTTGGCGGATTTAAAAACATTTCGATAGGGTTGGTTCTATGCTATTATATATATATATATATATATATATATATATATATATATATATATATATATATATATATATATATAGTAGAACCCCGGTTATCCGAGGTAACGTGGGGGGCACCCTCCTCGGATAACTGAACATTCGGATAATCCGGATTTGTTTTTTATTCATTCAAAAAATAAACACCAATACTTTAAACCGATGTATTAACGTTTTTAACATATAAATAGGTACATACATTATAAAACAGTGAAATAGGTATCTATGCGCTTCTGTTTCATATTGCATCTTCTTTTTCTCGCTGTAATGTTTCTTCATCTATTAAGAAGAAGCAAATCCGCTGGGGTTACCTCTGGTTGTTATTCGATATACCTCAAAGGTTTTTCGAAAGAAGCAAAACCTTCTTGATGAGAGATCTTAGTGGGAGACTGTTCATCCACTGCCGCTTCGTCATCGTCATCGTCATCTGATTTTTCGGTTTCCTGAAAGGCATTCGTTATTTCTTCAATACTCATTTCTTCTTCTAAATCATCTGCTGCTGTAATCCATTCAACAACATCTTTTGTCACATTTTCGCAACCTTTTAATTTTTGCATTGACTTACCCGGTAAACAACATTTTTCAGTGTAACCTTTCTCATCCCATTGATAATATCCTCCTTTTCTGTGTATTCTAACAGATGTTCAAGATATAAACGCCTATATTTTTTTTTAATGTTTTCGAGGATGCCTTGATCCATTGGTTGCATTATGCTGGTTACATTTGGAGGAAAAAATTTTACAATTTCGCCCAGATGAAGTCCTTCTCCAGGGTGAGAAGGGGCATTATCCATTAACAAAATTGCTTTAATAGGAAGACGGTTTCTGTTCAAAAATTTAGTCACAGATGGCACGAACTCTTCTTCAAACCAGTTAGTAAATAAGGTAGGTTGTAATAGACTGGTAAGGCTTTAGGTGAGATGTCTTTTAAAGCTCTTGGACGTGCAGACTTACCAATCACCATCAGTGGGATTTTGTGCTTTCCACATGCATTGAAACATACCATTGCAGGTTATCTTTCCTTACTTCGTTTGTGCCCAGGAGCTGATTTTTCCTGTCGAAATGCCAATGTTTTTAATGGAAGCATTTTATAATTCAGACCAGTTTCGTCATAGTTGTAAATTTGATCACATGTGTATCCACAATCTTCGATTTGCTTTTTAAAGTTCTGCTTAAACTTCTCAATTGATGACACATCAGCAGAAAGTTTTTCACCACATACAGTCAGTTGTCGTACACCGTACCGTTTTTTCTAACGGTCAAGCCATCCAGAAATGGCGGTAAACTGATTTATCTCTGGGAATTGCCTACTAATCATTATTGCTTTCTGTTGTAAAATTGGACCTGACAGAGGCACACCTTTTGATCTCTGTTTTCATTGATTTTCTTCCTGAGGACGATACGCCACTCTTCTATTTTTGTGCGGTTTCTTTTCTAATCTCCAACTGTTATCTCACCTACTCCATAATCTCGTGCAACAACTTTAATTGTCTCTCCTGCTTCAATTCTTCTGATGGCTTTTAATTTTTCTTCAATAGGAACGACGATTCTTTTACGCCTGTTTTGCTCCATTATAATACGACAAACAAAAATTCAAACAAAGCAGTTCGTATTAATTACACTTAACTACCAGAACTCCAACCAAATAAATTATGTGTACGTACTTCTCCGTAGTAAACGCTATAACGCACTGCATTCATGCAAATTTACATGCTGAAAGAGTCCAAAAACATAAATAGGGGAACCCCTCACACGGGCCAGGGGGATTCCCCGAAGGCCCCGACGATTTTAAATGGAAATATGTACATACATATTTTAGAAGCTCGGTTAACACGCAGCATAGACGCGCGTACCTCGGATAATCAGGTTCTTAGATTGGCTCGGTTAATCCGGAGCTCGGATAATCGCGACTCGGTTAATCGGGGTTCTACTTTATATATATATATATATATATATATATATATATATATATATATATATATATATATATATATATATATATATATATATATATATATGTGTATATATATATATATATATATATATATATATATATATATATATATATATATGTATATATATATATATATATATATATATATATATATATATATATATATATATATATATATATGTGTATATGTATATATATATATATATATATATATATATATATATATATATATATATATGTATATATATATATATATATATATATATATATATATATATATATATATTTTCGGTACAAAATAATTGCCATTAACCGTATAGGTACTAGGTAAAAATAGGACACATAAATATACTAATACGATAAACTTTTATAATTATTAATGTATAATTTTTGTAATATATTAAATGCATAAATAACTAATTAATTTTGAAGAAACGTCTTAAGCCAAAGAGAGGTTAAATTTTAAGATACGTATTAAAAATGGTCAAATAATTCGTTGACAATGAACACAAATTAAAACAGAAGTTCTACCGCCAAATTTTATTTTAATTTTCTTATTTTACACTCCAAAATGCCCGCACCCTAAAATGGTGGATTGTGAAGATAAACGGTATAAGTAATCAATTATGGAAATAAATAAGTAAGTTCACAATTATGAAGGCTTAACAATGCTGCATCGCTTGTAGTTTATTTTGCAAACATAGTTAGTGTTCAAATGAAGGCACATACATAGTTCAGTGTTTCGTCATTGCTGGGTCAATTGGAGTAATTTGAACTGATTTTAGTAACTGCCCAATAGGTTTTTTAAAAATAATGGAATAAAAATTGACCAAATATTTTTTGCGGTTGCGACAGGGTGCTACGTCTCAAAGTTAATTAATGAATTAATGTTTACGTTTACCCCCAACTGGTTCCAATTACCTTTGACAAAAGAGAAATGATAAATCTTTTTTAATATAACTTTCATTGGTACATATATGTATATTTATAAGCTTCACACCTAATAGAAGTAACTGTAAACCATCATCAATTATAGTGAATTATGTGAACTATTTTTCAGTTATTAACTTTTCATTTTACCTGTATTTCCATTGACTCCAAATACCTAAAGGTTAACAAAAGTAATAAAAAATATTACAGTATTAAGGGATTGAGAATCATTTAGTCACTTCATAGAAAGTTCTGGAAATATGTTACAAAAATAATCTTTTGTAACATATTTCTAGTTTAAGTAAAAATAACAGTACATGTTTACGGTGTCCACCATATGAATCTGTGGACTGTAGAATTTTAGTTTTGATATACACCTTCGATATTTATATATATTTTTATATATATATATATATATATATATATATATATATATATATATATATATATATATATATATATATATACCAGGTGTAAAAGTATGAAATGCGGATTTTTTTTCTAAAAAAAGATGTTAAATTCGGAAGAATGATAAAAAGTGCTTTATTCAAAGTATGTTATATCGCTTGTTATACATTTTTCCCATCTTTCGGACAATTTGTGAATACCACGCCAGTAAAAATCTTCCCCTTTTGCTGCGAACCATTCATCGAGCCATTTTTTCACATCTTCGTACAAACCAAAGCGCTGCTCAGCAAATGCGTGACCCATCGATGCAAACAAGTGGTAATCGGAAGGAGCCAAGTCTGGTGAGTAAGCCGCATGGGGTAGAACTTCCCAGCTGAGTGCTTCCAACGTGTCGCGAACTGGTTTTGCCGTATGTGATGGAGTATTATCATGAAGAAAAATGACTTTGTGTTGCCTCTTTCGGTATTCTGACCTTTTTTCAAGCAGCGAACGGTTCAAATCGGTCAATTGTTGGTAAAGTTTAGTATTAACCGTTTCCCCAGGTTTTAACAGCTCATAATAGACCACGCCCCTCTGCTCCCACCAAACACAGAGCATTGTCTTTCTGCCAAAGCGATTCGGTCTTGCGGTCGATGTGGATGGTGCGCCTGGGTCTACCCATGATTTTTTTTGCGCTTGGGATTCTCAAAATAAATCCATTTTTCATCCCCTGTAACTATACGATGCAAAAACGACTTCCTTTTGTACCGAGCGAGCAAAATGTCACACGTGTTTTTGCGCTTTTCCATTTGCCTGTCGTTCAACTCATGTGGTACCCATCTACCGGTCTTCTGAATCTTTCCCATCTCTCGTAGCCGATTGGAAACAGCTAGTTGACTAACGCCTAATTGCTCGGCGAGTTGTTTTTGTGTTTGCGAATCATCTTCGCCCAACAATGCTTGCAATTCCACAGCTTCGTATTTTTTTGGCGGTTTTCCACGTTCCTTGTCTGCAGCATCGAAGTCACCACTTTTGAAACGCCGAAACCATCGTTCACACGTATCCTGCGATGGAGCATGTTCACCATAAGCTTCTCGAAGTAATCGGTATGATTCAACAGCAGTTTTCTTCAAATGAAAACAAAAAATTAATGCTGTCCGCGAATGCTCTTTGTTCGGTATAAATTTCGACATATTGAAGACAACAACACAACACTATGCACACACTTTTCCAATTTATCACTCGT
Organism: Pachyrhynchus sulphureomaculatus; assembly: GCA_019049505.1. Taxonomy (NCBI): domain Eukaryota; kingdom Metazoa; phylum Arthropoda; class Insecta; order Coleoptera; family Curculionidae; genus Pachyrhynchus; species Pachyrhynchus sulphureomaculatus. The sequence continues at coordinate 6,731,646 of CM032454.1, forward strand.
GCGCGTCTGACACTTGTTGATGACACAACAAAATGGCGCAGTGTCAAATCTTTATAGCACAAACTGCATTGGTGCACTATCTGTTGTCTGAAATCCGCATTTCATACTTGTACACCTGGTATATATACAGTAGCGAAAAAAAGTATGAAAACATTTAAATTCCCATCTCTAGTCTTAAACGGTTTACAATTACAATATTTATTTATTAATCGTGTACATGCTAACAAACATTTTGAAGACTAAAACAGTTATTGTTTATTAGAAATGTGCTTAGTTTTTAACGTAACAAAATTATGCACAAACAAAAGTATGGAAACATTTTTGTTATAAAATAAAAATTCTACTAAGACGACTAAGATGACCAAAATATTTAATATTTAGTGGGATATTCTTTTGCGTCAATCATTGCTTGACATCTTCTGCCCATAGAGTCAATAAGCCTAGCACAAAAATCGAGTGCTATTTTTTCCCATTCTTGTTTCAATGCGATCCAAAGTTCGTCCGGTTCTTTATATTTCTTTTCCTAATTTGTTTATTCAGATAGTGCCAAAGATTCTCCATCGGGTTCAAATCAGGTGATTGTGAAGGCCAGCGCATCACCCGAATCCTTTGTTTAGAAAACCAATTCTTGGCCAAGCAAGATGTGTGTTTTGGGTCATCGGCTTGTTGAAAAATCCATGACAGTGGCAAATCTTCTTCATAAGGAATCAAATTATTTTCCAATATCTCAAGATACATTTGAGCATCCATTCTGCAAGTTATCTTTGCCAATGGCCCCATACCAGACTATCGAAAACAACCCCATACCATGATATTTCCACCGCCATGTTTGACAGTAGGTACAAGGAACTTTGGGTCATATCTTAGACCAACTGGTCTTCTTACATAACCAGTAGAATCACTTCCAAAGAGATTGAACCTACTTTCGTCACTAAAGATTATTAGATACCACTGATTTTTTAGTCCAGTCTTTATGTTCCTTAGCAAATTTCAAGCTCTCTTTTTCTGTGACGCTTTGTAAGGAGTGGCTTTTTAACAGAACGCCTACCATGAAGATTTTCAGATAACAGACGACGCCTAATAGTCATGTCTGACACCAATACATCCTGATATTTCTGCCTTAGTTCTTTATTAATATCAACAGCAGTTTTCTTGGGATCATTTTTCGCTTTTCGAATCATAATTTTGTCTACTCTCTTACTTGTTTTTCGAGGTCTACCACTTTTGAATGCCGGATCAACAGTGCCTCTTCTCGGGAACTTCTTAACCATTTTGCTGACAGTGCCCCTATGCATGTTTAAAGATTTTGCTATTTCAATTTACTTCTTTCCACTTTGATACAGAGAAATAATTTTATGTTTCAGATCTGAACTGTAATATTTGCACTTTAGCATTTTGGCAAAAACCGCACTCTTAAACAATGCTACTAAATTACTTTGTATCAACAGTACCGTACTCTTAAAGCAGAATGATAAAATTATTTCAATGCTCAGGACAAAACGCGTTTCTTAAAAACCTTATCTACCAGAAAAGGTAAACAAAGTTTTTGTGGTCAATAATAAAATTCTATAAAGAAATTGTCAACAAAACAAGACTAGTTTTTTATTCCTAAAGGATAGAATTTTATATTTTTGAGTAAGAAAATGTTTCCATACTTTTGTTCGCCACTGTGTGTATGTATATATATATATATATATATATATATATATATATATATATATATATATATATATATATATATATATATATATATATATATATATATATATATATATATATATATATATATATATATATATATATATATATATAGCAATATATATATATATAGCAATATATATATATATATATATATATATATATATATAGATATATATATATATATATATATATATATATATATATATATATATATATATATATATATATATATATAGCACGAAACTTTTCGATTCGAAAAAAGTCAGATCTTGGAACAAGCTCTGAAAAGTCCAGAAGAATTGTTCCTATAAACTCTCTAACCTGTGGAAATTTCTTATCAGTCACTTTAAGTTTGTTCATAATTTAAACTTAGCTTTAATCGCTATTAATCGATAGAATTGTGCATTTCTAAACGCCTAATTCTGACATTTTTGGTCAGGTACTGTGATGTAGAGCTTAGTTTGCCTAGTTTTTGTATTAAATAAAATGAAAGTATTTACTTTTTCAATAGTTTTATTACATTACCAAATATATATTTTAAAAGTACCTACTACTATCACAGATTTATTTTACTTACATGACACAATCATTATTTAAGTAAATATGTCTTTTTTGCATAAATTGTGAAACGAACCAAAGTACAATCATATAAAAAGGTTTGGTTAAGTGTACCAAAAAAAAAATACCCTAAAGATATAAATTACTCTTTCCATTATTTAGATTATGGTACAAATTATATACGTGTGTACACTATTCATCTATAATATTGCAAATTTTATACAATAAATATGTTATTTGTGCACTCGTCCCTTTTCTAGTCAATTTTTTCACCCAAAATAATCTTTACCTTACTAATGGCGAACAAATAAACGATTAATTGTGTTATTATTTTTATATTAATTTACACGAATGCTCAAAAAATTTTGAATTGAAGGAAATGGTAATGCTGGAGCGTATTCGTCCTGCAAGATACCATTTTTCTCTTTTGACAAGTAAATAACTATTATTTATATAACTATCTAAAAATATTTGATTACGTATTTTACTACAGTCAGTTTATTGTGGTAAAAGTTTTCTTAATAAATGTAGAGTATAAAACCCAATTAAAAGAAAGCTTTTAAATTTTAACAAAACACAAAATTAAAAAAAAAAAATAGTAAAATATAAACATGAATATTTCTGAATAAGAAAAACCCCCTAATTCTGTGTTTTTGATAATCTCTATTATTACTATTATAATCTTTGGCCTTTTTCCTTCTGAATATTGGGTCTATTAGATCTGAAAAACAAAAAAAAAAGTTAGGGAAAACATTGCAACTATGCCAAACCTCCCGTTAAGAGAAAATTTATTTTTAAATAATTCTAGTTCCAAAACGACTTAACCTTTCCGAAAGAGCAGAATTTTTTTTAAAACAGTTTACACCGGAATGGCATTCCGTCATTTTTTTCACAGTTTATATAATCTATATCAATATTCCCATACATGCCAAGTGGTATTATTGTATATGCCCCGTAACCAAAGATTTTTTGACTTTTTAAGTTTCTCACCGAACTCACTATTTTCCTATTCTATGGTACATACCGAGCCAATTCTTTCAATACTAAAATGTTTTGATGAGGAAGCCAAATATGATAAAAAAAAATTGTCACTTGTCAAATATGACAGATTACAAAACCAACTAGAATTTTTATAAATAGCACTCTCTACATATCAGCACACAATTAAATAGCATTTTTAATCCGTTTTCAAAAATATATAATTCTTAATATTTATTTTTAGTGATGACCAATATACAGGAAATAAAAGTGTGGCCGATATAACATATGTTTTTTTAAATGGAACATTCTATCTTCTAATTTATTTTTAAATTCCGCGTAAAATTTTATAACTTTTTTATTATATAATATATAATATTTCAATTTTCTAAAAAAAAAATACTAGTTTTCAGTTTTGTAAAAAATTGCCAGTAGCGCCATTATTTCTGAAGATGGGATACTCATAATTGGTACGAGCGTTCTATAGAGATGAAAAAATAAGATACATGTAAAGAAATTTGAGTTAGATGCTACAGGGTGTTCAAAATAAATTTATGCATTTCTTTTTTTTTTTTTTTTTTTTTTATTGGTCTAGCACACGTGCTGCAGGGAAGTCCCTAAAGCGCTCCAGGAGCGGCACGAGTGCGGAAAAAAACAAAAAAAAAAAAGCGATTCACGTTGTTCTTGAATCGCTGTAAATTGTACTCGGTGGGAAACACAGCGCTGGGCAAATTATTCCAAAGGGACGACGTTCTCCATATAAAAGATTGCTTGAAAAGCGTTGTACGCGGAGTAACAAGCTGAACCTCATACGGATGCGAAGCACCAGCGCGACGTGTATTTCTAACATGCACCGCTTTGGGAGAATTAAGCGGGTAACATCCTACGAACACTTTCCATGAAAATACTTGTAGAACAGACTCAAGTCGCCAACCGTTCTTCGATGTTCCAGCGAATCAAGGCCGCCGGTCAATTCCGGGTCCCCAATCAGACGGACCGCTCTTCTCTGAACAGAATCCAACGAATGCAGTGTATGTTTGGGAGCGGAGCCCCAAACGTGGGAGCAGTATTCCATAGTTGGTCGAATTTGGGCTTTGTAAAGAATTAACAGTTGTTGTGGGGTGTAAAGCTTTCTGGTTCTAAATAATATTCCCAACTTTTGAGAAGCTCTCCTTGCTTTGCCTGCAACATGTTCATGCCAAGACATATTTGCGCCCAAACTAACGCCCAACAAATTGAGCGACGATGCTAGGGGAATGGAGTGCCCCGACATAACTATGTCGGGTTCAGCAACGTTAACTTTTTTAGAAAAAAACTGCCGCTTGGGTTTTTGTAGCGTTAAATTCCACTTGGTTACTGTCACCCCAAGATAGAATTTCTTCCAGGTCTTTGTTAAGTTGAACGACCTCCTGCTGTCTGCGGATATTCGCCTGAGCAGCCGATGTCCGAGCGTTCAAGGTGAATGAAGAGACAAGCGTACTGTCATCTGCAAAGCTATAGATTGGATTCCCGGTCTTTTCCAGCAGATCGTTAATGTAAATGAGAAAGAGAGTAGGAGACAGTATGGAGCCCTGGGGCACACCAGCGTTGATAGTGAGGGTGTTAGAAAAAAATCCGTCGACCGCCACTCGTAAAGAACGCTCTCTGAGGAAACATGAGAGCCACAAACAGAACCTTTCAGACATACCATAAGAGCGCAACTTACCCAACAGTCCATCGTGCCAAACACGGTCGAATGCCTTGGATATGTCAAGAGCAACCGCTCGAGATTCTCCAAAGTGTTCAATTGCGTTGTTCCAAACATGTGTTACATAAGTCAAAAGATCTCCTGTTGATCTATGTTTACGAAAACCATATTGGTGATCACGAATAATATTGAATCGTTCAAGATATTTTAGAAGATGCTCATTGATAACCTTTTCCATGACTTTCGATATTATTGAAAGCAGTGCAACTGGTCGGTAGTTATTTGGCAAGGTCTTCTTACCTTTTTTAGGTATCGGCTGAACCGTGGCACATTTCCAGCAGGACGGAAATATTCCCTTTCTGTAGGATAGGTTAAAAAGTCTACAGAAAACTGGTGTTAGTTCCCTTGCACAGTTTTTTGAGAACTATGGCAGGTATTCCGTCAGCGCCAGAAGCCTTCTTGGTGTATAGCTTCATTAAAATACGCTTTATGATGCGCTGTCTGAAGACAACATCGGGCATCCTTGACTGCAATATGGGAATAGTAGGTGGTGTTTTTCCTTGGAAATCGACAGTAGAATGTGAAGCAAAGAGTTCAGCCAACAAGCAAAGAGTTCAGCCAACAAGTTCGCTCTCTCAACAGGTGTGGTTGGTCTCTCAACAGGTGGAATTGAAAAATCTCAAATTTTTTTAAATGGCACAACCTGTATATTTTTTTTGTCTGATAGATTTTACAAAACCCTCTAACGTTTATTAAGTATGTCATGTACCTATTTCTAATAGTTTTCGATTTATTTTGATTTTTTTAATTTTTACCCTTGTTTTTAATACATTTACGCTATAACATCATAGTTGCCAAGACAAAACAAAAATGTAGGCATGTCAAATTTTGACATGTCTATTAAGCAAGTAAAAATAGCTTAATTTGTTGTAGTAAGTGACGTATAAAGGTAATAGTTATGGATTTTCCTAAAAATGAATTAATTCATATGGTTTATATACTGGGCGAGGCAGGAAAAAATTGTGTTTCGACAGTAAGTTACAGAGCGAAGTACCCTAACAAACGTATACCATCTAGAAAATCTTTTCAGTGCTTAATGGAACGGTTTGATGGTAGTGGTAGCGTTGAGTATACGAAACGGAAAGTAGTAAACCAGAATGCTACCAATGAGGAAAAAGAAATGGAGATTTTACTTCATGTTGAAGATAATTTCCAGGTCAGCAGCCGTCAACTAGCTGACTTAGTTGACACATCTCAATATGCGGCTAATCGCGCCACGAGAAAATACAAGTATCATCCCTTTCATATGGAACTACACCAAGAACTTCAAGACCTTTTGTAACACCATGAATGGAGCAATAGAGGCCGATCCAAATTTTTTATCCAAACTAATGTTTTCTTATGAAGCTACTTTTCGCAGTAATGAAGCAGTTAACAGCCATAACATACATTATTATTCAACAGTTAATCCATTTTGTTTCCGGGAAGTTCAAAACCAAAACCATTGGTCGCTTAATGTATAATGTGGAATATTAAATTTTCGAATTATTGGTCCATATTTTTTCCGCGAACCGCTTAAAAGGCCTAGATATCTAAATTTTTTGCAGAACGAATTACTTACATGTGTATTCAAGTGGGGATATTTTTGAGCATTTATTACGTCATTAATCATTAGATAAGTTAAACTATATTAAAATTATTATTAACTATTTGTTTAGGTTTTCAAAATAGCGTAAGTGTATTAAAAACAAGAGTAAAAACTGAAAAATTCAAAATAAATCGAAAACTATTAGAAACAGGTATATTACATACTTAATAAAAGTTGGAGGGTTTTGTAAAATCTATCAGAAAAAATAATAATATACAGGGTGTGCCATTTAAAAAGGTTGATATTTTTCAACTTAAAATAGTCGAAATGCATAAATTTATTTTGAACACCCTGTAGCACCTAACTCAAATTTCTTTACATATATTTTTTTTCATCTCTATAGAACGCTCGTATCAATTATGGCGCTACTGCCGATTTTTTACAAAACTAAAAATTAGTATTGTTTAAAAAAAATTAAAATATTAGAAAAACTACTAGGTTTAAGTATATAACACTATAATAAAAAAGTTATAAAATTTTACGCAGAATTTAAAAATAAATTAGAAAATAGGATCTTCCATTTAAAAAACATATGTTATATCGGCCACGCTTTTTTGAAGTGCCCTGTATACTCAAAAATAATTTTAAACTGTGCAGCTTAACATTCAAACAACAAATGAGATAATGAACTTTACTCTATCGTTGAGTCACCCTGTACAATAAAATATGGACCACCAAACTTTGTGGGCGTATTTATCACATGTGTATCCATAACCAGCGCATAAGGTGGTCAGGGTTAATTAGTAATCAATATTGATAGTATTATTATATAAAAATCTAAGTCTTGCATGATCAAAAACAATTTTTTTTTTAAATAAACGCGACAAGTGACATAGTATTCAGTTACTGCTTATTAATTAACAGCAGCTCAAACATCTGTGAACAAATCACCAAAGAGTATGATTTTATTAAGCTGTGACTTTAAAATTTCGGTCTTTAATTCAACTTATACAATATACATATAATGAAAGGTAAAATACATTTCCCAAATTTGAATAGAATTCCAATAATGCCTTGGGTCCGTCAATTCTTATTGTTTGCGCATTAGTTTGAGACTTTTTATATAAATTCACAAGGAGCATGATATTTGTTATTTTATTAACAGATGCCCCCATTTCTTTTATCTATCTATTGTATCTAAGTTTCCCTATACTTACAGTCAGTCAAGTACAAACGTATCGTGAACGAAGTTTTTTACAGTAAAGTATTACCACTAAAATGCTAATGATTCAGTAGTTTATCCAACCCCATCAGCGTCGATGATCACCTGGCATCTCCGGGGCATACTTTCGACGAGATTTTCCGAGTATTCTTGGGACAGATTTCCAAAGTGCCCGAATTTGGCATGACCGCTGCTTCGCTGTATACCTTTTTACTACGTTTAATGTACGACTACACGTTCTCGATTGGGTTCTCAGCGGGCGATTGAGATCGCTAATCTAGTGAGACGATACCGGATTCCCCTTTTAACTGGCTACTCGTTTTACTCTGATGTTTGGGGTCGTTATCCTCTTAAAGAATCCACTCCTCATTTTTATCGACAAACCACCGTTTGGCAATCGGTACTAATGCCTTCTTATAAATCTGGAACATTTTTCCAGCGTTCAAATTGCAAGTAAAAAATGAAGAGTTTTCCAAAACCTTTTTCTGAAAGGCATCCCTAATCATGGATCTTCACAGGGTGTTTCACGATGCGCTGAACCAATCGCTTAGTAGAAATTGACCAGGCTCGTAGGGTGATAACACAACCCCAAAATGAAGCTTCATCAGAAAGAATTACATTGCTCCAGTCTCGATCTATGTTTTTCTCGGCCCACGTGAGTCGTTTCCCGCTATGTTTTTCTCTTAACGATGATTTCTTGATTTATACTCCGCCACTTCAAATCGTTAATATGGTAATAATCATTTTCTCGTCATTCTCCGACAATCTTTTTCTCAAACCACGTATCGTTTCACCCACTTGCTAATGAATGGCCTCAACTTGGCCATATACTTAGCAGCCGCTGTAGGCGACATTTTCGGATCTTTTGGATAATTCAGTAGGAACATAGCGTCGAAGCGTATGCAACACTCATGTTCCATAATGTACTATTTAATAATAAATAAGGTTGGAAATGAATATCTTTCCACAAAGCATTATTTGCAGGGGTGGCAACAATAACCTCTAAAAAATGAATTTCTTTTATCGACTACAAGTTATATGTACTTTCTTACTTGACCTACTGTAAGTAAAATATTTTCAAAGATATTCACATTTTAAATTTGGCCCTTTGACAAATTGTAGCTACCTAATAATATGAGTCGGCCGAACAGGAAGTAAATCAGAGTATAAAAAACTGGAATAGGGATATAAAAGTTAGTTCCCTTTAAATTATACTATTAAAGTGGTACAGCTCGTCAATGCACAAAAAAACCTCATGTCTGTAAATATTTCTAAAATTATTAAATTTTTTTACAGAGTACATGGGTCAAAAATATATACAAATATCCAGAAAATATAGAAGTTCCATAAAAATATAGCTTCGTTCTGACCCACCCTATATATTCAAAAATGTAAGTAACACCAATTTAGAAGAAATGTACAACAAAAATAAAAAAATATCAGCTGAATTTTGATCGAAACTATATATACAGTTACCATTAACTCGCATTACTACATACAAAGATGACATTAGTAAAAATTTCGAAGATTACCTTAAGTTTTTAGAATTGCAAATTTTTAAATTTCACTATTTTTGTTGCTGCTCTACTCTACTTACATGCAACATGCAATATTGGGGCTCGATCTATTAATCATCTGTTAACAATAACAGCCAAAATTGTTTTTAAAGAAACCATTGTTAGAAGAGTAGTAATACCGACGCCGTATTAAGAGTTTATAATTCAACTTCAAGAGACATTTTGAATTGTTAGTATTCCGTACGCATCACTTATAAGGTCACTTCGGTGTCCGTCTATCACACTCCATTTTCTCCGAAACTATTTGACATAGAAAGTTGAAATTTGGTACTAATAAGAAAGAAATTGATGGCTTCATCAGAGCCGTGTAGTTTTGAAAGTTAAATTTTGACATAAGGGATTAGTTTTGGGGGGATGAAATCGGAAGTAAAAAAAATACCAATTCAAGACCAATGTGAATCGCTTTTTCCTCACACACGTCCCTCCTGTAGCGCCTTAGGGATTTCCCTGCAGCACGACTGTTACACCCATAAAAACAAGATATATCATTAAATTTATATATATATATATATATATATATATATATATATATATATATATATATATATATATATATATATATATATATAATATAATTTAATATAAATATAAATTCCGCAAACAAAGAAATATCAAAAGCTATCAGAAGAGATATTAGAAGATATAAAAACGATAAAATAATACAGACTATTGAAAAGAATGGAAATATGAAAGTACTTCGACGGAAATTGATGAATGGCAACAAAGAAATCATAAGACTTAAAGACAAGAAAGGGATAGTGAAATCAAGTAGAGAAGAAATGATAAACATCGTCGAAGAATCCTACGAAACATTATATAAAAAGCAACTGATACTAGAACCAGAGGAACACGCTTTATTGAAAATAACAAATCAAGGATCTGAAGATTTTTCCCGAGATTTCCGTAGCAGAAATCCTCTATGCTTTGAAGAAAATGAAAAACGGCAGAGCACCGGGTGAAGACGGAGTCTTGATAGAATCCGTAAAATTCAGGGGGCCTACTCTTAAAGCAGCGATCGAAAAACTGCTTAATTTATGTCTAGAGAAGCAGATCATCCCCACCAATTGGAATAACTCTGTAGCCATCCTTATACATAAAAAAGGCGATGTAACGACCCATAAGCCTTTTAACTCATCTGTATAAACTCTACACGCGTATAATTACCAATAGATTTGAGAAGAAACTGGACTTTTACCAAACAAGGGAATAGGCAAGATTCCGTTCTGGTTACGAAACCAACGACCACCTACAAAGTATTAAAACTTTCATCGAGAAAACTATAGAATATAATAGACCCTTAAACGCAATTTTTGTGGATTTCCAAAAGGCATTCGATACAGTAGAACTAGTATCAATCCTACGAGCACTAAAAGAATGTAGAATCGATCAACGATATTCTAACATTATCTATAACACATACGAAAACTCAACAACAACAGTTAAACTACATACCAACACTAAAAAATAAAAATAAAAAGAGGTATTAGACAGGGAGACACTATGTCTCCGAAACTGTTCACTGCAGTCCTAGAGCATGCATGCAAAACTTTAGAATGGGAAAGCAGGAGAGTAATGATCGATAGGGAAGGAATGAGTCAGTTAAGATTTGCGGATGACATAGTTTTAACATCGGACAACTTGAGAGAAGCCAGAGAAGTGCTGGAAGAACTACAACAGGCGACACAGAGGGTAGGATTGAAAATAAATTACAACAAAATTAAAATGATGACCCCAGCAAACTAATAAGAATAGGAGACGAGGAAATAGAAATCGTCGATAAATATACCTATCTAAGACACGAAATTAGAACAGGTAGGGACAACCAGACATGTGAACTCCCCAGACGAATAGCTTTAGGCTGGGCAGCTTACGGAAAGCTCAGATATATATTCAAAGCGAACATTCCGATAAGATTAAAACGAAGATCCTTTAACCAATGCGTCTTACCAGTTCTAACATAAAGGACTGAAACATTAACTCTTACGAAGAAACTGCAAATAACACAACGTAAAATGGAGAGATCAATGTTAGGGTTAACATTAAGAGATCGAGTCCGAAATGAAGAAATAAGGAGGAGAACGGGTGTGAACGACATCATAGCATGTATAACAAGATTAAAATGGAGAGGGGCCGGCCACGTGGCAAGATTACAGGACAATAGGGGGACAAAGAGAATTTTAGAATGGCGTCCGAGAGCCGACAAGCGCAAGGAAGACCACCAACAAGATGGTCAGACGACCTAAAAAGAATCACAACCAACTAGATCGCAACTTCCCAAAATAAGGAACATTGGAAACGTCTAAAGGAGGCTTACGTCCAACAATGGACAAGGGAGGGCTGAACTCGAGATATATATATATATATATATATATATATATATATATATATATATATATATATATATATATATATATATATATATATATATATATGTGTGTGTGTGTGTATATATATATATATATATATATATATATATATATATATATATATATATATATATATATAAATATATATTATATATATATATATATATATATATATATATATATATATATATATATATATATATATATATTATAACAATCCTAAGTTTAACTGCTGGGAAACGCCCTTATAAGGAGAAGAGATGAGCAATCAAAGATCTAAAGGCTCTAGTATCTGCTTTTTATTTTTATTATCGAGCTTTCGCTGCCTAATGGTAGCTTCTTCTGGATTCTAAAAATGCAAACCAGGTACAGAAAACAAACTAAAACGTTCGTTTTTTAAAACGTGATTAAATGAATTGTACGACTGAATGTGAAATTACTTACAAAAATTTAGCAGTTAGTTCATCTCTGGTGAAGACAATGAAATTTGCATTTTTGTTGGCCAGGTAGTATGCATGATTACACAAAACATGATTAAAAGACACTTAGAGAGTTACACAAATATTGAAAATAAAAATTTTGTCAATAAACATTAGTTAAAACACTTTTTAAAGACAGAAACACAACTGCAAGAAACCATTATGTTGAAATGGTACTCCATTTTAAAATTTTTGTGACGTCGAGTTTAGTAACTATTTAGTGATCTTTGAGTCCGAACCGGATAATGTTGGTAGTCTATGTCGTCATCAGGTCGACAAAAAAAGCATTAAAGTTAGGGATGTGGTAAATTTTTTAGGTAGATGCTAATTTTAGATAAATTATTTATTATTAATGATATCTATTTTTTAGTTATAATTTTATAAAAAAAGGAGGACTTAAATTTGATGAATGTTACTCTTCGACGAGTTATTGATTATTAATTATATTAATTCTTTAATTTTATAATCAAGAGATTCATAGGCTAATTTAAAAATTTGAAATCGAAAATTAATACTGGAAGTTATATATTATTAGTCATATTTAATTTTTTATTATATAATAAATAATTAAATATAAAATAAAAATAGTAATATCACATAAAGACAAAACTTCTATCACTCATAAATTAGAGAAGGAAACAAAAATTTTCTTAAAAAACCATCCTGATTTACTGATCACTAGGTCTGATAAAGGCAATGTTACTGTTGCTATGTCAAAAGCTTCCTATCTTGAGAAATCACACTCCCTACTTCAAGATGAGAGTACTTATGAAATAATACATCACGATCCCACATCAAAAATAGAAATTAAATGCAATAAATTAATTAGATCATTAAAAGATAGTAAGTTTTTGGATGAAGCAACTGCTCGCACATTGACAACTTATAATGGGATTTGTCCCAAATATTATGGTCTACCAAAAATACATAAACCAGATATACCTCTAAGACCAATAGTTTCCTGTGTAGGAGCATCTACACAACCACTTGCCAAATATATAGCCTCTATTTTAGAAACAGCTTTTTCAACTTTTAATAAATTCAGAATTAAAAATACCTTCGAATTTGCAGAGAAGGTTAATGGCTTTATTTTGCCAGAGGGTTTTGTACTTGCTTCTTTCGATGTAGTTTCACTATTTACTAACATTTCTCTAGACCTTATTATATCAATATTAAATGAACATTTCACATCAATAGAAGAAATATGTAATATTCCTAAAGAACAATTCCTACTAATCATTATTTTTTTATATGAAAATACATTTTTTTCTCCTTCAATAGTACATTCTACAGACAAAAAATTGGCGTCCCAATGGGAAGTGCTATTTCACCAATCCTGGCCGAAATTGTTATGAATAAACTTCTTTATTTTGTTATTTCAAGGGTTGAATTTGAATTTCCCCTTCTGTTTAATATGTTGATGACTTGTTAGTCGCTTTACCTGCTGGAAGTGTACAGAACACTCTTAACATTTACAATTCTTTCAATCATAAGTTAGTATTTACTGTTGAGGAGGAGACTGACTGTGCTGTTCCGTTTCTGGATACTAGGGTTGTACGCTCAGAAAATAATACAGTCAAACTGGACTGGTATAGGAAAAAATCAAGTTCTGGTAGATATATCCCCTTCCATTCTTATCACCCTATGAAACAGAAACTGAACATCATCAGAGGACTAAAGAACAGAATAGATAAAATTTGCCACCCCTCATTTAAAGAAAAAAATGTAAAACTGTTGGAAGACATTTTGTTGGACAATTACTATCCTAAAGCTCTAATTAGAAAGAATTTTCAAAGACCCCTCCTTCCAATTAATCCAACTGTCACCACTAATGTCGATATTAAGGTAGGAAAGTTGCAATACATTGAAGGCCTTTCCCAGTCCTTGTCTTCTCTTTTTAAAAATACAAACATTAAAATTGCCAACTACAACATAAAAAAGAATGAATTGTTTTTATACCAATTTAAAAGATAAAACCGATACTTTACAAAGATCTAATATAATCTATGGCATTCCCTGCCAATGTGGTTTGGTCTACGTTGGACAAACTTCACAAAAGCTCTCTAAGAGATTAGCGTTGCACAAAAGTGATAGTAAACACAAACCTAACGCAACTAGCTTGAGCTTACACGTAAATAATACAGATCACAGAGTACAATACAACAACAGCTTCATTCTGGATGTTGAGACTAATTATTTCAGAAGAAATTTCTTAGAAATGTGTTACATAAAAACCTGTAAAAATAATCTCAACCACAAAAGAGACATCGAAGGATTGAGCTCCATGTATACTTATTTGCTAACACAAAACTATACCAAACCAATAAAAAAGAACGATCTTTATGAAAAAATTAGTTTCTAGTAAGGTTGACGGTTCTGATCTCTTTCTGTCATTTTTTGCTATTTATTACCAGTTACTTTTCTATATTTTCTTGTTAAAATTACATAATAAAAAATTAAATATGACTAATAATATATAACTTCCAGTATTAATTTTCGATTTCAAATTTTTAAATTTTTAAATTAGCCTATGAATCTCTTGATTATAAAATTAAAGAATTAATATAATTAATAATCAATAACTCGTCGAAGAGTAACATTCATCAAATTTAAGTCCCCCTTTTTTTATAAAATTATAACTAAAAAATAAATATCATTAATAATAAATAATTTATCTAAAATTAGCATCTACCTAAAAAATTTACCACATCCCTAACTTTAATGCTTTTTTTGTCGACCTGATGACGACATAGACTACCAACATTATCCGGTTCGGACTCAAAGATCACTAAATAGTTACTAAACTCGACGTCACAAAAATTTTAAAATGGAGTACCATTTCAACATCATGGTTTCTTGCAGTTGTGTTTCTGTCTTTAAAAAGTGTTTTAACTAATGTTTATTGACAAAATTTTTATTTTCAATATTTGTGTAACTCTCTAAGTGTCTTTTAATCATGTTTTGTGTAATCATGCATACTACCTGGCCAACAAAAATGCAAATTTCATTGTCTTCACCAGAGATGAACTAACTGCTAAATTTTTGTAAGTAATTTCACATTCAGTCGTACAATTCATTTAATCACGTTTTAAAAAACGAATGTTTTAGTTTGTTTTCTGTACCTGGTTTGCATTTTTAGAATCCAGAAGAAGCTACCATTAGGCAGCGAAAGCTCGATAATAAAAATAAAAAGCAGATACTAGAGCCTTTAGATCTTTGATTGCTCATCTCTTCTCCTTATAAGGGCGTTTCCCAGCAGTTAAACTTAGGATTGTTTGTTGCCAGTGCCCTGTTACTGTCCTTCCTCTTTCTTATATATATTATATATATATATATATATATATATATATATATATATATATATATATATATATATATATATATATTATATATATATATATATATATATATATATATATATATATATATATATTTTATATATATATATATATATATATATATAAACTCCTGGACCAAATTAACGCAACAATCTGAAAATTAATTTATCTTTTTCTTATGTCAGTTTTAAAGAATTTTTTAGAAGATAAACAATTTTCTATAATAATGCGATAGATTTTCCTTAAAGTAAGCTTATAAATTGTTTCCTTTTTCAAAGTAATACGTTTTTGTGGTAGACTGTTTTATTTTTGACCCCGAAGAATTAGAAAAATGAATCGAACAAGGAATTTAACGGAACACGAGGTAGTGCGAGCCTCAGTTTTATTGGACGAGGGATATTGTCAGAGTTATGTTGCCAATTTGTTAGGCAAACATCGTTCCACAATAAGTCGTATGGTAAGACGCTTGAATGAAGTAGGAACTTATTCTAGAAGGCTAGGGCAAGGGCGAAAAACGGTACAGCAGCGACCTAGATGAAAGTTTTATAAGACAATATGTTTTAAGAAACAGGACTGTCACTAGTTCTATAATAAGAAACGAACTCGAAGCTGTTCGCAATGTCACAATTTCTTCTAAAACAGTTAGAAGACGATTAAATGAAGCTGGATTAAACAGTAGGAGACCAGCCACTGCGCCCTTGCTTACTAGACAGAACAGAGTCGCCAGATTACATTTTGCTCAAAATCACGAAAACTAGTCTGTGGATGATTGGAAACAAGTTTTCTTCACAGATGAAACTAGGGTTAGTCTAAAACATCCAGATGGTCGTGAGCGAGTATGGCGAAGACCAAGAGAGAGGTTTGCTCCTTTCAATATCTCTGCTAGGATTCCATTCGGCGGTGGCTCTGTTATGTTCTGGGGTGGCATCTGCTTTGATGCTCGCACAGAGTTAGTTCTTGTCCGTACGAGATCCATGAATGCTGACTACTATCTTGAGAATATTGTAATAGAACATGTGATGCCTTTCGGTCATTTTGTGGGGCCCAATTTCCTGTTTATGCAAGACAACACTCGACCTCACGTGGCTAGGGAGGTACTCGATTATTTTAATCAAGTTGATATACCGATTATGCAATGGCCACCAAAAAGCCCGGATCTGAATCCGATAGAACATGTATGGGATCACCTTAAGAAAAATGTGAAACGTCATATACCTGCACCTAGAAACCTGAGGGAACTTGAAAATCCAGTTATCACAGAATGGGAGCAAATTCCTCAAGATTTTATCCAAAATTTAATTAGAAGCATGCCTAGGCGCATAAACGCTGTCATCCGAAGTAGAGGAGGCAACACACGCTACTAGTGTCCCAGTTACACCATTAATTTTGCTACTAGTGTCCCAGTTTATTTTTTTCATTATTACATAATTTCAACGATTTTGTTATTAGGTCTTAAGAATAATTTTAATTCGAATCTTATAGAGAAATTTGGTAGCTAATTCACTTTTAAAGTATCCGAATAAGTTTTTTCTAACTTTTAATGTAACCAATGTTCATAAAAAATTATTAAAATTAATTCATTATAGAGATTTGTATGATTTCATATATTGTTGCGTTAATTTTGTCCAGGAGTGTATATATATATATATATATATATATATATATATATATATATATATATATATATATATATGTATATGTTAAAGACTTGTATCTACAAATACATCCAGTACTTTCCAAGATACTCATTTGAAATGAAAATCTATGCTAATTTTGCTTGATAATTCATGGGTATTCACGTGTATATACAACCTACCCACAAACCATTTAACTTCAAAAATTTAATTTTTTTAATAGGATGTTATATGTAAGGAAACTGTAAATATTAAGTTTCTTGTCATTTGAATTTTTAAGGTAGATCATAAAATAACAAAAAATGTGCCTTTAGAAGGTATTTGTGTTAAAAACCTTCTTGTATACCAAATGTGTTTAGTTTCTTGGCTGAATTAGAACATTGTCAGGTGAGAGTATCAATATTTCTCTAAAAATGTTCAGCTGCTAATGTTAACAGGATTATTGCTGTCCACCACTAAGTCCTTATGTTAGTATTTATTACCTTTATACAAACAGAATTTTCTAGATATTGTAGATATTATAGATAACGATCGTAGATATCTTGGGTAGGCAAACTTACAGAAAAATGTCTCATATCATTGGGATCGTCGAATTCTTCTTCATTTACTAACATGGTTCGACTTCCATATCGGTTCCTAGAAGAAATAACTATTTAGTGTTTCCATTTCAAAATAGCAAACTTTATTTATATGTCAATTTAAATATCCAGAGGAAAATTAAACAATCAAATTCTTTTTACCAAGGTTGTATGACTTGTCCAAAATTCATAAACCTGGAAAAGCAATGCGACCCATTGTTTCATCGGTCGGATCACTCACGTATTTGATATCCAAATGGCTATCAAAAGAATTTAAGATTACCATTAAATAGTTTTGCAGTGAGAAATTCTTTAGAATTCATTAACAAAACAAAAGATCTAGTTCTCCACGAAGGTGAAATCTTAATTTCTTTTGATGTGAATTCTTTGTTTCGAAACTTTGCAATATCTCCAAGAATTACTTAGGATGAATGACTTTGAGAACGAAATTACTCAGGAATACTTAACATTATCTAAATGTTGAATGGAACAGAATTATTTTCAATATAACAGTCAATTTTATGTTCAGAAAGAAAGAACAGCTATGGGTAATTGCTTATCACCTTTCATAGCCAATTTATTCATGAGTAAGTTTGAAAATGAAGCCAGTCAAGAATTTAAGGATTTCCTAAGAGTATAGTAGATGTATGTGGATGATGTGTTCGCAATTTTTGATACAAAAAACACCAATATAGATAATTGTTTTTCCAAATTAAATAACCGATTTGATTCCTTTAAATTAACTTACGAAATTGAGAACAATTGAAAATTACGATTTCTAAATATTTTAATTATTAAAAATAACAATAAATTAGATGTTGATATCTATAGAAATACATAGTAACAAATAGATATATTCCTAATGATTCATTTCATCGCAAACAACATAAATTAGCCGGATTACATTTTCTAGTTCATCGTTTGGTCACTTTTCCTCTTAATGGAGTAAATTTCAATAATGAAAGGAATCGTATTAGGAATATAACTAGCGTTAATAGTTATGACGATAACGTAATAAACAAGTTAATAAATAGACGTAAGTTCAGGTCAAATATTCAGAATTCCACCCTTTTTTACACGTGAAGCAAATAAGACCAAGTATGTCTCCTTAACATACAATCCGAAATATAGTAGGAGACTCAATAAGGTATTTAATAAGGTAGGCCTCACCTTAGTCTATAAGTCATCAGACAATTTGAGGAAACCCCAAAGACAAGATTCCTAATTGTGAGGAAAATGGGATTTATGAAATTAGTTGTAATGATTGCGATAAAAAGTATGTTGGGCAACCTAGGAGGTCAATTAAAAGACGATTTAAAGAATATTTAGCCCATTTAAAATACAGTAGAACAGAAAAGTCTAGCATTGCCGAACATGCCCTTGAAGCTGATCATACTGTAGCATTAGATAATCTAAGAATAATTAAGATGTATCTGACAGGGGATTGTTGAACGCGTACGAAAGTTTGGAAATTATAAAATGTAAAAGTAGTTTAAATAAAGACAGAGGGCCTATTCCTTATAGTGCCCTCTACTGGGTACTTCACCAGAACTGATGGCCTCGCCCATGTAATTAGTTTCGCTTGAGTAATTCAGATGTTAGGCTAAGTATAAATAAGGTAGATTTGTAGTTTAGCTTTAGTCAATCATCGCTCCTGATGAAGCTAACATGGTTAGTGAAACGCGCGTCGAGTGCAAAAATAAAGTGTTTAGTGTAGTGGTGATATATACTGAGTACTACATTTCAATTATACTAGAAGTTTCAAATACATTTTTTATATAAAGCGCTTTTTGAGATATTGACATTTGCAATTACGCAGCAGTAATTATTTATGTTGACCTGAGCAACAGAAGATAACAACTAAAAACGAAAAGAATCGTATTTCTCGAAGTTACCAAAAGTGTTCTTCGTATTTGCTGAACCATCCCAAGACGCGTTTTGCCGTATCACGGCTCATCAGCTGGGCTAGGTTCAGCAAATACGAGAACACATTTTTAGTCCTTTATCCAAGTAACTAACGGAAAATATAGCAAATTTGTTACAGAAGATAAGGCGGGTCCCTTTATTTACCTATATTAAAATCATTGTACGCATTTTAATGCTATAATAGCTTATTTTCAACCGACATAATACACAATTTGACTAAAACTGAAATAGGAAACTATAGATGACTGTTAGATATATTAAATTAACATATGTTATGTGTGCGTATTAAACTTATTCGGTATTTAATCCTTACGGATTTTAAACTTCTAGGATAATTCAAGTAACGTGTTCTTTTTAAATTATTTAACTATCATATTAACTTACTCTAAGTATCGTCTCCAAAGCAACAAGGACGCATAACAGATAACTGATACAGCAACTAATGAAGAAACTAGTATTGCCGCTAGATATCTCTGTTGGTAATCGGAATCATCTTCAGAAGCTGATATACCTTAAAAAATTCAAAGCAAAATAAGATATGGAAAATTGATTATTCATGATTGTTACTACAATCACTATTGAAATTTATTCTTATCGATTTGATGTGGTAATCTCTCTTTCTCTCTCTCTCTCTTAGGTTCAGTTACTCGTTGGATTCAGCACTAACTCAAAAATATCATTATGACTACTTCGACTTTATTATTATTTGTCTATATTTTAACATTTTACGTCACACTTAACTTTTACCACATTTACAGCTCGAAGTTAAGTAAGTACCACGCGTAATCAAGTCATGAAAGCAAAATTAATACCTAACACCACGTATTTAAATAAACCTTGATTTTCTAACTACGTAAAAATTGTACCTCTTTTTTATGTGACGCTATCTATTATGGAAAATATGAATATTTTTAAGGCTCTTCTCCATAATTTTTTTCAAAGTAGTTTAGTGGAGAGTTTGGAAACTGAGTTGGAACGTAACTTTAGTTAGAATATGACTTAAAATTTTGTTTCACAAGTCGCCGATTACAGATCGATAAACTTTTAATTAGTTTATTTGACTTTTTCGCCTAAAGTGCAGTTAACCTTCTTAAGACCAGCTTAAATTGTGCACTTTTATTGACCAAGGACGTGACGCCATCTCTTATCGGCAATGTTAAATCACCACTTAAATTGGGACAGTAATGGAAGTGTAGATTTTAGATATCAATTTGTTAATACGTAATGAAGTGAACATATGAGGCGTTGCGGATAGTAAGGGCGAACTCAACATTGGGTCAAATTTTTTTTTTTATATAATTCTATTTTATAGTACTTTTCCTACATCACATACCGGTCTAATTGTTGAGTTCGCCCTTGCTTCGCCTTCAAATTTCAGTATCAAATAAATGAAAAAATTTCGAACAGGCGATAGCCGGGCGGGTAGTAAGGGCGAACTCAACAATTTCGCGCGGAGCAACCGCCGGTATTGCGTCACTAAATGAGGTTTACTTGAAATTTTACGCTTTCTGCGTGTTAGTTCAAGTTAATTTTGAAGTTAATACGTTTATGTTTTGTTTGGTTTTGTTGCTTCTTTTTTTAAGAAAAGTATGGCGCAACCTGGACCTTCTAGTAGTGAAGTAAGTGTACAACATTTAGATGGTAGTGCTGTGTCGGTTTATTCGCGAAAGAGACCTGCTAAGATGAATGATTGGCAAAAAAACGAGTGTAAGTTGAAACGAAATTCAGGAAGTGCTTACATTTCAAGAAATAACAAAAGGCACGTTGTTGCCCGCAAAATTGGACCTCCTTGCAAGTGTGGATGTTTTGAGAAAATAGGCGCTGAACTGGTCACCAATATTTTTGACTCTTTTTGGCAAATTGGAAACTATGATCTACAGAATGCTTACTTATCAAAATTGTTGATCTGCAATGATGTAAAAAGATCTGACGTAAAGGGGCGTCCAAGTCGTACCCTGAGACGCATTTAATATAATGTGACTGTTGATCACGCTAATCGTGAAGTTTGTCGTACTGCGTTTTATAACATTCATGGCATCTCTGAAAAGCGCGTTCGAGTCGTACTTGACAAAACCAGCAGAACTGGAACTGTTACAACGGATCAAAGGGGGAGGTGTGAACCCGCGAAGAAAATAGGAAATGACGATCTTTCTAAAGTAAAAGAACACATCATGTCACTACCTACTGTCACCAGTCATTACAGTCGCGCCAAAAGCCCTCATCGAAAATACTTACCTGTTGGACTTAATATTAAAAAGCTCTATTCTCTTTACCATGAATGGCTTACGGAAAATTACCCTGGTTACAGCCCGGTAAATCAGCACTATTATCGTGATACGTTTAATATGCAGTTCAAAAGTATAAGTTAATGATTGAAAGCTGTCGCCGATAAAAAAAAAAACAGTTTTGCGTTGTCCAACTTAGACAGGACATGATTTTCAATTTCTCTAATTTTCAAAAGAAAATTACTAAAATGCAGATGGCTGGTGCTAAGTTTAAAGATGGAAAGATCTTTGAATTTACAAATAACTTTAAGCAAGGTTTCTACATTTTCATTCTGCTTACAATTTGGATGTCAAAACGGCAGTCAAACTACAAAAAGGCAAGGTGAAAAACTATGATCCTGATCATTTTCATTTGGCCAGTGAAACACTGACGAGACTTTACAGTGCTCCCATTAAAATACCAGCCCCCAAATTAAAGGACATTCAGGACTTGTTACCGTATATTCCCCTACCTTGGAGTCGGTACTTTACTAACATTATAGCCTCTCAAGACGCAACAACGAATAAGAGCACCGAAAATGAAGATGTTATGGACGATGACCAAATAGATTACAACTGAACTTGGCTAATTATTTGTTTCTTTTCTTTAGTTTTTTTATGTTAGTTTCAATACCATATTTCCACTGTTTTGTATGTTGTATCAAGTAACTATTTTGTAATAACAAAACCTTTAATTAAAACAATAACCTTAAAATTAAATAAAATGTGTTCAAAATTTTTTAATACCGGTCTAATTTTTTCCCAGGTATTGCCAATTTTAGGTGATAGTGTAGCATCAGAAACGAACAGTAAAATATGAAAAAAAAATACACAAATAAATATTTAAAAAACATTTTAAAAATTCACGGAATACACTATTCTACTTAAGTAAATAATAAAAAAGCTAATAAATTATAAATAAATAATAAAAACCTAATTTTGCCAATTTTTGTTGAGTTCGCCATTTAGATTTTTCTATAAATTCAATTTTTTCGAAACTTCATTTTGTTGAGTTCGCCCTTACTATCCGCAACGCCTCATATCTTAAAAATTCAATTAAATGACGTTTTTGAACTCGTAAACAAAAGCCCATTTTTTAATTACTAATTATATAATGCTTTCTTAAAGCTCTCTCCCGGAATAACTTGACATTATCGACAAAAAAGAACATACCGAGCGATGCCCTTTTAGGACTTTTTATATTCAATTTAATTTGAAATTTCTGGAAATTTAAAATTAATTTTTTCAAAATGACGGTTATTAGAAGTTTTCGCGGATGAGAGTTACTTTATAAAAACACTACACAATGTGTTCAGAAGGTAAGGTAAAATACTTTAGGAAGTGATTTTTGGTATAAAATAAAGAAAAATTTTATTTACGTTAACGTTTAACGTATTTTGGTTTTTCATAAAATTCTTATAATCAGTGAACCCACATTTAAAGTATATATTCAACTAGCCGTGCCCGCGGCTTCGCTTGCGTGGTCTTGTTTCACTACTATCGTCACTGCTTATTCCTTATGTTACCTAACGTAATAAAATATCTGCCATTATTTCCCCTTATCTCCCATGATTTCTCCTTATCTCCCATTATTTATACCTATCTCCCATTATCTCACCTTATCTCCCATTATCTAGGCTTTATATCGAATTATATAGAACATATCATATGTATAAATTTATAAAAACACGTAAATCGGATAAGTGGTTCTCAAGTGAAAAGCGCACTAACGGACAGACAGACAGAGAGACGTTGCATTTTATATATATTATATTCTTTGCAACATGATATTGTTCCATATTTAATGGTTTAGGCAGTATATTGCAAGAGAACGCGCTAACGGTAGCCTTTTTCTGACTCGATTCACTATTATCGTCACTGCTTATTCTTTATGTTACCTAACGGAATAAAATATATCCTATAACCTGGCCAGAGAACATATGAATATTTAAAAAAAAAGCACGTAAATCGGATAAGCGGTTCTCCAGTGATAAGCGCACTAACGGACAGACAGATAGAGAGACGCTGCATTTTATATATATTATAGATATAGATTATTATTATTATTATTATTATATAATCTGGCCAAAGAATATATGTATGAATTTAAAAAAGACACGTAAAATTGGATAAGTGGTTCTCGCGTGATAAACGCACTAATGGACAGACAGACAGACAGAGAGACATTGCATTTTATATATATTATAGATTACAGATTATAGATATTCTCTGCTACATAATATTGTTCCATATCTAATGGTTTAGGCTGTGTATTGCAAGGGAACGCGCTAGCGGCAAACTTTTTTTTTCCGACTTCATTCACTATTATTATCACTGCTCATTCCTTATGCTACCTATCGTAATAAAATATAGCCTATAACCTGGCCAGAGAACATATGTATGTTTAAAAAAAAAGTACGTAAATCGGATAAGTGGTTCTCCAGTGATAAGCGCACTAACGGACAGACAGACAGACAGACAGAAAGAGATATGTTGCATTTTATATATGTTATAGATGTATACTTCCATTATATTTATAAAAACATAAGCAATAAGTGCCTACTTTCACATATTACTTGTACATTACTCGTAACAGGCTACTTTTCCTGATACATGTTTAATAACCACATTTCTTCTTCGTAAAGTGTCATATCCGATACGGACGTAGGCAACCGTCCTCGCCTTTGCCTGTGGTTAGTGCCTTTTTAAGGGTTCCACAGACAAAAGAGACTTACAGTTTAATGCCAGTTCCGAACGGCTAAAGTGAGAGGGCTTTACTAGGCATGATACTACGGGTGGTTTAACATTCCCTTCCCATACACTAAGCCATATTTAATTTTACCCGAACCTTATGACTGTACCTACAATACTATATTGTAAAATTTCCATTTGAACGTTTAGTCAGTCGGAAAATAGCGTAATTTTGTATAACAAGACCTAGGATGAATCTGACACAATTCAAAAAAGTTTCTTATCTGTCAGTAAACAGTACTGAATTTCGAACGTATCTACTTTTCTGCATTCGCAATTAACACGTAGGCTGAAAAGTTTTTGGTCTGAAACATAGATGTCGCCCTTTTCAAAAAATCCATATGATTTTTAGGAAGTACCAACCTTCAAACGATACGTGTCAAAATTTCATGACATTTCGACGATTAGTTTACAAGTTACAGTCGTTTTAGTGACGCTGCTTTTGATGTTTTCAAAACAATGGAAAAAATCGAATTTCATGTGTTGATTAAACACTGTTTTTACGGGGATTCGGCCCTTGGAAAATCACTCATCATTTACTGGTACGCTGACTTTAAACGCGGTCGTACTGGTGAACGCCCAAATGAGGTGGTTACACGGGAAAACAGAAAAAAATCAACAAAATTGTTTTGGATAACCGTAAACTGAAATTGCGTGAGATAGCTGACACACTAAGGATATCAAAAGAACGTATTGGTCATATTTTGCATGAACTTTTGGACATGAGAATGCTCTGTTCGAA
This sequence comes from Pachyrhynchus sulphureomaculatus, assembly GCA_019049505.1. Classification (NCBI taxonomy): domain Eukaryota; kingdom Metazoa; phylum Arthropoda; class Insecta; order Coleoptera; family Curculionidae; genus Pachyrhynchus; species Pachyrhynchus sulphureomaculatus. Next base: position 6,757,035 of record CM032454.1, read on the forward strand.
ATGGGTAACACGTTTGCTCACAGTTGATCAAAAACAACGTGTTGATGATTCTGAGCGCTCTTTGGACCTGTTTAAGCGCAATAAAAATGATTTTTTCATGCGATATGTGACAATGGATGAAACATGGATCCACCACTACACACCAGAATCAAATCGGCAGTCAGCTGAGTGGACATCAGCCTGTGAAAGCCGCCCGAAGCGACCAAAAACACAACAGTCGGCTGAGAAGGGAAAAACCATTAATAGCGAATATTATATAAAGTTGTTGGTGCGTTTGAAGGCAGAAATCGCAAAAATACAGCCCCAAATGAAGCAGAAAAAAGTGCTCTTTCATCAAGACAATGCACAGTCTCACAAGTCAATGGTTACGATGACAAAATTGCATGAATTGAAGTTCGAATTGCTTCCTCATCCACCGTATTTTTCAGATTTGGTTCCCAGCGACTATTACCTATTCGCAGACCTCAAGAGATTTGGTTCCAATGAAGAAGTTATCGCGGTAAACAAGTTTATTTTGAAGGCAAAGACAAATCCTTCTACAAGAAAGGTATAGAAATGTTAGAAAAGCATTTGCACTGATTGTATCACTCTTGAAGGAGACTATATTGATGAATAAAGTCGAATTTTGCAAAAAAAAAAATGTATTTTAAGTAGCTAGAGCAAAAACTTTTCAACCTACGTGTTAAGTCAACTAACTAATTACCTTTCGTGAAGAATTAGAAGAAACATTTTTTAAATTTTTTTACAAACCAAAAATCTTATTTCCTATAATATATTTATGTATATACGTAAAGAAATATTGATAACCACCGACCCTAATAATAACACTTAGACAATAGACAATTTATTCATCTTTTCAGCTACAAAAGTTGTAGATAAGACATGTCATCAAAGGGATGTATGATCCCATCTTAGGTAATATCAAAAATAATATATAGACAAAAAAAAGAAATCTTACTATTAAACACATTAATAGACAGTAAATACAGGATATAACAAAAAACATAACATACATATTCATAACAAACAAATTTATAACAAACAAAATACATACTGAAGATGTTTTAATTAAGTAGGGATGTTTTAAAGGATAACATTCACACTCTGCCCCGCAGATAACTTTCAAATTCAGTTACAGGATAAAAAGTTTTACTTAACAGGTTGACTGCCGATCTATATTTTTGAGTTTGTGGTTGACGCGGTAAGATTTTTCCAAATATTTTTATTTTATTGTGGTAAATATGAATTAAAATGAGTCTTGGATGTGTTTTTTTTATGTGCCATTCAAAATATTAGAAAAAAAAAAATTTCACTCCGATCGGAGTAATCGGCATTGCAAGTGAAAATTTTTACTAGATGCCGAACACTCCGATCGGAGTGTCCAATTAAATAAGTAAAGAAATAATAAATCGAACTCATGAACTCAAAACATTTATTTCTAAATCATTTTTGTACATTTTTATGGTAATCCTCAAAGCAATTAAGGCAAAAAACCTGGTTGTCCAGGGCACATTTTGCATTCATACACTGTTTGCTTTCTTATTTTATTTTTCCTGCATTCTTTGCATTCCTTTCTGCTTACCCGTTTTGTTTCTTTAGTTCCTTTTTTTTTCACTAACAATTTTTTCTACTTTGCTAATGCTGTGGACATTTATTTGACCTGGAGGAATTTGCGGCAAATTAGTAATTGGTCGTCTGGCTAGTAAATTTCTTATGACATCCAATCGGAAGTCATATAATCGTAACTGGTCAGACCGTGAATATTTATTGTACAAAAAATAGGCGTTTATCATGCTCATTTGCAGCACATGCATGAATAACTTTTTGTACCACCGAATGGTTTTACGGCTGCAAGTTTAATATGCCATCATTTGATCCTGTCTATCTATACCGGACATAAAAGCATTATATCCAATGATTGCGGAAGGTTTTTCAGATTCTTGATTTCTTTTGTTTTTAAAAATGCCTATTTCGCTTCCAAATTCTGTTGAAATGTATTGAACATTGCGTTTTATCGCGCCATTTTCCGACATGCACTCCATTGCAAAACATAAATTTATTCTCACCACGTTTTAAGTTTGCACTCATTACCTCTTTCGGATTATCTTTCCTCTCAGCTCTCAGCGTACCAGTGCAGGATGTATTTTGTTGAAGTAATTTCCTAGCTAAATTAACACTATTGTAAAAAATTGTCTAGATAAACAGCATGTTCCCCACACCCAATTTTTCCTCCAATAAATGTAAAACAATCTTTTCAGTATGTCCGCTTCCACCATAAACATCTGTCGCACCTTCGTAGACACGAAATTTCAAAATAAGTCCATTAGGCTCTGTCAGCATGTATAACTTCATACCATACTTATGACGCTTATTCTTGATATACTGTTTAAACTGGAGACGACCCCGATAAAGTACCATAGCTTCATCCAAAGACAACTCTCTTCCAGGATAGTAAATTTCTCCCATCTTGTTAAAAAAATCTGCCACAAATCTAATCTTTCCTAGCCGATCTGCCGGATCCATATCTGGAGATGTAAAATGTAAACACCTCAAGATAAGCAAAAATCTATTCCTTGACATATATTTTCTAAAAACAGGTAGATTAAATAGCGGATCAGTTTTCCAATAATCGTTAAGACGGCTCAAGGATATTGTGCCAGTGTGAAGTAACAGGGCCAAAAAAATTTTTAGTTCGTCAAGAGATCTTTAAAATTAGTAATACAGATTTTGTACTTGTTTTCTGGGCGCAGCAAAACCTCGACTGCGTAAGAGTTCGTTCGTTCTACAATAGTTTGTAAAAAATCATCAATGATCATTTCGAAAAAATCGATAGGTGCACCCTGTCCTGGAATTTGCACCAATAATTCCTGGGTTTTTCTGGAACAAAATTTGTTTTAACGCACCGTTCCATTTTATCTCATCAAGGCTAGGAAGTGTTTGATGTGGCCGAATAGGGTCTATAAAATTCTCTTCTTCGGACTCGGAGCTTGAATTTACATCACTATCGTCTGTGTCTGGTACGTAATGTTCGTCACTACTACCTCCGCTTTCTTCAAATAGCTGCAATAATTCAGTGTCAGCTTCTTTTTCTTATCATATACCTTTTTTCATCACCACAATGTCTTTTTTTAATACCAGAAGGCCCAGGTTGATTGTCCATATTGTACGGCAGATTACAACCAAACCAAAAGCAAATCCGCGGAACCACTTAAGCACCTGTTAGAACTTGCGTTTTTAAGCAACGCCACCACTAGAAAACACGTTTCAAATACAACGCCGATGGAATACTAAAACGTTTCGTAAGAACGCATGTCGAACTCCGATCGGAGTAGACGGCGTTGGCGAAGAGACCCGACGCACTCCGATCGGAGTGGTCGGCAGTCAACCTGTTAATAGTATAGTTTTTTATTTGTTTTTTAAAACGTGCCATAGATTCAATCCTTTTTACATTTTCCGGCAGTAAGTTAAACAGTCTGCAACCTAAGTAATGACTAATTTTTTAACATATTCATGATTGTGTTTTTCAATATAAAAATTTTCTCTGTTTCGAGTCGAATAAACGATGAAAAGATCTATGCGACATGAAGCTATCTTGATTTTGATAGATATACATTAAGAGTTTACATATATAAATACTTGTAACTGTTAATATTTTTCTATTCTTAAAGACTTCCCTACAGGATGCGTTATATGGCATACTAAAAATTAGTCTCGTGATTCATTTTTGCATTACCAGCACTCTGTTCAGTTCCTGCGCGCTTCCTCAAACCTCCAGACCATAGGACATGGCTGGGTACGCATTAGCGTAATAGACAGTTATGAGATTGGGAACACTTAATGAGTTTTTTAAAAATTTTATCATAAAAAAAACATTTATTTAGTCTTGAGCAAACGTCATCTATGTGCAAACTCCATTCGAAGTTAGAATCTATTATGATTCCTAAAAACTTTGAACTATGGCTAACAGGCAAATTCATATTATTAAATACAATATTTAGGTTTATTGGTTTGCGCATTTTTGTCTTAAATTCCATAGACACGGTCTTTGATAGATTTATTATAAGATTATTCTTTTTACACCAGTTTGAGAACTCAGTCAATATTATTTTAATTTTTTTCTCCAAAAGTTTCTCATCTTTGGCTGAGATCACTATGGTCGTATCGTCAGCGAACATAAAAACGATTCCACATGAAATGTATTCAGGTAAGTCGTTTATGAACAACAAGAAAATTAGAGGACCCAGGACACTGCCTTGAGGAGTCCCTAAGTCACAGTTTGTCATTTGCGAAAAAATATTACCAATTTTTATTTTAAAGTTCTACACTTCAAAAATAAATTAAACCATTTATTTAGTGGTCCTCTAATACCTAGCCTTTCAAATTTTTTAACAACAAAGCCTGGGTCTATTGTGTCAAATGCCCTTGTTAGATCAAATAGTAGAACTCAGACTTTTAATACAAAATCATATTAACCGTGAATTCAGAACTCCTGAGCCATACCCATCAGCGGACTTATAGGCTTAAAAATAAGTAAAAAACAAAGTGTTTTTCGCTGCAATTAAATATTTGATAAGCATGCATTAAATATATCAGATATAGAGTAAAATTAAATATCACGCACATAAAATGAAAAATATCGCTACTCTTGTGTAATTAATCGAACGGTAATAAAAACCAGTTATCACTAAATTTCGTCAATATCAATAAAACAGTTCAGTCACTTTTTAAATTACCCTTAAACAAAACGCCTTTGACTGACCGGTTTGTCATCTCTCTTCAACTTGCTTTGAAAACTTGCGCTATCTGCCGCTTTCTCATTTAGTCATGTTCAATGTTGTCTCGGGGGATCAAAATAGAGACGCAATACTTTTTTAGTTCATGTCTCTAGTTGACTCAAGGAGTCAAGCCAGTTTCAAGGGACAAGAAACGGCATATGGATACAAAGAAAATTTGTTTAAGGAATAAAAGAGAACACTGATGCGGAAGCTAATTATGGAGAGAGATGTTAAATGATAATCGGAGAGCGTAACCTCTTGATGAAAAAAAGAGCTTCTTGCACTCCAACTCTAAACGCTTAGACTCCTCCTAACGCAGTAAACAGGAGAAAAACCCGACCTGCAATCGGTCTTTAACAGTTTGATACTCAGTTCCGTTTCTATGGGGCGTATTTTCTATGTCTATAGGTGCGAAGGACATATGCTTCCTGCCGCCTTGGCCCCCAGATATATGCCCGCTAGACAAAAATTATTCAAGGGATATTTGCTGAATAAATATATACTAAAAAATGTTATCGATAGAACTCTGCATGTACATTAATTAATATTTAGGAGTACAATTCTCCTGGGTTTCTCCTGTGTCGATTAAAAAGTGATGTTGATGTTTCGATGATCATCCTGTGGGCTTCTTCAGGGCTTGTTCCGAGAACTGTCTTTTTTGTAATCTAATACGAAACTAGTGCTGAATGCCCATGAAGTCAGTTCTCAGAACAAGCTCTGGAGAAGCCGATAGGATGATGGACGAAACGTCAGCACACAGGAGAACTCCGGACGAATTGTACCTACAAGTAACTTATGAAAGTTTCTTGTCAAAATTAGCTAATGGTTTTTTTTTTGTTTTGTTAAATTTGGATGTTACGAATATATACTGAAATACAAATATATGTGGTGTTCCATTAAGACAGTTAAAGTAATGGTGTATAATACAAAATACGTATCGAGTCACTCTATAATTACCTTCATCAAATTTCTCGTGTTTTCTTAGTTGATCCTCAGTTTTCTTCTCGTCCTCCATGTTTTCAGTTTCATCGTTAATTGGTTTTTTATCTGTTATCTGTAAAGGTTCCTCAGGTTCCATTGGATGTATGTGCTGATTCTCCAAGCAAGGAGCTAAAAATCATTAGATTTGCTTATTCTAAGCCAAGAACTATTTAGAAATAACAGAGTTACCGTGTCTGATAATCTGGTGATCAAACATCAAAAATAAGAAACCGCTAGTAAACGTATGGGCAAAATGTATCGTTTATTATTTACCTACTTATAAGATGACTTCGGTGTCTGTCCGTCTGTCACACCCGATTTTCTCCGAAACTATTTGTCATAGAAAGTTGAAATTTGGTAATAATATAGGAATTGATGGCCATGTAGTTTTGAAAGTTAAATTTTGACTTAAGGGGTTAGTTTTGGGGGGTGAAATCGGGTTTCATATCAGGGCTATTACCCGGCCAATCCAACAGAGGGATATTTTTTTCTGCCAAAAAAGCTTTAACAGACCGAGCAGTGTGGCAGGGAGCTCCATCTTGCACGAAAGTGAATGGTTACCCATTTGGAAACCATTCTGTGAGCTGCGGAATCAACCCATTTTGTAATACTTCTTTGTACTGATCTTGCCTCATTATTCCTTTGACGACGTACAGACGTCCAGTGCCCTTGCCGCTGATGACTGACCAAATCATCACTTTGGTGGGATGTTTAACCGTCGGGACGACACAATCAGGATGAAACTTTTCTCCATGACGACGACGCACATACTGAGCTTTATTCTGCAAAATTTCGAATGTGCTTTCGTCACTGAAGCAGACTTGTCAAAAATAGGAAAAATATATAAACTTCCATGTTTATTATTGATTAAATTCCTGTATCTTACCGATCTCCAGAAGTCCACATCTTTGTCTTGCCATTGTTTGGCCCACTTCAGGCGCTTTGCTTTCATTGCAGCTGTTAACTTGGGCTTCCTGGCGGGGCGACAGGCCTTAAAATCTAATTCTTTTAATTTTCTTCGAACAGTGCGCTCAGAAGCATTTACGCTAGCATCCTGGAGTTGTGATTTTATTACCTTTGTGGTAGCAAATCTGTTTTCTACACAAATTTTCTTCAAACATCTCTCTGACCGTGGAGTGAAAATTGGTTTTCTACCGCATCTTTTCTTTCTTTTCGGGCTTAATTCCTTCCCTGACTCAATTTTCTTTTTTACGCGTCGTACACTAGCTTCAGAAACCTTCAATCTTCGTGATATTTCTCGGTTTGTAAATGTTTTTCGCAATCACAAGGGCCTTCACTTCAGCTTTTTTACGTGGTGAAAGATCGCCTTTTCTACCCATAATGAAAATAGTCCAATTACTTTTTTAAAACACTGCATACAAAATAAACTAATAACTGAGTAGTATAAAACTGTTAAACAAACAATCACAGTCCATAAAGCCACAGAAACACGTCCGTACCTGACTCGATTCCGATCGCGACTGATACAGGTTTGTACTTATTTACGTTCATGTATCACTTTGTCAACACAGTGTTACCATATGTTAAAAATAAATACAAATATGTAGTCTACAACAATTCTTTTAAATAAAAATCAATAATATTGTAGTTTAAATATACCATTATTGCATAAAAAAACTCTTAAGAAACATAAAATTACTAAAAAAAATACAGTGCGTCTAATAATTTGGCCAGGGACTATATATATATATATATATATATATATATATATATATATATATATATATATATATATATATATATATATATATATATATATATTTATATATATATATATATATATATATATATATATATATATATATATATATATATATATATATAATGTAATACTTGCGCGCACTTTTCTTTGTATTATTTTTAAAAAATCGCGAAAAATCGCTGTCCATCCGCCTTATCTCGAAAAGTACTTATCAAAAAATTTTGAAAAAATTCTGGAATATTCTCCACGGGGTGTAGATTGAACGAAAATTATCACGAGTTAATAATTTATCTGATATAAAAAAAAAACAAAAATTTCAAGGTCATCAGTTTTGAGTAAAGATTCGAAACAAACTTTGTTGAAAACTCACTTGGAGTGTGTTTTGTGAAGTCACTAATCATTTTATACCTCCGTAACAATTTTTTTTTTATTTTAAAAGCAATCAACGTACAGAACACTAATTGCGCAAGTTCAACTTGCACTTGACCGGTTATTTTTTTTTAATTTTTAACGGATAATTCGCAGATTACTAAACACATTTTAATAAAATGTATCATAAATGATTTCGCATAAACAGCTCACTTTTAAACCAAAAAAATTGCTATTGGCAATTAACAATGTGCCTCTCTCAAGTAGAGCAGTACATTTTTAGGTAAAAATAATCAATTGACTCTTACAAGACATTTTTTTAAAATTATTTCCTAATCAGCAACGAATTTTACGTCTTAAAAGTTTAAAATTAAATAATATTTATTATTATTTTTACTAATATCGCACATTTACTTTTTGATACTACGGAGATTTAAACAATACTGCTCCAAAGTATAGAATTTCAACATCATTGTGATGTCAGACCTTAATGAATTAATTTACCGTAAGCTTCAGCTTTTTCACGAATGGTTCTATTCATCATATCTCTTTGTTCGGATTCGGTCATATTTTCGAAATTCATAGTTTCCCAATCCGGTAAATTCTTTTTTGTTGTGCAATTTGTTTTCGAGACCAAACTTTGCAATTTTTCTGGATTGCCCTCTATAATCTTGGTTCCATTTACTGACTTGCCTTCAGGAAACACTTCAGGTACTCCGATTACTGATGTATCTAAACCAAATGAAAAACTTTAATTAATCTATCGGTTTTCTACTTATTTTCAATCTAGTTAGAAGCGTACAGTAGTACAACTACTCGACAGAAAATTGTAAGCCTTTTTCGATGTGGCAATCTAAAACAGTAATGGCGTCAAAACATCTTTCTGACGCCATTACTTACTTACATGTTTATAAGATCCTGTTTAATGTTTTTATTTTTATTCCTATTTTCTTGATTGTCTTTCTTAACACAATTTTAGTTAACCTTTCTGTTTAAATACCAAAATTGAAAATAGTAAATATATTTACTCATACCAGGTGTACAAGTATGAAATGCGGATTTCAGGCAACAGATGGTGCACCAATGCAGTTTGTGCTGTAAAAATTTGACACTGCGCCATTTTGTCGTGTCATCAACAAGTGTCAGACGCGCATGAGTGATAAATTGGAAAAGTGTGTGCATAGTGTTGTGTTGTTGAGTTCAATATGTCGAAATTTATACCAAACAAAGAGCATTCGCGGACAGCATTAATTTTTTGTTTGCATTTGAAGAAAACTGCTGTTGAATCATACCGATTACTTCGAGAAGCTTATGTTGAACATGTTCCATCGCAAGATACGTGCGAATGATGGTTTTGGCGTTTCAGAAGTGGTGACTTCGATGTTGCAGAGAAGAAGTGGGAAACCGCCAAAAAAATACGAAGTGGAATTGCAAGCATCGTTGGACGAAGATGATTCGCAAACACAAAAATAACTCCCCGAGCAATTGGGCGTTAGTCAACAAGCTGTTTCCAATCGGCTACGAGAGATGGGAAAGATTCAGAAGAGAGTAGATGGGTACCACATGAGTTGAACGACAGGCAAATGGAAAAGCGCAAAAACACGTGTGACATTTTGCTAGCTCGGTAAAAAAGGAAGTCGTTTTTGCATCGTATAGTTACAGGGGATGAAAAGTGGATTTATTTTGAGAATCCCAAGTGCACAAAATCATGGATAGACCCAGGCGCACCATCCACATTGACCGCAAGACCGAATCGCTTTGACAGAAAGACGATGCTCTGAGTTTGGTGGGACCAGAGGGGCGCGGTCTATTATGAGCTGTTAAAACTTGGGGAACGGTTAATACTAAACGTTACCAACAACAATTGACCGATTTGAACCGTTCGCTGCTTGAAAAAAAAGGGCCAGAATACCGAAGGAGGCAACACAAAGTCATTTTTCTTCATGACAGTGCTCCATCACATCCATCACATACGGCAAAACCAGTTCGCGACACGCGACTCAGCTGGGAAGTTCTACCCCATTCTGTTTCCTCACCAGACTTGGCTCCTTCCGATTACTACTTGTTTGCATCGATGGGTCACGCACTTGCTGAGCAGCGCTTTGGTTCGTACGAAGATGTGAAAAAATGGCGATTTTTACGTGGCGTGATATTCACAAATTGCCGAAAGATGCGAAAAATGTATAACAAGTGATGAAGCATACTTTGAATAAAGCACCTTTTTATCATTCTTCCGAATTTAACATGTTTTTTTTTAGAAAAAAATCCGCATTTCATACTTGTACACCTGGTATTAGTGTACATGTATGTATACTAATATGAGTGTATGTATCCATGATCTTTTTCCTACTCTTTATCGATACGCCAGATATCACCAACAGATCTTTCTTCAGTTAGAAAATAAAATTTAACATTTTTAATTTTTAGTGTTCCGTACGGAACACTTATAAGATCACTTCGGTGTCTGTCCGTCTGTCCTCTGTCACACACCCGATTTCCTCCGAAACTATTTGACACAGAAAGTTGAAATTTCGCACTAATATAAGAATTGAGGGCCTCATCAGAGCCATGTAGTTTTAAAGGTTAAATTTTGACTTAAGGGGTTAATTTTGGGGGGTGAAATCTAAAGTGAAAAAAAAAATTACCAGGTCATCGAGTGGGGTGTCAAATGAAAGCTTGTAAAAAGACGAGTTCAAAAATATATATAATGTAATACTTGCGCACAATTCTCTTTGCATTATTTTTAAAAAAGTGCGTAAAGTCGCTATCTCCCCCCACTTATCTTGAAAAGTACCGATCAAAAAATTTTGAAAAAAGTCTAGAATATTCTCTATAGGGTGTAGATTGAATGAAAATTATCACAAGCGCATTAACTTTAATAAGTTATCTGGTATATAATAAAAAACAAAAATTTCAAGATCATCCGTTTTTACTAAAGATTGGAAAAAAACTTTGTTGAAAACTCATTTGAGATGTTTTCGTGAACTCACTTATCATTTTATACTTCCGTAACAAAAATTTTTATTTTAAAGGTAATGAAAGGACGGACACTAATTGTGCAAGTTCAATTTGCACTTGACCGGTTATTTTAAATAACACGTTTACAACGAAATAGTAAAAATCTAAAAATTATTTATTTTAGCACAGTTTTGTTAATTAGGTTAAATTTTGATCACAATTCATAAAATTGTGTGTTGTAGTTTACACCTTGTTATTGTTCTACTTAGATATAGTTTACTAGATTTTAATCTAAAAAATTAAAATAAGTATTTTTGGAAAACTAACCAATTAATGTTTTTTTTAAAAACCAGAACAGTAAGAAATATATGTAGTGTTCCATTAAAAATACAACTTTACGTTATGTCTCAAAACTAATATTAGTAAAAATAACCGGTCAAGTGCAAGTTGAACTTGCACAATTAGTATTCCGTACGTTGATTGTTTTTGAAATAAAAAGTTTTGTTAGGTGGTATAAAATGATCAGTGACTTCACAAAACACACCCCAAATGAGTTTTCAACAAAGTTTGTTTCCAATCTTTACTGAAAACTGGTGACCTTGAAATATTGGTTTTTTTCTATACCAGATAAATTATTAAAGGTAATGATAATTTTCGTTCAATCTATACCCCGTGGAGAATATTCCAGGATTTTTTCAAAATTTTTTGATCAGTACTTTTCGAGATAAGGTAGGGGACAGCGATTTTTCACGATTTTTTAAAAGTAATACGAAGAAAAGTGTACGCAAGTATTACATTAAATATATATATATTTTTTACTCGTGTTTTCACAAGCTTTCATTTGACACCACACTCGATGACCTAGTAAAAAAATTTTTTTTTCACTTCCGATTTCACCCCTCAGAACGAATCCCTTAAGTCAAAATTTATGTTACGGTGATATAAAATGATCAGTGACTTCACAAAACACACCCCAAATAAGTTTTCAATAAAGTTTATTCCAATCTTTACTGAAAATTGATGACCTTGAAATTTCTGTTTTTTTTATATAACAGATAAATTATTACAGGTAATGCACTCGTGATAATTTTCGTTCAATCTACACCCCGTGGAGAATATTCCAGAATTTTTTCAAAATTTTTTGATAAGTACTTTCCGAGATAAGGCGGGTGGACAGCGATTTTTTTTCGCGATTTTTTAAAAATAATACAAAGAAAAGTGAGCGCAAGTATTACATTATATATATATTTTTTACTCGTGTTTTCACAAGCTTTCATTTGACACCAGACTCGATTACCTAGTAAAAAAAATTTTTTTTTTCATTTCCGATTTCACCCCCCAAAACTAACCCCTTAAGTCAAAATTTAATTTTCAAAACTACATGGCTCTGATGAGGCCATCAATTCCTATATTGCTACCAAATTTCAACTTTCTATGACAAGTAGTTTCGGAGAAAATCGGGTGTGACAGACGGACAGACAGACGGACAGACAGACGGACAGACACCGAAGTGATCTTATAAGTGTTCCGTACGGAACACTAATAAGGTTCTGCAAATTGTAATTGTGATGTTGAGCACACGTAATAATTGTTAATGTTCATTGTGTGCCCAAAAGATAATGTATTATTTCTCACGTTATTATGTCCGTATTATCTATTATATGTTTAAACTCTAGTTAGGTAGCTTGTCCCAACTTAAAAAGTCTAGAAATTACAAAAACAGTTTGATATTAATACACTAACATAGTAAAAATTTGAATTCAGAAGACAAAATGTATGCCGTTACGGATAGTTCAAGAAGAAGGTAGTAATATCTAACATATACCTAGGCTGTCTGAAAAGTTCTCGGCCTGACACATAGATGGCGTTAGAAACGGTGAAACCATAATTGTATTCGAAAGTTCCATCCTTTATATAGACACATGTAAAATTTTATTTTAATAAGTTAATTTATTCAAGTATTAGCAGCTATTCGATATTGACGTGTCATTGATTTTTTAAAATGGGAAAGTTATTAAATCTTTTGTTTTGGTTGGTTTAACACCAACAGAAATTCTTTCGAAATTGTTAAAAATGAATAAGGAAAAAAAATGGGCTGCTGACAAAACATTTTCAGTTAAATAAACGGACTAAAGCTGGTGGAAGTGCACCAAAAGATTCCCCGCTATTTAAATAGAAACTTTTCAGACTTATCAGTCCACCCTCGTATATATAATTTATATATTTTTATTAGCTTACGTTTTGTAGTATTTCGATATTTTATACTTACTAGACACAGATCCTTTATTTATAGGCTTATTCGCATCAGCTGCCGCTGAAGGAATATTTCTCAATAATGATGAAATATTAAAATAGGTCGCTGAAACACTGTTAAAAGCCTCACTGATGTTTACTTGATGTGAAACAACTAATTCAATTGTATTGTTGTTTTTGTCGTTAATAGGTGATGGTGAGGATGCCAAATCATTCAGTTTTTGTTCCAGTTTTGTTGAGGGATCTGGTGTATCAGTAGTGTCCTCAGATATTTTTGTATCGTTGATTTTTTTTTCCTTTTCAATATTGTTGGTTTTAAGATTTTCAGATGAGTTAACATTACTGTTATTTAAAATACGTGGTTGGACGTGATGGTCATCTGAAAAATAAAGAAGCATATTAAACTTTTCCTGATAGCGAAGATAATATGATTTCGTAAAATAACCACTATTCCTTCTGAGAAAATTACTTACTTTAACTACCGTAGAATCTGTGCCAGGTAGATGTATGAGTACCAATTAAAGTATCTCAAGAGGTATAATATGTGTCAAACTCAAGGTGAAGCAAATTCTTTGAGTATGTATTTTTATTTTATTAATGATTTTTAATAAGGGTAGTTTATGTCCTTATCAAGGATTGAAGACGTAATTTTGTATATCTAGAAGTTAAAGCATCTTTAAAGGTATAACATGTGTCAAACTCCAGGTGGATCAAATTCTGCGATTGTTAAGTAAGTCTAAACAGTGCACTTAAGAATAAGTATTTTAAATAGTAGATTATTCTTATGTGATTATGTTGCCGTGCGATTGCCAAGTCATTATATTTATTATAGAAATAAAGATGTCTAATATTGATACGGTCACTATAAATGTTGGTAGGTAACTAAATAGATAACAATTTATGACAAAGTTGTTGAATAGGTGCTTCCATAGATACTAACTAAAATAACTGACTTGGTTTTATATGAGATCTCAGAACTTTTTGTGGTGGAAGGACTGTGTTGCGAGACTTGACATTTTTTTTACATTTTATGTTTTTGATGGGATCTCATTTCTTTTTGTAGGTACTCCTCTTTTTTTTTCTTCTCGGGTAATATTTCTTGTACGTCAGCTATAGATTTACTTAAAACCCTGTCTCTATTGGTTTTTCTCAAAGGCTACGATGTAACAATTTTTGATAATTCTGGACGATAAGTGCTTCTAAGTCGATTATATTCAACGATTGCGGACTCCTGAGCTTTGATACTACCGAAGTCGACATTAATTAGATGTAATGTGCCAAGACTTGTCACTCTCGAAAATGCCACGTATGCTTGACCGCATGTGAACACTGAAGAACCGATGTCTATCAGTGCCCTGTTTAGACTTAGCCCCTGACTTTTGTGTATGGTAATAGCATAGGCTATACATATCGGAAACTGTTCGCGATGAACATAAGCTCTATTAATAATTTCAAATTTGGTTTTGACTGGACCAAGCTCGTAAAGATGTTCATTATTAAATGTAATATGTATTTTTTTTATTTTATTTGCATTTTCAGGATCAACCTTTACTCCTTGTACTATACCGATAGAACCGTTGACTAAGGCAAGACTCACGTCAATATTTCGTCTTAACGTGACTTTTGCTCCTATTTTAATAATTATATTCTCTTCTAGCCCTGCTGTCATGGAAGCATCATCTTCATACTTTTTAGTGTTCCGTACGGAACACTTATAAGATCACTTCGGTGTCTGTCCGTCTGTCACACCCAATTTTCTCCGAAACTACTTGTCATAGAAAGTTGAAATTGGTAATAATATAGGAATTGATGGCCTCATCAGAGCCATGTAGTTTTGAAAGTTAAATTTTGACTTAAGGGGTTAGTTTTGGGGGGTGAAATCGAAAGTGAAAAAAAAATTTTTACTAGGTAATCGAGTGTGGTGTCAAATGAAAGCTTGTGAAAACACGAGTAAAAAATATATATATAATGTAATACTTGCGCGCACTTTTCTTTGTATTATTTTTAAAAAATCGCGAAAAATCGCTGTCCACCCGCCTTATCTCGAAAAGTACTTAACAAAAAATTTTGAAAAATTCTGGAATATTCTCCACGGGGTGTAGATTGAACGAAAATTATCACGAGTGCATTACCTTTAATAATTTATCTGGTATATAAAAAAACAAAAATTTCAAGGTCATCAGATTTCAGTAAAGATTGGAAACAAACTTTGTTGAAAACTCATTTGGGGTGTCTTTTGTGAAGTCACTGATCATTTTATACCTCTGTAACAAATTTGTTTATTTTAAAAGCAATCAACGTACGAAACACTAATTGCGCAAGTTCAACTTGCACTTGACCGGTTTTTTATTTATTTATAATTAAAATATACTTAAAGTATTTCACTTAACAATTTTTTAATTACACGAAGTAGGTAAGTATTATTAAACAAATATATTTGATAAATGAAAAATATTATTAAATATAATATATTAATTAATAAATAATACAAATTGTTCATAATTATGGATTTTTTAGTGGTTGATACTTTATACGACGTATTATTTACTGGGCCTCATGGTTGACCTTGCATTATGCTATGTATGGCTGAGCGCTGCGCGCTCTCCGCGCTCTATCTCAAAAACGGTTAAGCGTATAAAAAAATATTTAGAACAAAATTTGTAGAGAATTTTATGCTCTACAATTTTCATAATAAATGCAAATATCATTGAAACCATAGGAAGCGAGATATATGCGAAAAACAGATTTTTATGACCTTTGACCTTGAATATC
The DNA here is from genome assembly GCA_019049505.1 of Pachyrhynchus sulphureomaculatus. NCBI lineage: Eukaryota > Metazoa > Arthropoda > Insecta > Coleoptera > Curculionidae > Pachyrhynchus > Pachyrhynchus sulphureomaculatus. Next base: position 6,772,866 of record CM032454.1, read on the forward strand.
TTAAGACGCGGACACGAGATTTTATGAGACTTTTGAGACAACTTTTAGAATGCCAAAATAAAGGTTTATACAAGTTTACAGCTTATTATCTCTCATTCCGAGGTCGACCCTCTTTTTTGGCTTAAGTGACTGTACCTTTTAGACGGGACTGAAATTTCGGGATGTTTCAGTTGTTCCTTCCTTTATAGGCTAAACACCAACTAAATTCAAAATTTGAAGTTTGTGTGTCTGCTAGAAGTACCTTAGAATTTTGATGATCGGTGAGTGTGTCAGTGACAAAATTAAAGAACTTTGACTTTCGGTAGTTCATAAACTATAAGGTATAAATAGTAGGTAATTTAGAAATATAGCTAATATAGTATGTCCTCTTGGTCACTGAAAATTCAGACTTCTAGCTTTATCCACAACGAAGTTACAGGGGGGTCGAAAGTGCCGTGAGTGGCTTCGAGAAAAGAATGTTACTGCTGTGCTTTCTGCTCGACATTCTCTGCAGAAAACATTGACCCATCTACGAAATCAAACCTATTGTCGATAAGTGGTTAAGAACCTTATTAAATTCCAATTTGTTTATAATAAAGTTAACGTTTATAATGTTCCTGGCCATTTCCATCTCAACTTTTTTTTTCATAAAAAAAGTCAGGTCGGAGGTGTTCTGTTTCATGAATTTTCACCCATCATTATTCATTTTCTATTATGGTTATTTAGTGTCCTTAGCGATCTCCAACGGTGGATGAAATTGTCCACAAGCTGCTTGGAACACAGAACTGACACTTTCGTGTTACTTTCGACTGTTGGTGATGTCGTGTTTATTTTGCAGGATCTTTTTGAAAAAAAAAATGAAAGACTTTCTCTCGGTTGCTCTTCTTGACAACTTTCTGTGTGGACTTTATGGTACTATTTTCTGATCTTGCAACATAAATACTTTAATAACTGGTAGTTTCGGCCTATCCTGTGAATTCGTACACCTTATTTTCTTTTAACCAGGCCAGAAAAGGTGGTTTTGCATCATTATAATAGGCTGTGATATAGAAGTAGTTATCTTTGAGGTATATAATATCACTGCATTTTACAATTAGGACGAACTAACTTGTCGCGTTCCTATCCTAGCTTTGTATACTACAGTCTGCTAAAGGGACATAAATATCATTTTTAAATGTCAAAATCCTGAGTGTTACTCATTTTATAAATTTGTATGAAACTTAAACACGATATAAAGGGTGATTCATTTAGAGGTACTTTTTGTGATGGGGATTTAATTGCAGATTGCGCATGCGTCGTGTCAACTGAAGTCGCATTCCTGTTCAGTAGTGTTTGACAATTCATAATGGAAAGACTTAGCCCTGCACAGCGTCTACAAATTGTTCAACTTTATTACGAAAATGGACGTTCTACGAGGAATGTGTATCGGGCGCTTAGAGCAACTTATGGTCCACATAATCGGCCTACCGAACGCACAATTCGCTCTACCATCAATAAGTTTGAGACCCAATTTTCATTATTGGATAATGCTCGACCGAATAGACCACATCCAGCACGAAGTGAAGAAAATATAGGGGCGGTAGCGGAGAGTGTACGCGAAGACCGTGAAGTGTCGATTCGTCGCCGTTCTCAACAGCTTGGCCTGTCATATTCAACAACTTGGCGTATTTTACGTAAAGATCTATACAAAATTGAACTAGTGCAACAACTGAAGCCCACCGACCTTCCGAATCGTTTCCGTTTTAGTCGTTGGGCTCTTGACAAGCTTGCAGAAGATCCACTGTTTTCGAGAAAAATTTTGTTCACCGATGAGGCCCATTTTTGGCTTAATGGGTTCGTGAATAAACAAAATGCCCGTATTTGGGGTGATGAACAACCTGAAGAGGTTCAAGAGCTTCCATTAAATCCAGAAAAAACAACTGTTTGGTATGGTTTATGGGCCGGTGGAATAATCGGTCCATATTTCTTCAAAACAGAGGCCGGCCGGAATGTTACTGTGAATGGTGACCGTTATCGCGCCATGATAACAGACTATTTGATGCCAGAAACTGAAGCCCGTGGTCTCGATGAAATTTGGTTCCAACAAGATGGCGCCACTTGCCATACAGCCCGTGAAACCATGGCTTTACTGCGAGAGCAATTCGGCGAACAGATCATTTCACGCTTTGGACTAGTGAATTGGCCGGCTAGATCATGTGACATCACACCTCTTGACTTTTTCCTTTGGGGCTATGTAAACTCCAAAGTCTACATGGATAAGCCAGCTACAATTGAGGCATTGGAGGCCAATATTACTCGAGTCATTGGCCAAATACCACTCGAAATACTCACACGCGTCATTGAAAATTGGAACTTCAGAATGGACGTTGTTAACCGTAGTCGCGGACAACATTTGAAAGAAATAATTGTAAAGAATGGTTCTTTTATATGATAATAAAGATTATAAAATAAAATTGTTTTTATTCATTCATTTTTATTTAAAAAAAAGTACCTCTAAATGAATCACCCTTTATTATAATGGTTTAGAGTTAACCTTCATCTACTGAATAATATGATCTGTTCCTATATACAGGCTATGTTTTTAATGAACCTCTATTAAATGTTTGTAGAACCTTAACGTTTGAGGGACATATAATCGCAATACTGGAATTGTTTTCCGATTAATACAGAAGTTGGTTTTGGATAGAAGAAGAAAAATTAAGGTAGAAATTTGCAGATCATTTTGTTCTAAATGAACTGTAATTTGTCAAAGTTTTAAAATACCAATTTTTACATAAACATATCCTGAAAATAATTAAATTTAGGAATAAGATATATCACATAAAAATGACTGCTTTTTCATCAGAGTATTCGTCTTATTAGGAATTTCTATAGGATATTTTGCCCGAAAGACTTCTAATAGAAACTCGTTATGAAATATCCTGTGTGAAGCGACGTTAAAAATAAGAAAATTTGATTAAAATTGAATCTACGCCCGTAACTTCGTGAGTAATAAATATTTGCATAAATGCTTTTCAATTTTCCGGTTTAATTGATAAGTACATATGTGATGTCAGGTCCTCGCAATGGCGTATTTCAACACCTATATTATCTATCATTATCTTATAATTAAAGGTACACGAGACCGTAAACGTTTTAATTATAGATATTTACTCTTGTTCAAAAACAAGTCTTGGCCAAATAGGCAAATTTACATAAGGACAAGTATCGGTAATAAGGAGACCATATACCATTCGAATGACTTCTTGATTATTATGTAGTAAAGGAACACATAAGGGACTTGACTTGGTTTTCAAGGTGCCGTTATCATGTTTAAAATTCAGGTAGCCAACATATTTAATATAATTTACTTATTCAGTCAAAATAGAGGAAAAAAGTGGTAACTTCGCAATAACTCGCATAGAGGTGAAAATTGGTATAGGTCTTAAATATACTATTACAAATAAAATATCAAAAGTCCCCATCGATCCTAAGTCTGCTAAAAATTTTATTTAAGGTCAAAGGTCAAAAATATCAGTTTTTTCGCAAACAAAAGTTGTAGATCATGCAATTCTCTATAAAAATTGTTCATATACTTTTTTCCTACGAATCACTATTCCTGAGATATCGCGATTTCAAACATCGAAAATACTAAAATGCACTCTTACGCGACCTGTATACGTCATTGGACGTTCAATATAAGTAAAAATATGGAAATATTAGTTTGTGTGACTCATATACTAAAATACGTACAAATTATATGATTCTGAATGAATATACACTCGGTCCCTAATTCCGTTCGCCCGTATAACCTTGAGCAACATCCGTCAGCTACTTCATTGTTCGAGTGTGTTCAATAGAACAAATACAACTATCGTTGTTGGTGAAGATGTTGATTTATTTACTGCTGGAGTACAAACAAAAATATATTCATCGGAAAGTTTATCTGCATATCCAAAATGTCAAGCTCATATTTTATTTTTACATGCAATAACTGGCTGCGATAATACATCAGCAGTATTTAAATTGTTAGAAAAAAGTAATAATAATGATTTAATTGATTGTGCAGAAGTATTTAAAAAGATTGCCTCTTGTCCACAAGTCATCATAAATGGGATTCGCTTACTTCTTACTATATATGGAGCTCCAAAAAAAATTGATTATATATACAAGTACAGATACTTAAATTTTGTAAAAATACACGGAACAATAAAATAGCAGAACTATCTTGTCTTCCTCCAACATCTGCTTCTCCTTATCAACACTTATATCGTATATACTATCAAGTTCAAGTGTGGTTAGGCAATCAACTGGACCCAGAAGACTGGGGTTGGAAATTAATAGATAACAGTTTGGAGCCAATTCAAACTTTACTCCCACCTACTCCAGAAAACTTCTTAACACTATTTGTTGTAATAAAAATTGTGGCTGTAAAAAAGTCGGATTATATTGTTCATCAGTATGTACCAATTATCTAGGCTAGTCTTGTTCCAATGTTGAATCTAATAAAACAGATGAGGACTCTTATGGTATCAATGAGGAGACAACTGATACATCTTTCTTCTTAGAACAATCTATAGAAATCCAGCAAGAAGAGGAAAAAGAAAGCGAAGATGAAGACATTACTGTTGAAATAGCATTTGAAGATTATCAATCAGACTAAAATTTTCCTAAAATCAATAATAATCCGTTCCACTTTAATCATTACCAATAGTTCAATCAATAGGATACTGTCTAATAAAACCTCATCACACTAGATCCTGGAGTATGCCTACTGGGGAAACCACGTTAAACAAATCCGCCAAGTACACTACCTCATAGATGGAGCGGAAATGTGTGCATATTATGTAAAATACTTCTCCAACTTTTGGAATCGCAATATCTCAGGAATGGTGATTCGTAGGAAAAAAGTATAAGAATAATTTTTGTAGAGAATTGCGTGATCTACAACTTTTGTCTGACCTATTTTTACGATAACCTTTGACCTCTGACCTTGAATAAAATTTTTAGCAGACGTAGGATCGGTGAGGACTTTTGATATTTTATTTGTAGTTGTGTATTTAAGACCTATACCAATTATCAGCTCTATGCGAATTTTTGCAAAGTTAAATGTCTATTTCGACTGGATAATACGGTAATAAGAGAAATATTTTGCTATAAAACTACAAGGTATTTACGTTGCAAGATCAGAAAATAGTACCACACAGGTCCCATAGAACGTTTTCAAGAAGAGAATCGACAGAAAGTCATTCATTTTTTTTTTAAATCCTGCAAAATAAACAAGACTCCACCAATAGTCGAAAGTAACACGAAAGTATCAGTTCTGTGCAAGCAGCCTGTGGACAATTTCATCCACCGATGGAGATAACATAGCTAAGGATTCTAAATAACCATAAGAGAAAATGTTTAACAAATATGATTAAATAACATATGAGCTGAAAAGTTCTTGGTCTAGCTACTTAAAACATATTTTTTTGGCAAAGTTGTTTTTATTAATTATTAGTCCAATGCTTTTCGAACATTTCTATACCTTTTTTGTAGAAGGATTTGTCTCTGCCTTCAAAATAGGCCTCAGTTTCGGTGATAACTTCTAACACTGGAGCCAAATCTGTTTCCCGCGAGCATTTTTTTGAGGTCTGCGAATAGATAATAGTTGCTGAGGGCCAAATCTGGATAAAACGGTGGATGAGAAAGCAATTGGAACTTCAATTCATACAATTTTGCCATCGTAACCATTGACTTGTGACACGGTGCGATCTCTTGATGAAAGAACATTTTTTTCTTGTTCATTTGGGGCCGTTTTTTACGATTTCTGCCTTCAAACGTACCAATAACTTTATATAATATTCGCTATTAATGGTTTTTCCCTTCTCAGCATAATCGATGAAAGTTATTTCACGCGCATCCCAAAAGACAGGCCAAAACCTTCCCAGCCAACTGTTGTGTCACTTCGGGCGGCTTTCACTGGCTGACTGCCGATTTGATTCCGGTGTGTAGTGGTGGATCCATGTCTCATCCATTGTCAAATATCGCATGAAAAAATCGTTTTATTGCGCTTAAACAGGTCCAATAGCGCACAGAATCATCAACACGTTGTTGTTTTTTGGTCCACTGTGAGCAAACGCGGTACCCATTTCGAACAGAGCTTTCTCATGCCCAAATGTTCATGCAAAAGATGACCAACACGTTCTTTTGATATCTTTAGGGTGTCAGCTATCTCACGCAATGTCACTTTACGGTCATCAAAAACAATTTTGTGGATTTTTTTGATGTTTTCCGGTGTAATCACCTCATTTGGACGTTCAGGTAAGTTCAGCATTATTTGTTTCTGTACGACCGCGTTTAATTCAGCATACCAGTAAATGATGAATGATTTTCCAGAGGCAGAGTTCCCGTAACACTTATCAAGTCATTGCTTTGCTTGAACGGTATTTTTTAGTGTTCCGTACGGAACACTTATAAGATCACTTCGGTGTCTGTCTGTCTGTCTGTCTGTCTGTCTGTCTGTCTGTCTGTCTGTCTGTTTGTCTGTCTGTCTGTCTGTCACACCCGATTTTCTCCGAAACTATTTGACATAGAAAGGTGAAATTTGGTAGTAATATAGGAATTGATGGCCTCATCAGAGCTATGTAGTTTTGAGAATGAAATTTTGACTTAAGGGGTTAGTTTTGGGGGATGAAGTCGGAAGTGAAAAAAAAGTTTTGTTACTAGGTCATCGAGTGTGGTGTCAAATGAAAGCTTGTGAAAACACGAGTAAAAAATATATATATAATATTATACTTGCGCGCACTTTTCTTTGTATTATTTTTAAAAATTCGCGAAAAATCGCTGTCCCGGGCCTTATCTCGAAAAGTACTTATCAAAAAATTTCGAAAAAATTCTGGAATATTCTCCACGGGGTGTAGATTGATCGAAAATTATCACGAGTGCATTACCTTTAATAGTTTATATGGTATATAAAAAAAAACAAAAATTTCAAGGTCATCAGATTTCAGTAAAGATTGGAAACAAACTTTGTTGAAAACTCATTTGGGGTGTGTTTTGTGAAGTCACTGATCATTTTTATACCACCGTAACATAAGTTTTGACTTAAGGGGTTCGTTTTGAGGGGTGAAATCGGAAGTGAAAAAAAATTTTTTTTACTAGGTCATCGAGTGTGGTGTCAAATGAAAGCTTGTGAAAACACGAGTAATATATATATATATATATATATATATATATATATATATATATATATATATATATATATATATATATATTATGTAATTCCTTCGCACACTTTTCTTCGTATTACTTTTAAAAAATCGCTGTCCTCTACCTTATCTCGAAAAGTACTGATCAAAAAATTTTGAAAAAATTCTGGAATATTCTCCACGGGGTATAGATTGAACGAAAATCATCACGAGTGCATTACTTTTAATAATTTATTTGGTATATAAAAAAAAAACAAAATTTCAAGGTCACCAGTTTTCAGTAAAGATTGGAAACAAACTTTGTTGAAAACTCATTTGGGGTGTGTTTTGTGAAGTCTGATCATTTTATACCACCCTAACAAAATTTTTTATTTTAAAAAACAATCAACGTACGGAACACTAATTGTGCAAATTCAACTTGCACTTGACCGGTTTTTTTTTTAAACTAAAATCACTGTAACTTCCAAACTAATCGTTAAAATGTCATGATATTTTGACACGTATCGTTTGAAGGTTGGTACTTCCTAAAAATCATATGGGGCGACATTTATGTGTCAGCTTAAAAACTTTTCAGCCTACGTGTTATAGATAAAAAAAATTGGCCAAGTGCAAGTTGGACTTACGCATTCAGTGTTGCTTTAAATTTTGTTACGGAGGTATAAAATTGTCAGTGACTTCATAAAACACACCCCAAATGAGTTTTCAATAAAGTTTTCACAAGCTTTCATTTGACATCACACTCGATGACATAGTAAAAAATTTTTTTTTTCACTACCGATTTCACCCCCCAAAACTGACCCCTTAAGTCAAAATTTAACTTTCGAAACTACACGGCATTGATCAGGTTATCAATTCCTATATTATTACCCAATTTCAATTTTCTATGACAAATAGTTTCGGAGAAAATCGGGGTGTGACAGACAGACAGACGGACAGACGGACGGACAGAAAGACAGACACCGAAGTTATCTTATAAGTGTTCCGTACGGAACACTAAAAATAATCTAAATAAGGACCTATGACCTATACCTTAAAGAGTATAGTTTATTTCCTTAGATGTATTTATGCTCCTGATGATGTTAACATAATTAGCGAAACGCGTGTCGAGTGCAAAAATAAACTGTTTGGGGTAGTGGTAATAACGGTTATATAGTTTGGTTTCCTTAAATCAGACCAAGAAATGGTCTATGTAGATAATCACTGTAACAAATGCAGTAATACTGGAGATTTACATTTTCTTTTTTATGTAGCAGGTAATTTTTTATTACGGAGTAATGATCAGTCGGTAACAATAAAAAACCGGCCGAGTGCAAGTCGGACTTACGCAATTAGTGTTCCATACGGTGATTGATTTTAATATACAACTTTTTTTACTATATAAAATTAACAACGACTTCACAAAATACACTCCAAATGAGTTGTCAACAAAGTTTGTTTCCAATTTTTATTTTTATATACCAGATAAATTACACAGGTATACAAAAAAAAATCTGTTTTTTAAGTGAGACACATATTTTCTTAAGTATTTTTTTATGCTGAATCCAAAAAAATCATTTTAATAAATAAAATGTAAAACTGTACAGTCAGTAAATGGAATATTATTTCGGACATCATCTATTCTGAATCTACATTTATCACAAAAACTTAAAAATATTAGGTTTTAGTGTTCATGTTTAACAAAAAACACGCATATACCACCTTTAACTAAGCTAAGTAGCAAAATGCTGTTTAAAATAAATTTGCGTAACGGCTAAATTAATAAACCGGTCAAGTGCAAGTTGAACTTGCGCAATAAGTGTTCCGTACGTTGATTGCTTTTAAAATAAAAAAAATTGTTACGGAGGTATAAACTCGTTAGTGACTTCACAAAACACACCTCAAATGAGTTTTCAACAAAGTTTGTTTCCAATCTTTACTGAAAACTGATGACCTTGAAATGTTTGTTTTTTTATATACCAGATAAATTATTAAAAGTAATGAACTCGTGATAATTTACGTTCAATCTACATCCTGTAGAGAGTATTCTAGAATTTTTTCAAAATTTTTTGATCAGTACTTTTCGAGATAAGGTAGGGGGACAGCGATTTTTCGCAAGTTTTTAAAAATAATACAAAGAAAAGTGTATGCAAGTATAACATTATAACACATGGGCTGAAAAGTCTCGGGCCTAACAAAGAAAACACGGTTTTTTTGGTTCAAAATTAGCTTTATTCATCAACGTAATCTCCATCAAGAGCAACGCAATCATTCCAGCGCCGCTCTAACATTTCAATACCACTTTTGTAGAACGATTTATCTTTTGCCTCAAAATAGGCCTCAGTTTCAGCGATAACCTCTTCATTCGTGCGAAATTTCTTACCGGCGAGCATTTTTTTCAGGTCTGCGAACAGCCAGTAGTCGCTGGGAGCCAAATCTGGCGAATACGGTGGATGTGGGAGCAATTCGAAGTTCAATTCATGTAGTTTTGCCATTGTTTTGATTGACTTGTGACACGGTGCGTTGTCTTGATGAAACAAAATTTTTTTCTTTGCCATATGCGGTCGTTTCTTTGCAATTTCGGCCTTCAAACGCTCCAATAACGCTATATAATATTCACTGTTGATGGTATTTCCTTTCTCAAGATAGTCGATGAATATTACACCACGCACATCCCAAAATACCGAGGCCATAACCTTTCCAGCCGATTGTTGTGCTTTCGGGCGCTTTGGACGAGGTTCACCAGTTGCTGTCCACTCAGATGACGATCGTTTTGATTCCGGACTGAAGTGATGGATCCATGTTTCATCCATTGTCACATATCGACGCAAAAATTCCGGTTTGTTACGTTTAAACATGGCCAAACACTGCTCAGAATCATCAACACGTTCTTGTTTTTGATAAACAGTGAGCAAACGCGGCACCCACTTTGAACAGAGCTTTCTCATAGTCAAATGCTCATGCAATATAAAGCCAACACGTTCTTTTGATATCTTCACGATGTCAGCTAACTCACGCAACTTCACTTTTCGATCATTCAAAACGATTTTATGGATTTTTTTGATGTTTTCTGGTGTTACCGCCTCATTTGGACGTCCACTGCGTTCTGCATCATCGGTGTCTCTACGACCACGTTTGAAGTCAGCAAACAACGTTTTATTGTTGTTTCTGATGGAGCGGAGTCCCCATAACACTTTTCAAGCCATTGCTTCGCTTGAACGGTATTTTTTCCCATCAAGAAGCAGTGTAAAATTAAAACACGAAATTGTTTTTGATCCATTGTTTTGAAAATAACAAAAGTAGCGTCACTCTTAGCACAATAACTCACAAACTAATGAATAGAATATCATGAAATTTTAACAGCTGTCTTTTGAAGGTTAGTATTAACTGAAAAAAAGGTGACTGCAATAAAACTAGCGCCATCTATGTGTTAGGCCCGGGACTTTTCAGCCCATGTGTTATATACTTTTGAACTCATATTTTACAAGCTTTCATTTAACAGCTGACTCGATGACCTGATAAAAAAAATTTTTTTTCACTTCTGATTTCACTCCTCGAAACTAACCTCTAAAGTCAAAATTTAACTTTCAAAACTATACGGCTCTAATGAGGCCATCAATTCCTTTATTAGTACAAAAATATTAGTACTTTCTATGTCGAATAGTTTCGGAGAAAATCTAGTATGACAGACGGACAAACAGACAGACACCGAAATGATCTTATAAGTGGTCCATACGGAACCCTAAAAATGTGTAAAATAGAAACATGTAAATTTCTTACAGCCTTTTATGACGTAGGTAAACAGTTTTACCAAAAAATATAGGATACCTATTATCGTGACGTATGTTTCTCTCGTTATCTGTAAACTACGTATTTAAAAAATAATATTTATTATTGTAGCAAAAGTATACTTACCCTGACATTCACCCAATAAAATAACACATAAGAAAACTAAAACTACCCCGAGAACTTTCATCGTGGCACCATGTAAGTCTTTAGTATAAGGAAGGTTTCACAAATTTAGGAGGAATCTGGGTAATAAAATGACGAACAAATTTAATCATTTAATTAGTACCTTAGATAAGGCTCGATTATTTTATTCATATTGTTCTCTTTTTGTTGACAATAAACTTTATCTTTATAATTTACTTTTACATTATGAGGGAATGATTAAAATCGAGCGGCGCGTACCGCGTGAATGGTAATTTCTTAAGTGATGGTTACATTTTTACTTTGGTACCAAGGTAGAACCATGCAACATAAAGTATAGTCGATGATTAAACGGTATTTTTTTAAATTTATTGAAGCAAGCTGGTTTAGTTGAATATACCAGGTGTACAAGTATGAAATGCGGATTTCAGACCATAGATGGTGCACCAATGCAGTTTGTGCTATAAAGATTTGACACTGCGCCATTTTGTTGTGTCATCAACAAGTGTCAGACGCGCACGAGTGATAAATTGGAAAAGTATGTGCATAGTATTGTGTTGTTGTGTTCAATATGTCGAAATTTATACCGAACAAAAAGCATTCGCGGACAGTATTAATTTTTTAATTTGAAGAAAACTGCTGTTGAATCATACCGATTACTTCGAGAAGCTTATGGTGAAGATGCTCCATCGCAAGATACGTGTGAAAGATGGTTTCGGCGTTTCAAAAGTGGTGACTTCGATGTTGCAGACAAGGAACGTGGAAAACCGCCAATAAAATACGAAGATGTGGAATTGCAAGCATTGTTGGACGAAGATGATTCGCAAACACAAAAACAACTCGCCGAGCAATTGGGCGTTAGCCAACAACCTGTTTCCAATCGGCTACGAGAGATGGGAAAAAAATTCAGAAGATCGATAGATGGGACCACATAAGTTAAACGACAGGCAAATGGAAAAGCGCAAAAACACGTGTGACATTTTGCTCGCTCGCTACAAAAGGAAGTCGTTTTTGAATCGTATAGTTACAGGGGATGAAAAGTGGATTTATTTTGAGAATCCCAAGCGCAGGTAGACCCAGGCGCACCATCCACATCGACCGCAAGACCAAATCGCTTTGGTAGAAAGACGATGCGCTGTGTTTGGTGGGACCAGAGGGGCGTGGTCTATTATGAGCAGTTAAAACCTGGGGAACCGGTTAATACTAAATGTTACCAACAACAATTGACAGATTCGAACCGTTCGCTGCTTGAAAAAGGTCAGAATACCGAAAGAAGCAACACAAAGTCATTTTTTTTTTCATGACAATGCTCCATCATATACGGCAAAACCAGTTCGCGACACGTTGGAAGCACTCAGCTGGGAAGTTCTTCATCATGCAACTTACTCACCAGACTTGGCTCCTTCCGATTACCACTTGTTTGCACCGATGGGTCACCGACTTGCTGAGCAACGCTTTAGTTTGTACGAAGATGTGAAAAAATGGCTCGATGCATGGTTCGCAGCAAAAGGGGAAGATTTTTACTGGCGTGCCATTCACAAATTGCCCGAAAGATGGGGAAAAATGTATAACAAGCGATGGAGCATACTTTGAATAAAGCACTTTTTATCATTCTTCCGAATTTAACATGTTTTTTTACAAAAAAAATTCGCATTTCATACTTGTACACCTGGTAATCACAAAAGCAAGATCAATAATGTAATTTATCGATGTAAACCAGGGGTGCTCAAACTTGAACTGCTGGCGATCTACCTCAATATTGTTAGACTACGATCGATCGACTCCGAGGGGCTGCAAGTAAATATGATGCAGGATTGTCGTCTAGGTAGGGTGTATCGTGGCATAGATATTAGTTTTCCGCACAATATGCATTTTTTTAGTCAAGGTAAGTGTAGGTCTGCTCTAAAATGTCAATGAAAAAACTCATAATTATTCAAAATTGCGAGTTTATTGGTTCTTACAGAACAAACGAGTTCTAGTGTCTAAACTTAAATAAAGAGTGACTTTGGATGTTGAAGCGTGGCACTGCATGTCCTCAGCATACTTTTCGTAAGATGGTACGTAATTATCGAGTGCTAATCACAAGCATGATGACATATGTTCGTCAGTTAGTCGATTGCGATATTTTGACTTAATTATCTTCATTTCAGAAAATGCAGACTCGCACAAGTAAGTTGACCCAAACATTGCCGTCAGTTGAAGGGCGATTTGCCTTAGATTAGGATATTTATCTTCAGATATAAAACACCAGAATTTTGTATCAGATGCTGTGGCTTTGAGATGTATATCTGATATAATCTGCACTAACTCATTTTCAACAGAACATGAGTCCATGTTAAACTGACTTGCTATTTCAGTAGCTAATTCCTCAATGTTTTTACACGAAAAAGGATAAGTCATAAATGATGCGATATTTGCCAATTTACTGAAATCATAAAAACGTATTTCGAATTGGCCCAAAATATTTGCTAATTTTGCCTCATAATTATCATAATTCAACTGAGGAATCCTTGCTTTCAAAGACGGAAAATTTTTCAGATCCTTTCTTTTCAGTTGATATGTCATAAGTTGCAATTTACTTTTGAATGCGTTTATTGCGCTAATCATCTCAATAATAGTTTTTTCCTTTACCTTGAAGCTCCAAATTAATGGTGTTTAAATGCATTGTGATGTCTGTCAAAAATGCCAAATCAGTCAGCCATTTTCCGTTTTTCAGCATCTGAGTGTCATCACCTCTTTCGTCCAGAAAAGCTGTTATTTCGGGCAATAATTCTTGAAACCTTTCTAGGAATTTTCCGCGACTCAACCACCTGACGTCCGTGTGAAGAACTAAATCAGTGTGTTCAGCTGACTCACTATCTTCCAACTGCAATTTAAAGAGCCGTCGTTGCAAGCTACGTGCACGGATAGAATTCAAAATTTTTATTGCAATGCCCATAATCTCCTCCATGTTTAGAACTTTTGAACACAAAACTTGTTGATGTATAATGCAATGAAAGGAGAAAAATGAAGGGAAATCATCATTAGCTCGACACAATGCCACAAAACCGTTTTTGGTTTCCAGTCATTGCTGGTGCTCCATCGGTTGTAATGCACACTAGTTTATATATTGGTAGCTTGTAGTTTGTTACAAAATTGAAGAAAACGTCATATATATCTTCGCCACGGGTCTTTCCTTTCAGAGGAATCATTGTCAAAAAACTCTTTCTTAGCCGACATGTTATTGAATACCATTCGAATAAAAATACACAGCTGGGCAGTGTCTGTCATATCGGTGGATTCGTCGAACTGTAAAGAAAAGTATGTACATTCCATGATATCATGTTTTAGTTTATCTGCCATGTCCTGACTCATGACTTCAACACGCCTTGTGACAGTCGGACGAGATAACTGAAGTTCTCTAATAGCAGACATAATCTCTGTTTTATTTTTAAAATCTCCAAATAAAGTCTCACCCGCTTCAATAAATGCTTCCTTCACAACCAATCCATCATCAAATGGTTTCTTGAATTTCGCCAATATATGAGATATTTTAAATGACGCGATCGTTGCAGCTTTTGATTGTTTGGCTGGTCTTGTGAACATGGTTTGTTTCTTTTTTCGAACAAGTTATCAAATCACGTACTTTTCGTTTTCTTAATTCACTCTGTGACGGAAAATCCTTTTCATAGTTTTTATGAACCGTTTTTATGATGCCTCTCTAAGTTCCCACGCTTAGGTATTGCAACTGACGCACGGCAAATGAGACAAATGCACTTATCCTTTACCATACAAAAGAAAAATTCTTCCTCCCAATCGTTATTAAAATGATAAGTTTCACTTCTCTTCGCCGCACTCATTTTGGACTATTTATTAATAAACTTTGTATCGATGTATCGCCTTCAAGTTACAACTCAGACTGACTCCTATTCCTGCAGGCGCAACATTTATATCGGCGCGAACGAAGTCTCGAATGTTCCCGTCAAACACGCCCGCCCGAAGTTTCTAGAAAAATCCGCGGGAATCAAAAACGCGGCTTTTCTTTGACAAGTACCGCGCGTTCCTTTGATAAAGCCGCCTTTTGCCGCTAGCAGGGGGTTATTACAATAAAAGAAAGTGATGAGGGGGTTATTCTGGCCTAATTGTGGATCGAATAAATTTTAGTAGTTTATTGATTACATTTTGTTTTAGTTACCTAAAACAAAATCTGTGAATAGTTCTATATCAGAATTTTTTTCTCGAGATCGACTCAAAAAGCACTCGCGATCGACTTGTCGATCGCGATCGACCGTTTGAGCACCCCTGATTGTAAACAGTATGTTTATTACGAGCTAAATACACTCGTTAATCTTCGACCCATCTGTAGTCAATAACACATCGAGAGTCGCTAAATAAGAATTTGCCACCTTACTACAAATGCTATACAAATCACATTTAATTACTTACTTGAACTTGACTATCTAAGATTTTATTAATAAAGAGACTAGTTGAATTGATTAAGAGTTCGCGTGAAAACCCGTTTGGGATTTAATTTTTTAAAATTTGTTTCTATTAGTGTCTGTAAATTGATTCATTTAAAAGGTAGTGAAAAGGCAAACAGAAAATTATATTGATCAAGATTTTAGCTGCGTCACATCAAGAATACAAATTGTCGGTTTTATTTATGACAATTTTTCGGGGAATTTTTGGGTCTTTTACGTGAATCATTATTAATCATGATTAACAAATCTAGTATACGAATTTATTCTTCTTCTTCCAGTCCATGTGCACACAGCACCTTGAGGTCATGTCCCATTCTCTTCTATAATATTAAGAGCTCATTTTTCTGTGCTTGCGGGAAGATTGTAGCCACATCCGGTATTCCACACTAATATTCCGGAGCCAAGGGCGCTGCTTTCTTCCAGGTCCACGCTTACCCTCAATTTTTCCCTGAAGAATTAATTTAGGAATGTAATATCGGGGCCACCTGAGTATGTAACCCAGATATGAAATCATTCCTCTTTTAACGGGTTTCAATTACACAGGTCTGCAAAATTTTTTATTTTTTTTTCAGCTGCATGCGGTGTTTTTTGGTAAATATTATGTTTCTAGTCTGCTGAATCCAAAAAATGATCTCTATTTCTCTCCATCACGTACAGTTTTTTTGCAAAATACAAGCTGTTTGCATAAAAAAAAAGCATAACACAAATGAAATAACCGGTCAAGAGCAAGTTGAACTTGCACAATTAGTGTTCCGTACGTTGATTGTTTTTAAAATAAAAAATTTTGTTAGGGTGGTATAAAATAATCAGTGACTTTACAAAACACACCCCCAAATGAGTTTTCAACAAAGTTTGTTTCCAATCTTTATTGAAAACTGGTGACCTTGAAATTTTGTTCTTTTTATATACCAGATAAATTATTAAAGGTAATGATAATTTTCGTTCAATCTATACGTGGAGAATATTCCAGGGTTTTTTTTCAAAATTTTTTGATCAGTACTTTTCGAGATAAGGTAGGGGACAGCGATTTTTTCACGATTTTTTAAAAGTAATAGGAAGAAAAGTGTTTTCACAAGCTTTCATTTGACGCCACACTCGATTACCTAGTAAAAACTCTTTTTTTTTTTTTCACTTCCGATTTCACCCTCCAAAACTAACCCCTTAAGTCAAAATTTAACTTTCAAAACTACATGGCTCTGAGGAGGCCATCAATTCCTATATTACTACCAAATTTCAACTTCCTATGTCAAATAATTTCGGAGAAAATCGGGTGTGACAGACGGACAGACAGACACACACCGAAGTGATCTTATAAGTGTTCCGTACGGAACACTAAAAACCACCATTTTATTACAATGAACTAAACAATATTTCTTATAATTAAACAAACAATTTCTTCATGAAATGTACCTAACATTCCGTGTTCATTCTTTTTGCCTATGAAACCTTTTCTTCTTCTCTTTGATACCTCTCCGAACAGGCTTCCGCTTTCCATTTTCTGTTTCCCGCTTGAGCATCCAACAGTAGTCAGCTAGTATATTGACGCCACATGTTCCTTGGTAGCGTCTCTCGATATCACGGACATCCCGGTGAAATCTTTCACCGTGCTCTTCACCGAAGGTTCCCAAGTTTTTGGGAAAATAGTCGACATGAGAGTGTAAGAAATGAACTTTTAAGCTCATCTTGCATCCTTGAGCTTCATACGTAGCCAACGTGCGTTGTACAATGGTCTCGTAGTGAGGGTCTCTAGTATTATCCAAAAACGTGTGCACTACGTCTTTGAAAGATTCCCACGCTTCTTTTTCTTTTTCTCCTATTGTTTCTGAAAAGAGGGGATCAGATATTAGTTTTCGTATGTCGGGACAAGTAAAAACTTCCTCTTTCAACTTGGCTTCAGACAGTTTTGGGAACTTGGAACACAGATATCTGAAACATTCCCCATCTTTTGGCAGTGATTTAATAAACCAATTTAATATGAAGAGGTGGTAATAAAACCTTTTCAGAAGGAACCAAGGTCGTATTAATGACGTTATTTTCGCCGGAGGTTAAGGCGTCTCGAAGTGGCCAGTCAGTTTTTGCCCAATGAAAATCTCTGGCTCGACTGTCCCACAAGCAAAGGAAGCAGGGATATTTTGTATAACCTGCCTGCTGGTCCAAGATCATGATTAATATTTTGAAGTCTCTACAAACCATCCAGCGATGTTCTTGATAATTTATTTTTTCAAGAATCATTGTCAAATCATTATAGTTTTCGTCCAAATTCATCGTGTCCTACAGGAAGAGATGCAAATTTATTCCCATTATACAGCAAGACTGCTTTAAGGCTTGTTTTTGGCGAGTCAAGGAATAGATGCCACTCAGATGAATCATTTTCTATTTCAAAACACTTCATTAGCCCTTGAACATCACTCGTTGCCAGTGCCACGAAAATGAGGTTCCGGGTAACAGCAGGTTTTTATTTTTTAGTCTTAACCCCAGCAATTGGGCAGCATCTTTAGAAAGGCCTAAATCTCTAACCAGATCATTGAGCTGGTTCTGAGAAAAAAGTTGGGGTCCCTCATCAACAAAAAATCTGAACTAGATTCGTCCTGGGGAGGTAATGTGTTTCCGTCCTCAGAATCACTTGGGATATCATTCACACTGGAAGGTGAGTGTGGAACTGGTATTTCAGAGCTATGAGGCACTGAACATATAGCTGAATTAAGGTTTGGATAAGATATTTTCTTTTTATTTTTTGTACTAAACCTTTCACAGAAATAGCAGTCGGTAGTGTGGTTTTGCTGTCCACACCACGTCATAGGAATGCCAAAACGAAATGAGTGTTTCTTACCCTTAAACCACAAACGAAGATCTTCCTCGCACCTTCTGTACACCTTAGGAGGAGCCCAGGCTTTGTCTTGATCCCCAAGTTTCAACTTGAACTAAGCAAAATATACTTTCTTCACGAAATCACTTATGTTTCTTTGTTGACTTTTAACAGTGTCTTCACCACAAATAAAATAAAAGTTGTTAGGAGTAATAACACAACCTCTTGGAGTCATAATATATAACTAAAAACACGAGCACAATCACGTTTGAATAAAAAATGTAAACTGAGTGTGGCTTATACAGCCAAAATCTTGAACGGCAACGTCTTGTCGAGCTCTGCTCTAAATGAAACTACAAACACGAGTTTTGCAAAAAAAGCTGACGAGATGGAATTTTTCGAGTATTTTTCCCGGTTTTAGTGATTAAAAATCTATAAGAAACAGTATAAAAGCCTGTGCAGTTTTTTGGTTGCAGACCTGTGTAATTCCTTTTCGGCTCCTGCTCTTTGCAGTACTCGTTCATTAGAGAGGCGATCCAGGGTATACGCAGCAACCTTCGAAGAGTTCACTTCTCAAAAGCCTCAATGCGGTTCAGTGACCTTACCTTCAATGACCAAGTTTCGGCACCATACAACAAAACAGGCCAAACGTAACCTTTAATAACCCGGAGACGCAGATTGAGTTGGGTTGTTTTTGCAATGCCTATTCATGTTTTGATCTCCTCGTCACAATCCCATTTCCCATTCAAGACTGAACCAAGATATTTAAATTTGGAAACTCGTTTGATTAAATCGTTATTTATCGTGAGTGAGTCGTTAGCATGTTGTTGTCTGCTGACTATCCTCATCTTTTTAGTGTTCCGTAAGGAACACTTATAAGATCACTTCGGTGTTTGTCTGTCTGTCTGTCTGTCTGTCACACCCGATTTTCTCCGAAACTATTTGACATAGAAAGTTGAAATTTGGTAATAATATAGGAATTGATGGCCTCATCAGAGCCATGTAGTTTTGAGAGTTAAATTTTGACTTGAGGGGTTAGTTTTGGGGGGGTGAAATCGGAACGAAAATTATCACGAGTGCTTTACCTTTAATAATTTTTCTGGTATTTAAAAAAAAACAAAAATTTCGAGGTCATCAGATTTCAGTAAAGATTGGAATCAAACTTTGTTGAAAACTCATTTGGGGTGTGTTTTGTGAAGTTACCGATCATTTTATACATCTGTAACAAAATTTTTTATTTTAAAAGCAATCAACGTACGGAACACTAATTGCGCAAGTTCAACTTGCACTTGACCGGTTTTTTTTTTCCTAATGTTTATTAGGTAACAAATACTGGTTACAGTTGAATAAAACCAAGACTAAAGTGATGATTATTGACAGAGTCCGAAACAATCAGCCTTACGTTAGAAACATTGCAGAGTATGAGACAGTCAGTCACTTCAATTACCTCGGTGCAGTAATAACAAACAACGGTGGATGTGAGAATGAAATACGCAGACGTCTCGCTATAGCTAGAACAGCGACCGCCAAGCTACAAAAATATAGAGAGACAGTGATTTAACGCAAAATACCAAATTATGACTCATTAACACACTAATATTTCCAATTGCTACATACGCAACCGAAACCTGGACCATTAAAAAAATGACTTGAAACGAATCAGCGCATTTGAAAAGTGAGTTTACAGAAGGATGCTCCGGATACCTTGGATAGCGCACCGCACAAATGCTTCCATCCTAGATGAGCTCAACATCAAAACAAGACTGACTACTACAGTCAATAGAAACATACTGAGATACTTTGGTCACATAGCAAGAGGGAGGGAAACAGTAGAACGATTGATTGTGGACGGTAATGTCGAGGGCAAAAAAACCGAGAGGGCGGTCTCCCATACGACAGTCGGACCATATTAAAACAATAACTAACCGAGAAACATGGGCTAAAATAATGGCACAAATATCATGATATCACACCACGTCCTTATGTAGGATGATGGATAGAGGAGGAGAAAGAGGCTTATCATTGTTCGAAAGCTGATGACACAATATTGCCCGGATTAACAATAGTTAAACAAAGAAAGAAAAAAAACCTCGTGTGAACAGCATGTCTTCAATGATTTGTACACTATGTAAATACTATGGGGTTTAAATACCACGGATGCCACCTAGACACATTTAGATGAACTTAAATTGTGTAGATAAATAGATTTCTTCAATATTCAGAAAGGTACAGTCATTTAAGCAGCGGGAAGCATAAAAACTTTCGGAGAGTGCGAGTCAATTACGCGCACTTGATAAAATACACACTTTTTTACCTTCTTACCCTCATAAAATCCTTTGTAACTTATTTCTAAGTCCCTAAAGCAACATTTAAGTCAAAAAAAAATTTTGATTTTTTTTTTTAATTTCTAGTTGCAGTTAATCTATTATAAGTAAATAATCCTTTACGAATTTTTGGTTTGTAATTGTAATACTAGCATAGCATTAAAATTTTTAGTTCTACAAGTGTCCCATACAGGAATTTAACATCGAAATCGAGACATAAAATAAGAGTTATACACATGTAACTTTGTTTTGTATGTTGCCTGTATAGAGATATGATCATTGGCCTAATTTTTATTGATATGTGGTGGATTTGCTCTTTCCAATTAAATTGATCGTCAATGCATAGGACCAGATATTTAATTTTCTTGACCCGGGCTATTTACACATTATTTATTAATTATATCAGTAGTTAATTATTTGTTTCTCGCAAAAGTGAGTCTTATCACAATCATATTGCAAAGTACTTATGTAACATATTTTACGATTTCATTAAAATACATTTATTTACATAAATGATTTCTTATCTATTTTTATTGTAGGAAAAGACTTTTAGATCATTTCAAGGTAAACAACACAGGGAGAATAACGGTAGAGAAACGCAAATTGTACTACGTTTTACTGCGTTTTTTGTTGGCGTGACGAGCGATAAATCAGCTGAGCAAGTGTGCCAGTGTGCTTCGAGTGCTTCCTCTTCTTTAAGTTATTTTTCGAAAATTTTATAGTTGTCAAGTGGTTTTTAAATCTAGTTAATTATAAAATGCACCCAATCGCCCATATAGTTAAAGTTACTATTCCAGATTATTTAAGTAATCTACCCATTCCTGATACCTTTGGTGGATGGTTTAGGTTAGGATGTAAGTAAATATATTTTATTATATATTTAAAAAAGCTAAAAATATCTGCAATAAGTGAAGCATGAACATGAAATAATATTGGAATGAATTATGCCAAAAAGTATGCGTAACCTTAAAATAATTTATTTCAAGTCGTTACAAAGTTCATAGTACACATTCACTGAACTCTTGAGAAGATATAAATGTGAGAAGCCCCAAATAAGAGATGGTTTTTTTAATACCATGAATCCATGACTTGGCTCTCACGATGTGCTATGATACGTAAAGTCAAATTACTAAGAAATTTTAATGTTAGCCGAAGAAACTTTTATGCATGTATTTTTTAAAACATGTTGAAACTTAAAAATTACCAATATTTGTTGGTTTTAGTTATATTTTTGAATTGAAAACCAATAATTTTCCTTATCAAAGAAATCAAAGTAAAACAGGAGATTGAGAAACACAGTTTGTCGAGTGATAGTGATATTCATTTTGACTACAGTCCAGTGTTAAAATCTTTTTACTTCTGTGTGTTTTTCACTTTATACTCTACGTTTTTTCTTAAAAGCATCTATATTTATGACACACTTTAAACATCACTTATGAACCACCTGTTAGTAATGTTTCTACCTGTCTAAACACAAATTATGGATATAAACTCCTGGACAAAATTAACGCAACAATCTGAAAATTAATTTATCTTTTTCTTATGTCAGTTTTAAAGTTTATCGAGTATTTGAATAGTAGGCTATGCATATTTTGTTTTGTTGTTCATGACAGAAATCAAAACAATTCGTTTAGATTTACAGTTTTAAAGAATTTTTTAGAAGCTAAACAATTTTCTGTAATAATGCGATAGATTTTCTTTAAAAGTAAGCTTATAAATTGTTCCCTTTTTCAACGTAATATGTTTTTGTGGTAGACTGTTTTAATTTTGACCCCGAAGAATTAGAAAACTCGAACAAGGAATTTAACTGAACACGGAGTAGTGCGAGCCTCAGTTTTATTGGACGAGGGATATTGTCAGAGTTATGTTGCCAATTTGTTAAGCAAACATTGTTCCACAATAAGTCGTATGGTAAGACGCTTGAATGAAGTAGGAAATTATTCTAGAAGGCTAGGGTAAGGGCGAAAACGATGCACTAGCGACATAGATGAACGTTTTATAAGACAATATGCTTTAAGGAACAGGACTGTCACTAGTTCTATAATAAGAAACGAACTTGAAGCTGTTCGCAATGTCACAATTTCTTCTAAAACAGTTAGAAGACGGTTAAGTGAAGCTGGATGAAACAGTAGCAGACCAGCCACTGCGCTCTTGCTTACTAGAGAGAACAGAGTTGCCAGGTTACGTTTTGCTCGAAATCACTAAAACTGGTCTGTGGATGATTGGAAACAAGTTTTCTTCACAGATAAAAACTAGGGTTAGTCTAAAACATCCAGATGGTCGTGAGCGAGTATGGCGAAGACCAGGAGAGAGATTTGCTCCTTGCAATATCTTTGCAAGGATTCCATTCGGCGGTGGCTCTGTTATGTTCTGGAATACATCTGCTTTGATGCTCGCACAGAGTTAGTTCCTGTTCGTACGAGATCCATGAATGCTGACTACTATCTTGAGAATATTGTAATAGAACATGTGATGCCTTTCGGTCATTTTGAGGTGCCCAATTTCCTGTTCATGCAAGACAACGCTCGACCTCACGTGGCTAGGGAGGTACTCGATTATCTTAATCAAGTTGATATACCGATTATGCAGGGAACTTGAAAATGCAGTTATCACAGAATGGGAGCAAATTCCTCAAGATTTTATCCAAAATTTAATTAGAAGCATGCCTAGGCGCATAAACGCTGTCATCCGAAGTAGGGGAGGCAAGACACGCTATTAGTGTCCCAATTACACCATTAATTTTGCTACTAGTGTCCCAGTTTATTTTTTTCATTATTACATAATTTCGAAGATTTTGTTATTAGGTCTTAAGAATAATTTTAATTCGAATCTTATAGAGAAATTTGGTAGCTAATTCACTTTTAAAGTATCCAAATAAGTTTTTTCTAACTTTTAGTGTAACCAATGTTCATAAAAAATTATTAAAATTAATTCATTATAGAAATTTGTATGATTTACCATATTGTTGCGTTACTTTTGTGCAGGAGTGTATATACATATACAGAATTACATTGTTGATTGTACAGGTAATTTTTAGGTTTCAAACTTTGAATTTTGATTTTCTAAACAATAAATATAGCCTGTTTTTCCTGCAGATATAGATATCAGCTAGTTAAGAAGTTTAAACCTATGATTACTAATCACTTATTGGTAGTGATTTTTCTAATACCCCTGTAATTTGCAACATTGGCTGTATCCTATCTCACTTATGTATTTAAAAATTTTCTGTTAATAAAATTAATTTGCTTATTTAAAATAATACCGAAGGAATTTTTCAATCTGTTTCATAAAATACTGGTTTATTGATATGACATATTCTATTTATGAGTTATATGGGTAGTAGCTGCAGTACCAATATTAGTCTAGATTATTCAAATTAATCAGTTTCTGCTGGTAATAATGAGTTCAACTTTTCATTAATTGGTTTGCAACACTTTTTTGTTACAAATTAAGCAATTTATTAACATTAATTAATATAAAGAATACTAATATAACTTAGGATTTGATAAATATAAAATGACACATACGAAATAATAAGATGTACGCTAGGGTGATCACAAGGTATAGGGGGGGAACAAATATTTTCACCATAATGCTGGCGGGACCACCTAAAATTTGCCATTTGTCTAAAAAATAAGATTTGCACAGTTTTAGCTCAATTAGATAACGTTAACCTGTGCCTTATCGAGGTTAAAGCTGTAAAATTCGATTTAAAAAAATCGTGGTCCTAGAAACCTGACTCTTATTTCATTTCATAGGAAATGTTGTTGTCTTAAAGTTTTACTCCTACCATTTTTTTGTTAAACCTCTTATATTTGGAAGATATTCATCATCTGAGACCGGACATGATTCGACTGCCCAAATTTCACCTTCAACCTGTTTAGAAAACAAAACTTGATAATGGTAACAAAGATACCTAACTTAAATACTTTTGACTATTTTTTGTTTCCTTTGTATTATAAACAATTATACAAATACATGATTATACAATATATAATAAGATATAAAGTTGTCATTTGTTTTAACTTTATAAATAATTTTACGAATTACAAGGTAGTGGGTACCTACCTGATATTTAGTTCTATTCTTTAAAAGGGTTGTTTTGGTTACAAAAAAGCTATTGCTAAGGACCCTTTTATCAGAGAATTCTGCCTGGAGTGTCATAAATCACACCCCTTCTTTCTTGTTCCTTGTCTGGGATGCCCGGGGAGAAGTCAGATAGTTTTAGTTTACGTTTGCCTTTCAAGCAGTGAACATTTCAACAACGTTTGTTTAGTGACTTTCCTGTGAGGTTTGCGGAACAATGTCTTCTACAGCATCAAGGATTTATGCTTGTTCGGTTTCGAGTTCATGGCAGAAAGAAATTGTGTATTTAATCGGCCACATGTCTCATCAAAACAGTGGCAGTAAATTACCATCTAATTGTCAAGTTTTACGCAGTTTATTTTATAATATAAGGCAAGTGAAACTAAACACTAGAGAAGCTGCAAGACTTACAGGAATACAGGAAATTTTAAGTTTTTGGGAGAAAGCTAAGATACCAATCAGACACCTGAAAGATTGTTTTGTAAAATTAGAAAAACTGTACGAAGAGTGGGAGAAAACTGAAAAAAAAAAACCCTAAAAGATCTAGAAGCGCAGCGCAAAATAAAAAAGTAGAAGCTTTTAAGTCATTCAAATCACAGACATTTGTTTATTTATAATCAATATTTATGTAAAAGCGTGGTTCAACGCCCCCAAATCGATTTTGGCCTCCCAACCAAGAACTACAATGGTTCAAATCTTTTGTGAAATACAGACCAATTGATAAAGAACTTGCAGACAAGGCACTGTCTAAAAAAAATTCGGAGCTAGTCGCATTTTCATTTTTTGATGAAACTTTAGAAAAAAATGTCAAAACAAGCATGGCTGCAAAATGTATAAAAATTAATTTCCGTTGAAGAAAAAAGTTAGGATGATAGGGATGCAAAAGCAAGGTTCAGTCTCGAACAAGTGGATGATTTATTGGACAAAAAAATTGATTATTTTGTTTCTCATCAAACTCTAAATTTCTTCAAGAGATTTGAAATTGATACAAACTTTTTAAATACTAATGTAATGGTGTGATAATTCATATTATTTAAAATCTAACAAAATAGTAAACAGTTTTAAGGTTGTCAATGGCACAGCTGAAAAAGATGTAAAATTAATTCAAGACTTCAATTCCTCTTTGACAAAAGATGAAGAACAACGGCAGTTTTTGTTACAAGTTGTATCTGAATGTATGAAAATTTTTCCTGACTTTTCAAAGGCTACCTTATCTAAGCCATTACCACCTTGATCTGATAATAAATTGTAAATGTAAATAATAATAATAACTTTTTTCCTTTATATTGTTTCCTTTTTTATAACCAAACATTAAATAATAAAATGCATTTAAACATTATTTCTTCTCATTTTTATACCTTTTTGCTTTTTTTTTTTCTGCTAAATCCTCCATTTTCAATTTGGATTTTGCTCTATTTACTTTTGAAAACAGTTTTATCTAAACCCTTTTTTATATACAAGGTGAGTCAACGATAATTTAGGGGATGTTAAGATGCATAGTTTAAAATTATTTTTGAGTATACAGGGTACTTCAAAAAAGTGTGGCCGGTATAACTTATAAAGGGAACAAATGTGGATTCAACAAGACGGAGCTTCTGCTCATTACCACCGGGAATTTTTAAACGATCGTTACCCATAAAAATGGATCGGTAGCTAAGGACCCTTTTATCAGAGAATTCTGCCTGGAGTGTCATAAATCACACCCCTTCTTTCTTGTTCCTTGTCTGGGATGCCCGGGGAGAAGTCAGATAGTTTTAGTTTACGTTTGCCTTTCAAGCAGTGAACATTTCAACAACGTTTGTTTAGTGACTTTCCTGTGAGGTTTGCGGAACAATGTCTTCTACAGCATCAAGGATTTATGCTTGTTCGGTTTCGAGTTCAAGGCAGAAAGAAATTGTGTATTTAATCGGCCACATGTCTCATCAAAACAGTGGCAATAAATTACCATCTAATTGTCAAGTTTTACTTAGTTTATTTTATAATATAAGGCAAGTGAAACTAAATACTAGAGAAGCTGCAAGACTTACAGGAATACAGGAAATTTTAAGTTTTTGGGAGAAAGCTAAGATACCAATCAGACACCTGAAAGATTGTTTTGTAAAATTAGAAAAACTGTACGAAGAGTGGAGAAAACTGAAAAAAAACCCTAAAAGATCTAGAAGCGCAGCGCAAAATAAAAAAGTAGAAGCTTTTAAGTCATTCAAATCACAGACATTTGTTTATTTATAATCAATATTTATGTAAAAGCGTGGTTCAACGCCCCCAAATCGATTTTGGCCTCCCAACCAAGAACTACAATGGTTCAAATCTTTTGTGAAATACAGACCAATTGATAAAGAACTTGCAGACAAGGCACTGTCTAAAAAAATTCGGAGCTAGTCGCATTTTCATTTTTTAATGAAACTTTAGAAAAAAATGTCAAAACAAGCATGGCTGCAAAATGTATAAAAATTAATTTCCGTTGAAGAAAAAAGTTAGGATGATAGGGATGCAAATGCAAGGTTCAATCTCGAACAAGTGGATGATTTATTGGACAAAAAAATTGATTATTTTGTTTCTCATCAAACTCTAAATTTCTTCAAGAGATTTGAAATTGATACAAACTTTTTAAATACTAATGTAATGGTGTGATAATTCATATTATTTAAAATCTAACAAAATAGTAAACAGTTTTAAGGTTGTCAATGACACAGCTAAAAAAGGTGTAAAATTAATTCAAGACTTCAATTCCTCTTTGACAAAAGATGAAGAACAACGACAGTTTTTGTTACAACTTGTATCTGAATGTATGAAAATTTTTCCTGACTTTTCAAAGGCTCCCTTATCTAAGCCATTACCACCTTGATCTGATAATAAATTGTAAATGTAAATAATGATAATAACTTCTTTCCTTTATATTGCTTCCTTTTTTATAACCAAACATTAAATAATAAAATGCATTTAAACATTATTTCTTCTCATTTTTATACCTTTTTGCTTTTTTTCTTCTGCTAAATCCTCCATTTTCAATTTGGATTTTGCTCTATTTACTTTTGAAAACAGTATTATCTAAACCCTTTTTTATATACAAGGTGAGTCAACGATAGTTTAGGGGATGTTAAGATGCACAGTTTAAAATTATTTTTGAGTATACAGGGTACTTCAAAAAAGTGTGGCCGGTATAACTTTGAAAGGGAACAAATGTAGATTCAACAAGACGGAGCTTCTGCTCATTACCACCGGGAAGTTCGGGAATTTTTTTAAACGATCGTTACCCATAAAAATGGATCGGTAGGGATGGATTCATTCAGTGGTCTCCTCGATCGTGTGACTTAACACCTTTAGACTTCTTTTTGTGAGGCTACATTAAAGATCGTGTTTATATGAATCCCCCTGACACCAGGAGATATGAAAAATAGGATACGGGATGTGTGCAGGACAATAACGCCCTTTGTGCTAAGGAAAGTGAAGGAAAATATAGTAAAACAACTAAACATGTGTATTCACGGGCATATTTTGGAACATTTATTACGTCATAATAATTAATCATTAGATAAGTTAAACTATATTAAAATTATTTGTTTATGTTTTCACAATAGCGTAAGTGTATTAAAAACAAGGGTAAAAATTGAAAAATTCAAAATAAATCGAAAACTATTAGAAATAGATATATGACATATTTAACAGAAGTTGTAGGGTTTTGTATAATCTATCAGAAAAAATAATAATATACAGGGTGTGCCATTTAAAAAATTTGATATTTTTCAATTTAAAATAGTCGAAATGTATACATTTATTTTGAACACCCTGTAGCATCTAACTCAAATTTCTTTACATAAATTACATCCTGATAATATAATTAAAGTATACATAAATGTGCAACATAAGATTTCCTTTATCTAACCACACCATTCTGCAATATCAGCAAATAAAGTTTATAAATATATGTAACGAACAATAGCAGAGTGAGTGTGTCTGTTGTATCAAGTGTCTCAAAACGTTTTCTGTTGAGAACCGAAAAAAATAAAAGTTTTTAGAATTCAATTCAAGTTGTTTTTTAAAAACGTTATAGTCGCTCCCACGATTATAACTGGCGCAGTGCGGAAGGAAATTTCGACAGAGTCTTCAACTGACCAGAGCGGAAAGAAATTTCGACAGAGTCAACGGCGCAAAGCAGAAAGTTTTTTTCAACAGAGTCAAAAAAATTGCATCGCGCAAAAACAAGATTCTGGTTCGTTTCAACGATCAGCGAAAAAAACAGCGGAAAACAAAAAAGAGACAGATCTCAGCCCTCCAGACCAGAGTACGAAAAGTTCCTATTGATTGGTTTCAACGAGACAAGCATCGCTCGAGAGACAAAAATCAGGGCAACGAAAAGTTCTTATTGGTGCGGCTCAACGAGACAAGCATCGCTCAAGAGTCATAGTGGTATCCAGGGACGAACAGCGTTCATCCTTTTGGAAGAAGAAACAAAGAAATCACAAAGAAACAAGAAATCAGAAACAAGAAATCAGAAACAAGAAATCACAAAGAAACAAGAAATCACAAAGAAGAAAGAAACAAGAAAATCACAGCAGCAAGGCATGAACCCGCAGATTCTCCTTCTGTAAGTGAAAATTCAATTGACATTTTTCAGAATCAACCAGTGAATCCACGCAGTGGAAAAAAGCAAATTTTTCTCTTTTCAAACAATTTTTCAGCAGTTTTGCTCACGCAGTGAGTTTCTTTTTCAAAACAAGCTCACGCAGTGAGAAAGACAACAGACCAAGTTTTCTTTTCTTTTTAAGAAAAACCACGCAGTGGGAAATTTGACAAACTCACGCAGTGAGATTTCAAACAGAAAAAGCAGAGAAAATTTCGACTGAAAGCAAGAAATTTTTGAATATTACGCAGTAAAATTCAAAAGATTCGAGCAACTTAGTTGTAAGAAAATATAGTTTTAAGGCAATTTAATTTTAAGGTGTAACTTTTTACATATTTTTATATTTTACCATATTTTTGAATTTTTTTTGAAATTTTGAAATTTTATTTTGAAAAATAATGGCAAACCCTAATTACAATTTAATCCGTTACCAAGCCGATAACATCCCCTTATTTGATGGAAATACCAAATTGATTACCAGATTCATAAATGCCTGTGACAATTTCTTAACTAACCATATAGATAGAGAAGATCCAAATGCCCCAATAAATGTGTGTCTATTCGATACCATTTTGTCAAAATTAAACGGGAAGAGCAGCAGATTTGATTGCTTCCCGTGTCGAATTAAATAACTGGGATTTAGTAAAGAACGCGATAATCGAAACATTCTCAGATAGACGTTCGATTGATTGTATAATACAGGATATCATAACTTTTAAAATCGAAAAAAATGAATCTATTAAACAATTCGGAATAAGATTACAGGATGCACGTAGCTTACTATTTGCAAAAATCAACATGGAAAATATAGCCCGTAATATAAAAATTCTAAAAATTCAAGAATATAGCAGCTTAATTCTGAAAGCTTATATAAATAACCTACCATATAATATGCAACTAGTAGTAAGATTAAAAAATCCCCTATCACTTGAACAAGCAATGAGCTTCGCTCAAGAAGAAGAAAACTTTATCCAATATAAAAATCGAGGTAACTTAATAAATAAAATCAATCAAAATACCTCAACGAGTCAAAATATCCCAATAAGTCAAAATCCTCCGACAAATCACAATCCAAGACCCCAGAACATTCCATATATAAACAGACCAAATAATAACCCCTATCAATTTCTAGGATACGGTCAATTCCGATATAACCCCCAGAGAAATGTTCAAACCCCAAATATTCAAAGACCACAAAATTTCCAAAATCCACAAAATCGCATGATAAGGCCAAATTTACCTTTATATCCTACTAGACAGAATAATTTCTCGCAGAGAAATAATAATTTTCAACAACCATTCTACCGTGGAATAAAAAGACAAGCAACATCCTCCATAGTCAGATCAAATCAACCCCAACCGATGGATATGTCATCAGGAAATGCAGTCTTACATCAAAGACAACCCCAAAGAAAATTCCTTGCAGAGGAATTGTACAATCAAATGATTGAACGAACAAATAGTACGGAACCCACAAATTTTGACCCAAATAGTATAGAAACCCATAGATTTTGACATAAATAATACGGAACCTATCGATTTCGACCCGAACGAATACAATGACGATTATTATAGACACGATTATAATCACGATTATAGCAACGATTATAACGAAATGCAATACGACAATGAAAATACCTCATCAGACCAAAATTTTCATTTAAGCCAGGAATCAATACAGACGAGTTGATAATACTAAATACAAATTCGGATAACCAATTACCAGTGATTTACCTACCAGAATTAAACGCATACTTTTTAGTTGATACAGGAAGTGGCAAAAGTTTCATTAAACCAGAATTAGCTTACGAAATATTTCCCGATTTCATTGAAAATGAATTTTTTACTGTAAAGACAGCTCACGCAATTTCTAGTCATAACGAAATCATGAATATTCCAATATTTCCCTCTTTCAATTGTCCAAATTATCATAAATTTTACTTATTCGATTTTTCCCCAAACTATGATGGATTATTAGGCATAGACTTTTTAACCCATATAAATGCACAAATAAATTTAAGAGAATCCAGATTAGAATCTATAAATGCAAATCTACCTTTGTATTTTAACAAAAATCCAAAAAGAACAAAACCGTGTGAATTTATTATTCCCCCGAGAACGCAACAAATAATAAAAATTCCAGTAAATAAAAAGAATGGAATAGGAATTTTAAATTACGAAAAATTAGGAAAAGCAGAAATACCTGAAGCTATTGTAAAGATAGAGAACCACCATGCTCTAACAACAATTATTAATCCTAGCGAAAACCCTATGAAGATCACAATATTCGAACCCTTCGAGATAGAAAAATTTGAAGAAACAGAATTAAATTTTGTAGAAGAAAACTACGAGGAAGATCAAAAAATTGATATTTTGAGAAAACAAAATCTAAAAAATCTGAGATTAGACCATTGTAATCAGGAAGAGTACGACGCAATGAGAAAATTATGTTACGAGTATAGAGACATATTTTATTGCAAAAATACACCCTTAACCTTTACCAACAAAGTTAAACATCAAATTAAGTTGAAAGATGAAACACCTCTTTTCACTAAGACATATAGATATCCCCATATACATAAAGCAGAAGTAAAAAGGCAAATTTCTGAAATGCTAAGAAATGGAATCATCCAAGAGTCAACTTCACCTTGGAGTAGCCCAATATGGATAGTGCCGAAGAAAATGGATGCATCAGGCGTGCGCAAATGGAGAATTGTGATAGATTACAGAAAATTGAATGAAAAAAAAACCATAAATCAACAATTTCCCATTCCCCAGATCAATGACATATTAGATAAACTCGGAAAAGCACAATATTTTACTACATTGGACTTAGCTAATGGCTATCACCAAGTAGAAATGGATCCAAACGATACACTAAAAAGAGCATTTTCTACAGATATAGGACATTACGAGTTTAAGCGAATGCCCTTTGGACTTAAAAATGCCCCCGCAACATTCCAAAAAATTATGAACAACGTATTACGAGGACTACAGAATGAAGTATGTTTTGTTTATCTTGACGACATAATTATATTTTCGACATCTTTACAAGAACACACAGATAGATTAAAAAGAATATTTGAAAGACTAAGAGAAGCAAATTTAAAGGTACAGCTAGATAAAAGCGAGTTTTTACATAGAGAAATAGCATACTTAGGACATCAAGTCACGAATAAAGGTATCAAACCAAATCCAGAGAAAATAGAGGCAGTTAAAAAGTTCCCAATTCCAAGAACTCAAAAAGAGATCAAATCATTTTTAGGCTTAGCAGGATACTATAGAAAATTCATCAAGGACTTTGCTAAAATTTCTAAACCCCTTACAAAATGTTTAAAAAAAGGATCTAAAGTTAATCACTCCCCAGAATTTATTAAAGCATTCGAACATTTGAAAAAGTTATTAATAAACTCACCAATATTAAAATACCCCGATTTCGAAAAGCCATTCGTATTAACGACAGACGCATCAAATATAGCCCTTGGAGCAGTTTTATCTCAAGGCAACCCTCCAAACGACAATCCTATAGCTTATGCTTCTAGAACATTAAATGACACAGAACAGAAATATTCGACAATAGAGAAAGAACTTTTAAGTATAGTATGGGCATGTAAATATTTTAGGCCATACCTATACGGAAGGAAATTCAAAATATATACAGATCATAGACCCTTAGTGTGGTTATTCAATTTGAAAGAACCAAATAGCAAACTAGTGAGATGGAGATTAAAACTAGAAGAGTATGACTATGAGATTATTTATAAAAAAGGAAAACAAAATACTAACGCAGACGCATTGTCAAGAATTCCAATAAATGCCATAGAAAACGAATCTTTAATTAATTATCCAGGAAATATAGACCAAGAGATTTCAGAATTCTTATCAGATAATTACGACCCAACTAAAATTTCTGAAGAGGAAGTACAAAAAGTAATCGCAGAACTTGAGAACCCAAAAGAAGCCAGAATCATGACTAGCAAAAAATCAAAAGACACGACTATTACTGATACGAAAACAATTATAACTGGAACAGAAAAGAAGAAAGGCAAAATAAACATAATTTCGGATATACAAATTTTACCCCCGTATAAAGATCGAAAACCTATTAATACAGTTCATACCACAAACGCGGAAAATAACGACAGTAGTCTAACACTCTTAGACGAAATAATTAACAATAAGAAGAATCAAATAATTTTGAAAAAATCACCATATACCGACTATAGTAAAATTGACAGAGAAACATTTGATGGCAACAAAATCATAAGAGCAATCTTACCAATGTCCCTAGAAAAAATAATTCAATTTTTAAAAGAGTATTTAAACGACAAAACAACTCATGTATACTTCTTATCACAAGAGTTAAGACCCTTAATCAATAAGGCTATGATTAACAACTTTCGAAACTACAAACTAATAGAATGCACAAAACTCATTAATAATGTAGAAGAAAACGAAAGAAAACTACTTATACAATATAAGCACGAAGGAAAAACAAATCATCGAGGTATAGAAGAAACTATAAAATTCCTAAAAACCAATTATTATTGGAAATCATTAAAAACGGATGTCACCGAATACATCAATAATTGTGAAACTTGTCAACGCACAAAATATAATAGGAAACCAATTAAACAACCTCTTATAATAACAGAAACACCGAGTAAACCATTTGAAATTATTCATATTGATACCTTAAAGATTGGAAAAGACAAATTCTTAACAATTATGGACAAATTTTCAAAATTTGGACAAGCTTTACCCTATTTAGGAGACGCAATATCGTGCAGTGACCAATTAGTACGTTTCTTTTCATTTATGGGAATCCCCAAGAAAGTAATAGCAGACAACGGGACCGAATTTAAAAACGAAGTCGTAGAAAACCTACTTAAGACGCACGACATCGATATACATTTTACAACCCCCTATCACCACGAATCCAATTCACCCGTAGAACGATTGCATAGCACTATAATTGAACACATTAGAATCTTAAGAGAGAAAGACACTCAAACGGACATTACAAATTTAATGCCATATGCTATAGTAGCGTATAACAACACCATCCATTCAGAGACAAACTTTACCCCGCAAGAATTAGTATTAGGACATACAAATTCAAGAGACCCTATGAATTTAATACACTCTCACGTATATACGGAATATTTGCACAACCATAAAAATAACACCCAAATATTATTCGAAAAAATAAAAGAAAAATCTCAATCAAAAAAAGAGAAGGCAATTATAAAGCAGAACGATAAGAAAACTGAGACAAAACCAAAAATTGGAATGCAAATTTACAAAAAGATAGACCAACGGTCTAGTAAAGTAAAAAACAAATTTTCAGGACCATATATAATAACCAAAATTTTAGAAAGGAATAAACTCGAAATAGAAAACCCAAAAACGAAAATAAAAGAAACCATTCACATCAATGAAACTAAAATGAAACCCATTGTTGTAGATATTGGTATACCCTCACAACCCTCTACACCAGAGCCAACGATGTAAAACTTTATGAACTAAATAACTACCCAAGAATCTTACCATATAAAATGGGAATAGCAAGAATAATGACAAATTATTGGACCTTTGTACAGGAATACAATATACAACCCTTAATTACAGAGTTTGAATCTCTTCAAGAACAATCCAAATATATGCTGACGGCACTGAAAAACAGAAGTGAATACCAAAAGGAATATTATAATTCTCTAGTTACGGTAAATGTTATTGAGAACCAAATTAGAAAATTAATAACTCAAATATTACCCTATAACAGAGTTCAAAAAGTTAAACGAGGAATTTTCAACCCTCTCGGTACATTTATAAAAAGCATAACCGGTAACATGGACCAGTATGATGCCGAATCAATAAACAAAAGAATTGAAACCCTACAGGTACAAGGTAATGAACTTAAAATAGATGCGATAAATCGAATATCTATCTTAGATAAAACGATCGATAACTTTCAAAAAATGATATCAAATCTAACGCACAATCAATTAATTTTGAAATCACGCATAATACAGGTAGAACAAACATTAAAGGAAATGTCACTTGAGAAAATTAATGATCGACAGTATAATAGAATAATTACTTGCTTAAATCAATTATTCACACTCTTTCAAGTGATTTACGACGTTCTTAATAAGATAGAGATTGCCATAACATTTTCAAAATTGAATACCTTACATAATTCTATAGTAGACCCTAATGAATTACTAATAGAGATAAATAACTTAAAAACTCAATTAACAACTGAGAAACTACCTTTCGAAAACTCTCTCCAAAATATTTTATTTTTAGAAAAAATTATAAAAATAAAGAGTTACGCTAACAAAAATAAAATAATATTTCTATTAGAGATACCACTGGTGGATGATGAAATGTATCAATATTTTCATTTATATCCAGTACCAATCCCTATCAACCATACTTATATGATTAACATCCCTCTAAAATCCTACCTTGCTTTGAGTACTAATAATTACCAATATCAAGAAAGAAAATGTGAAGAAATGCAGCCAAATGAATACCTCTGTGAAAAAAAGCGAAAGTCAAGCCACCAACGAAGAGCTACCCTGTACCGTGCAACTTTTAAAATATAAAGACAATATAACGCAGTGTCACCCCTTTCAAATTAAAATAATTAAAAATCAAATAACTCAAATTTCAAATAACAAATGGTTAGTTACTACTGCTAAAGAAGAACTTATTAGAATAAATTGTCAAAAACTAGAAAAAAATAAACCAATAAACGGTTCTTATTTAATTGAATTACCTAGTAACTGTCAAATTCAAATAAATAATATAATTTTAAAATCTTATAATGAAGTAAAACTGAATTATGAAGAGATCCCTCTACCGAAGATCCAATGGAACCAAGAAGCGATACATCAACCCTATTTCAACCCCCACGATATAGACTTGAATAATATAAACCTAAAAGTGAACGATGAAATCAAGAAAGAATTGATTGACCAAAAAAGACATTTAGAAAATATATCTTCTGATGTAGCTATAAGATATAATAGTGTATGGATAACCATTACCTATATATTAATTGTATCGATTTTAATAATAATCATTTCCAGATATATTGTAAAAAGATTGAGGAAATCTAAAAAAATAATAATTAAAAATAATAATACAAATTCCGATGATGCAATCGAGTTTGACTTTATGAAAAAGTAACCTACAGGTTAAATTTTCAACTAGGTCGGGAGGAATTACATCCTGATAATATAATTAAAGTATACATAAATGTGCAACATAAGATTTCCTTTATCTAACCACACCATTCTGCAATATCAGCAAATAAAGTTTATAAATATATGTAACGAACAATAGCAGAGTGAGTGTGTCTGTTGTATCAAGTGTCTCAAAACGTTTTCTGTTGAGAACCGAAAAAAAATAAAAGTTTTTAGAATTCAATTCAAGTTGTTTTTTAAAAACGTTATAGTCGCTCCCACGATTATAACTCATATATTTTTTTTCATCTCTAAAGAACGCTCGTACCAATTATGAGTATTCCACCTTCAGAAACAATGGCGCTACTGGCAATTTTTTACGAAACTGAAAACCAGTATTTTTTTAAAAAATTTAAATATTAGAAAAACTACTAGGTTTAGGTATATAACATTATTAATAAAAAAGTTATAAAATTTTACGCAGAATTTAAAAATAAATTAGAAAATAGGATGTTCCATTTAAAAAAAACATGTTACATCGGCCACACTTTTTTGAAGTACCCTGTATACTCAGAAATAATTTTAAACTGTGCACCTTAACATTCCCTAGACCTATTGTATTTAACATTTTCCCATTCCTGAAACAAATGAGATAATGAACTTTACTCTATCGTTGACTCACCCTGTACATATTGAAAAAATAAAGAAAGTAAAATCTAGAGAGCCGATGTAATTGAATCTTGCAATGTTTTTAGACATTTTCATAAAAAGTCAAAAATTCAACCTCGATGAGACACGGGTTAACGTTATCCAGTTGAGCTAAAATTTTACCAATCTCATTTCTTAGTCAATTGGCAACTTTTAGGAGGGTCCTCCCCCCCACAAAAAAATTCGAAAATTGATTTTTTGTGACCACCCTAGTGTGCACGCAACAAAATTAACTGAATTTATTTTACCGGTCTATATTATAATACGTTTTGTCTAAAAATTGATTTTAAACTTAAAAAATGCCCAAAAATACATTTTTAAATCCATTGAAGTATTGTTTAAATCAGGGGTGCTCAAACGGTCGATCGCGAGTGCTTTTGAGTCGATCTCGAGATAAAAATTCCGATATAGAACTATTCACAGATTTTGTTTTAGGTAACTAAAACAAAATGTAATGAATAAACTACTAAAATTTATTCGATCCACAATTAGGCCAGAATAACCCCCTCATCACTTTCTTTTATCGTAATAACCCCCTGCTAGCGGCAAAAGGCGGCTTTATCAAAGTCTTGTCAAAGAAAAGCCGCGTTTTGATTCCCGCCGATTTTTCTAGAAACTTCGGGCGGCGTGTTTGACGGGAACATTCGAGACTTCGTTCGCGCCGATATAAATGTTGCGCCTGCAGGAATAGGAGTCAGTATGAGTTGTAACTTGAAGGCGATACATCGATACAAAGTTTATTAACAAATAGTCCAAAGTGAGTGCAGCGAAGAAAAGTAAAACTTATCATTTTAATAACGATTGCGAGGAAGAATTTTTCTTTTGTATGGTAAAGGATAAGTGCATTTGTCTCATTTGCCGTGCGTCAGTTGCAATACCTAAGCGTGGGAACTTAGAGAGGCATCATAAAACGGTTCATAAAAACTATGAAAAGGATTTTCCGTCACAGAGTGAATTAAGAAAACGAAAAGTACGTGATTTGATAACTTGTTGAAAAAAGAACAAACCATGTTCACAAGACCAGCCAAACAATCAAAAGCTGCAACGATCGCGTCATTTAAAATATCTCATATATTGGCGAAACACAAGAAACCATTTGATGATGGATTGGTTGTGAAGGAAGCATTTATTGAAGCGGGTGAGACTTTATTTGGAAATTTTAAAAATAAAACAGAGATTAGGTCTGCTATTAGAGAACTTCAGTTATCTCGTCCGACTGTCACAAGGCGTGTTGAAGTCATGAGTCAGGACATGGCAGATAAACTAAAACATGATATCATGGAATGTACATACTTTTTTTTACAGTTCGACGAATCCACCGATATGACAAACACTGCCCAGCTGTGTATTTTTATTCGAATGGTATTCAATGACATGTCGGCTAAGGAAGAGTTTTTGACAATGATTCCTCTGAAAGGAAAGACCCGTGGCGAAGATATATATGACGTTTTCTTCAATTTTGTAACAAACTACAAGCTACCAATATATAAACTAGTGTGCATTACAAACCGATGGAGCACCAGCAATGACTGGAAACAAAAACGGTTTTGTGGCATTGTGTCGAGCTAATGATGATTTCCCTTCATTTTTCTCCTTCCATTGCATTATACATCAACAAGTTTTGTGTTCAAAGGTTCTAAACATGGAGGAGATAATGGGCATTGCAATAAAAATTGTGAATTTTATCCGTGCACGTAGCTTGCAACGACGGCTCTTTAAATTGCAGTTGGAAGATAGTGAGTCAGCTGAATACACTGATTTAGTTCTTCACACGGACGTCAGGTGGTTGAGTCGCGGAAAATTCCTAGAAAGGTTTCAAGAATTATTGCCCGAAATAACAGCTTTTCTGGACAAAAGAGGTGATAACACTCAGATGCTGAAAAACATAAAATGGCTGACTGATTTGGCATTTTTGACAGACATCACAATGCATTTAAACACCATTAATTTGGAGCTTCAAGGTAAAGGAAAAACTATTATTGAGATGATTAGCGCAATAAACGCATTCAAAAGTAAATTGCAACTTATGATAGAACAACTGAAAAGAAAGGATCTGAAAAATTTTCCGTCTTTGAAAGCAAGGATCCCTCTGTTGAATTATGATATTTATGAGGCACAATTATCAAATATTTTGGGCCAATTCGAAATACGTTTTTATGATTTCAGTAAATTGGCAAATATCGCATCATTTATGAGTTATCCTTTTTCGTGTAAAAACATTGAGGAATTAGCTACTGAAATAGCAAGTCAGTTTAACATGGACTCATGTTCTGTTGAAAATGAGTTAGTGCAGATTATATCAGATGTACATCTCAAAGCCACAGCATTTGATACAAAATTCTGGTGTTTTATATCTGAAGATAAATATCCGAATCTAAGGCAAATCGCCCTTCAACTGACGGAAATGTTTGGGTCAACTTACTTGTGCGAGTCTGCATTTTCTGAAATGAAGATAATTAAGTCAAAATATCGCAACTGACGAACATATGTCATCATGCTTGCGATTAGCACTCGGTAATTACGTACCATCTTATGAAAAGTATGCTGAGAACATGCAGTGCCACGCTTCAACATCCAAAGACACTCTTTAGTTAAGTTTAGACACTAGAACTCGTTTGTTTTGTAATAACCAATAAACTCGCAATTTTGAATAATTATGAGTTTTTTCATTGACATTTTAGAGCAGACCTACACTTACCTTGACTAAAAAAATGCATATTGTGCGGAAAACTAATCTCTATGCCACGATACACCCAGCCTAGACGACAATCCTGCATCACACTTACTTGCAGTCTCTCAGAGTCGATCGATCGTAGTCTAACAATATTGAGGTAGATCGCCAGCAGTTCAAGTTTGAGCACCCCTGGTTTAAATTGTTAATTACTTGTTACATCTAAGTACATTCAGATCAGTAAACTGACACGTAAATTATTCTTTCTCCTTTTCTATACCTATATAATTTTCAAGGTCTTCTATTTACATGCTAAACTTCATAATACTGGGTAGCACAGATGTTTATAAGTGTATACACGTA
This sequence comes from Pachyrhynchus sulphureomaculatus, assembly GCA_019049505.1. Lineage (NCBI taxonomy): Eukaryota > Metazoa > Arthropoda > Insecta > Coleoptera > Curculionidae > Pachyrhynchus > Pachyrhynchus sulphureomaculatus. The sequence continues at coordinate 6,813,158 of CM032454.1, forward strand.
ACTCTCGTTGATTACCGAATGCCCGTCAAATTCATTATTTTACCAGATTATAATGGTTAATCTAATCTTTGTTTAAGTAAATCTCTATAGTTTTAGTAGGGAAGCTTCCTATAATATATTTTTTTAAATCATACAAATGACTAATACATATATTATCCTCCTGTTAATAACCGTAAATTGTTGAGTAGATTATCAAAAGCAGCATTATGTAAAAATAGATATCAAAAGTAAATACTACCGCATACCATCCAAAATGGCGGGTATTATGAGAATTAGAAGTGAAAGTAATCAACAGTGTAAAATTTGTAATAGAACAGCCATTATAAATTTTAAGTGTAAAAGGTGTTATTGTGTGTTTCATGTAATCTGTGCCCTACGTGTGAAAGAAATAAGAGTTGTTGCCTATAACACTTTAATTTGCCCTCAATGTATATCCGACGATGAATTCTCTTCTATCAAATTTTTTAAAGAGACATGTGAGAACCTCTCCTTCATGGTGCTCGAGTTGCACGATAAAAACCAAATGTTACATGACAACAAGGCCTTGATGGCTGATAAGATTTCACAACTTGAAGAAATTGTAAACAACTTAAAAGAGAAAATAGAAATCTTGTCTACGCATGACTATCCTAAATCTTTAGTGTCAAATGACGGCGCGAAATTCAAGTGTATAAAGAAGATAAGGAAGATGATTGGGACAAAAATTCTGAGTTAGACAACCCACAAAACAACTACCGTTTACGGAATTTCGCCTTACGTGGTCTAGGTGATGTAGGCTTGTTTCAGATTGCTAATACAATACGTTCTGCAGTATTTGCTGGTAAAGGTGGAGCTTTCGGAAAGTTTCATAGAAATGCTGACAGTGATATTGTAAATAAATATGAAAATGACGGTTCCAATGAAACATCGCGGAAAAGCTCGAGGAGGAGCCATTTTGGTTTAAAACACTTTTCTAATGAAAACACTGACTCTGACGTTGTTATTAGGGAAATAGATGATAATGACTCTGATGTGGCACCTCAGAAGAGAAGAAGAAGGCCACAAATAATAAAATCTCTATTCGATAAGGCTGCCAAAACAGTTTCTATAGCTGGAGTTGTTAAAGCTCTTATTTGGATTAAAGATAAAGGTATCAAAAACCAAAATATTTTATATAGTTTTCTGCAGGATTATTGAATATTATATGGTTTCACTAGTATTATAAGAGTTTTTCTAGGTTTTTAGTGTTCCGTACCGAACAATTATGGGATCACTTCGGGGCCGTCCGTCTGTCACACTCGATTTTCTCCGAAACTATTTGACATACAAAGTTAAAATTTGACACAAATATAGAAATTGATATCCCAATAAGAGCCGTAGTATTTTAAAAGTTAAATTTTGACTTAAGGAGTTACTTTTGGGGGGTGAAATCGGAAATGAAAAGAAAAAAAGTCACCAGGTCATCGAGTGGGGTGAAAGTTGTGAAAACACGAGTTCAGAAATGTATATGATTTATTACTCGTAAAATTTTTCAAGGTCATCAGTTTTCAACAAGGATCGATCTCGCTTGTCCCAACAATTCCAGGTCCTTTTGGGCAGTCGCTAAGGCAGTTAGTCAAAATTTTACCAAATCCACCATACCACCACTCACACGGCCAGATAATTCCATTGCAACCACATCTGTTGAGAGAGCGAAATTGTTGGCTGAACTCTTTGCTTCACATTCTACTGTCGATTTCCAAGGAAAAACACCACCTACTATTCCCATATTGCAGTCAAGGATGCCCGATGTTGTCTTCAGACAGCGTATCATAAAGCGTATTTTAATGAAGCTAGACACCAAGAAGGCTTCTGGCGCTGACGAAATACCTGCCATAGTTCTCAAAAACTGTGCAAGGGAACTAACACCAGTTTTCTGTAGACTTTTTACTAAATATCTTGAACGATTCAATATTATTAGCGATCACCAATATGGTTTTCGTAAACATAGATCAACAGGAGATCTTCTGACTTATGTAACACATGTTTGGAACAACTCAATTGAACACTTTGGAGAATCTCGAGCGGTTGCTCTTGACATATCCAAGGCATTCGACCGTGTTTGGCACGATGGACTGTTGGCTAAGTTACGCTCTTATGGTATGTCTGAAAGGTTCTGTTTGTGGCTCTCATGTTTTCCTCAGAGAGCGTTCTTTACGAGTGGCAGTCGACGGATTTCTTTCTAACACCTTCACTATCAACGCCAGTATACCCCAAGGCTCCATACTGTCTCCTACTCTCTTTCTCATTTACATTAACGATCTGCTGGAAAAGACCGGGAATCCAATCTATAGCTTTGCAGATGACAGTACGCTTGTCTCTTCATTCACCTTGAACGCTCGGACATCGGCTGCTCAGGCGAATATCCGCAGACAGCAGGAGGTCGTTCAACTTAACAAAGACCTGGAAGAAATTCTATCTTAGGGTGACAGTAACCAAGTGGAATTTAACGCTACAAAAACCCAAGCGGCAGTTTTTTCTAAAAAAGTTAACGTTGCTGAACCCGACATAGTTATGTCGGGACACTCCATTCCCCTAGCATCGTCGCTCAATTTGTTGGGGGTTAGTTTTGGGAGCAAATATGTCTTGGCATGAACATGTTGCAGGCATAGCAAGGAGAGCTTCTCAAAAGTTGGGAATATTATTTAGAACCAGAAAGCTTTACACCCCACAACAACTGTTAATTCTTTACAAAGCCCAAATTCGACCAACTATGGAATACTGCTCCCACGTTTGGGGCTCCGCTCCCAAACATACACTGTATTTGTTGGATTCTGTTCAGAGAAGAGCGGTCCGTCTGATTGGGGACCCGGAATTTACCGGCGGCCTTGATTCGCTGGAACATCGAAGAACGGTTGGCGACTTGAGTCTGTTCTACAAGTATTTTCATGGAAAGTGTTCGAAGGATGTAGCCCGCTTAATTCCTCCCAAAGCGGTGCATGTTAGAAAATACAGGTCGCGCTGGTGCTTCGCAGCCGTATGAGGTTCAGCTTGTTACTCCGCGTACAACGCTTTTCAAGCAATCTTTTATATGGAGAACGTCATCCCTTTGGAATAATTTGCCCAGCGCTGTGTTTCCCACCGAGTACAATTTACAGCGATTCAAGAACAACGTGAATCGCCTTTTCCGCACTCGTGCCGCTCCTGGAGCGCTTTTAGGGACTTTCCTGCAGCACGTGTGCTACACCCATAAAAAAAAAAAAAAGGTATCCTGAGTTTTTGGGGTCGAAATATTTCAAATAATTTTCAAAAAAGTTTTTTTTTATTATTTTAACTTACCTTTTGGGTAAAAAAAGAATTTTTGACATTTTTTTAGCCTCCCCTCCCACTCCCCCTCCCCCTTAAAACCCCCAAAAACCACATTTTTACATTTATTTAGTTTTTTCTCCGGTTTTTCTTAATGAATCATCGCAAAAAAAATTGTGATGGTGAGTAAAATTTTCCGTAGAATTCAACCCTAAGGTTAAATGTACTTTTTTGAACGCAATGGTACGTTAAAATGGGAAAAATACTCAATTTAGTGCTAGAAATGTCCTTAAATAATTCGAATTAATTTTCCTGTCACTAGAAAAAAAAATTAGGATGCATACAGATATCAGTTTCTTTTGTAAAATCTTCCGTAGAATCCGAATTTGATGCTAAAAAAAAATTTTGAATACGATGGTACGTTAAAATGGCAAAAAAAAATCAAGAAAATTCAAGTTTTAAGAGTGGCGCACAACCCGAGAAAAAGTTTTTTCTTGGAGGTTAGATTGGGAAAAAAATGTGATTTTTAAAAAAGCCCAAATTTAGTCACCTATCAACAGTTCGTCAATTTTTAAAATTTTGGATTTCTTTATTTTTTTTTAGGGGGGCTGGTGAGGTTACATGACACCAAAAATATTATTTAGTTGTTGCTCTGATGCTCCCCTACCATCACAATTTTCTTTTGCGATGATTCGTTAAGAAAAACTGGAGAGTGGGAAGGGGAGCTAAAAAAAAAACCCATCATTCACCCCTGCCCGAAATTCAAAGAGTGATTTATTATTAAATTGTCTTTTGATTTCGCCACTTGCCGTGAAGTCTATGCAGATTTCTTCTTCGGAAGTTGAGAGCCCTTCGGGAGTATTTTGAAATGGATCCCTAACCCACTCGTAACTTGCTACCAAGTTGTCGTCAGTAAGAAAATACTTCTTAGAATGCTTTGTCAACATGGCTAGATGATTTTCAATGGTTACTAAAACAACTTTCACAAGTTGTTCTTCAGCCTTGTATGTGTTAACACATTCACCCACATTTGCAAACATTTCTAGGTTTTTTTGCTTTACATTTCTGCTCCACAATTCCAATTTTCTACAAAAGCATTAATTCTGTCATTTGTTTCGAATATATTTGTATTTGTTCCTTGGAGTTGAAGATTTAAGGCAGGGGTCGGCAACCTTCTAACTAAGGGGTGCCAGTTTTCATCCATACATTTTGCGTGCCGACATAGGTATTTACTACAACTCAAATTAACAAAAACTTAAATTAAATTAAATTAAACTTAAAATATTGCTTTTAGAAGGTTTAATTACAAAAAAATTTTAACATTTAACAAATAATTTTATTATACTAGTCCTAGAACCTAGAGTGAACCCTGTGTTCTTTAGAGAGTTTTCTTATATCCGGTTCATGTCTGGTTATTTTCAGTGTCACACATGCTTCCGAGTTGTCTGTTGTCAGCCTGCTTCGGTACGGGTTTAAAATCACTCTCATATGGGAAAAAAGTTGTTCACAGATATAGGATGATCCGAAAGCTGTAAGCATGGCAAACGCTACTTTCTTAAGACAAATAAATTTCTCTGGTAAACTCATCCAACAACTGAGTATCTCGTTTGAATGGTTCTGGCAGTCACCTTCTAATACCCTTCTTAATTCTACAAATTTCGTGTTCCATAACTCGTCAAAGCAACTACTGGCAAAATCCATTAAATCTAGTTTGATTAAAAAAGCGAACATAGGACCATGTTTATCAAAATCCTGACCCCTCTCGATAAACTCATCTTTTAAATTAGTCATATATTTAAGAATTTCGTCTATTAGTGCACCATCGTCGACACTGGATATGTAAGTTTTTAAATTCGGAAAATATTTATATGTGTTTGTAGTAATATCGTTGATAAATAAATCTATTTTTTAATTTGAATGATTTGTAACTTTAAGTTGAGTTCACTGAGATGGTTTGTAATATCAGTAAGAAACATTAACATATAGATCCAGTTCTTATCTTCTAGTTCAGGATAAGCATCCACTTGATTTGTTTCCAACAAGAACGATCTAATTTCGCCCAGACATTGCACAAATCTAGAGAGCACTTTACCACGGCTGAGCCAGCGCACATTATTGTGCAATGGTATGTCTGAATATGCACTTTCTAATTCCTACAGAAACGCCTTAAATTATCTATGGATCAGTGATGAACGACCGACAATGTAGTTAACTATTTTTAACCACCCTATCCATCACGGATTTTAAACTTCCAGCGGAGATTTTAGCGCACAAACTCTCTTGCTGAATTATGCAATGAAAATTCAAAACTGATCCACCCATGCGTTCAATAAGAAGGGAAACAAATCCTTTATGTCTCCCAATCATAGCAGGAGCGCCATCTGTCGTTACGCAAAATTTTTTATTTAAATCAATGTTCCGCTTTTCAAAATGTTTAACAAATTCTGAAAATATATCCTCTCCTCTTGTAGTTCCCTGCAATGGGAGCAGACAAATCAGCTCTTCATACACACTGCCATCATCGAAGTATCGCGCAACGATTGCCAGACGGGCAATGTCATTAATATCGACACTTTCATCCCATGCTACACTAAATACAAAACTCCATTTGATAGCGTCTCTCTGCTGTTTTTGGACATTTTGTGTCATTTCGGTAATTCGTCTCTCGATGGTCCGCGCTGATGCCGGTATATCCCTAATCCTGGCCAATATTGTATCCTTATTGGGCAAGTCGTCGATTAAAATCTCGCCAGTACTCAAAAACGTTTGCTTCATAAATTCTCCGTCAGTGAACGGCCTACCCTTTTGTGCCAACGATTGTGCAATTTTGAAACTGCATTCAGTTACCTAATTTTTTCGTTGGAAAACTTTGCTAAAGAATGTTGACTGTTTCTCGTATTGTTTATTTGCTCTTTGTATTGCCTCCCTTTTATCAGCGTTATCTTTAAATGACGATTCATGTTTTATCTGGAAATGCTGAACACTAGATGTTCGGAAAACTACGCTTTTCCGACATAGGACACAAATGGCCCGATCGTTTTGCTGTACAGAACCGTAATCTGTTGTCCATGAAGTTTGAAATGATCGAACGTCTACCTTCTGTTTCTTCGGGGCCATAACGCAACGTAATTTTAATTTTTAAACTTTTCGACCACTATTGACTGGAACGGATGTTACTTCTATACTAAATGATCCAAACGTGTAGCCGCTTGCCATATATAGAAAAATAATGTTTCCAGAAAATTCCAATAATTACGTTTATTAAATTTCTTAGAACAAAAATTATTATCTACAACGCGCTCATCACAATAGTTTTTGGTAATAATACCTAGTGACCTATATAATATATCGTTTTTGTTTGTATCGTTAAAGTAATACTATACTGTCTTCGATTATTAACTTAATTTCGAAACATATCACAGATTACAGAATTAATGTGTAAACTTTGAATAGGTACGCGTGCCATTCAAAATTGCTTGGCGTGCCAGAGATAGCACGCGTGCCGTAGGTTGCCGACCCCTGATTTAAGGTATTTAGTTTCTCGAATATATCGACCAAGTAGCTCAATTTCATCACAAATAAACTATCTCGAAACTTCTCGGCTTCTGGTCGATTTTCCTTTTCTAGAAAAATGGGGATTTCATTTCTTAATTCATAAACACGTTGCAAATATTTCCAACGTGATAACCATCTTGCCTCGCAATAAATTAGTAACGCTGAATGTTCGGCACCCATGTCTTTACAAAGTGCAGAAAAAATTCTAGATTTTAGGGGTAATATAATTTACTACGGTTACAACTGTAGTGAGTACAATATTCAGAGCAGGACTCATTTCTTTGGAAGCCAGAGCTTCTCTGTGGATCATACAATGTGTCCACACACACAGTGGGGATTTCTGTTTCACAAGTGTTTGTACACTTTTAAATCTCCCAGACATTGAATGAGCACCATCGTTACATATTCCGACGCAATTTTTCCACTCCATATTTGCCTCATTTATAAAATCATTGAAGATAGCAAATAATGCGAGTGATGTTGCTTTGAATTCTATTGGTTTGCAGAAAAATAGTTCTACTGCTGACATACCATCACAAAATCGAACATAGGCAATGCTATCTGTTGCCTCATCAAGCCGAATTGAAAACAATTTGTCACCCAACTTCCCGAAAAGCTGATGCTGTACATCTTCAGATATATCACCACGGGCTACAGTATCATTTGATATAGGTATGGATAGCAATTGTTTGGCAAAATTATCTCCAAACATAGTTTCTACAATCTCAGTTGCTGCTGGCAAAACAAGCTCTTCACCAATGTGAGGCTTTTTACATCTGGCTATTTTATATGAATCTTTGTGAGGCAAGTAAAGCTTTTTCATTCACAGACACACCCCAAATGAGTTTTCAACAAAGTTTGTTTCCAATCTTTACTGTAAACTGATAACCTTGAAATTTTTTTTTTTATATACCAGATAAATTATTAAAGATAATGCTTTCGTGATAATTTTCGTTCAATCTACACCCCGTGGAGATTATTCCAGAATTTTTTCAAAATTTTTTGATCAGTACTTTTCGAGATAAGGGGGGGGGGCAGCGATTTTTCGCGATTTTTTTTAAAAATAATACAAAGAAAAGTGTGCGCAAGTATTACATTATATATATTTTTTTTACTCATATTTTCACAAGCTTGCATTTGACACTTTTTTTCACTTCCAATTTTCACCCCCCAAAACTAACCCATAAATCAAAATTTAACTTTCAAAACTACATGGCTCTGATGAGGCCATCAATTCCTATATTATTACCAAATATCAACTTTCTACGACAAATAGTTTCGGAGAAAATCGGGTGTGACAGACGGACAGACACCGAAGTCATCTTATAAGTGTTCCGTACGGAACACTAAAAATGTCAGTGTTCTTTATCAAGATTGGAAAATTTTACTTCATCAGGATATAAAAATATGTTATGTGTAAGAAAGTATCAGGAAATAAACTTAACAAGTTTCAAAATTTAAAGAAAATTAAGAACTCAAAAAATAATAAACATTGAATTTAACTTTCTTAATCCAAAAATTACAACCATAGATTCGAGTTAGTTTCCATTATACATTACAACTTAATATTTTCCACGATAGATACTTAGTAGCGAGATATTCATAGGAAAAAAATTAAGCAAATGCTTCTAATAAAGTTGGGAGTAACCAAAAAATGATAATACACAACCACCTCTCTACCCCCATCCCTTTGACCCCATATATATCTTTTAAATAATTATGCTAAAATTTTGTTCAATATCGCAACCAAAGAGCAGAAAAAATTCTCATAATATGATTTAAATTATACAGTGTTTTACGATCCCCATCACTTTCACGCCGTCCCTTGCCTGGATCGTAAATAATGAAAAAATAACAAAATTTTTGTATTCACCCGACTCCAAGGAGCCTGAAAATTTATGCCCCAAAACTCTGAAAAAGACCTATAACATGATAAGGACGACGTCACTCTTCTTACTCCCTTCGCCACCTCTCAACTCTTTATATATTTGACTTTAAATGATAAAGCTTAAAATTTGTGCATTATCCCAATTAAAAATCTAGAAAAACCCTTATAATACTATGGAATCTACAAAATATCTATTAAGCCCTCCCCTTTTTACTCTGTTAGAAGTAATTAAAAAAGTAGTCAGTTCCAGTGGAGATACAACATCATCCACCATCCATCCAAAAATTTCCATGCCATTAAAATGGCACACAATTTATCGATACCTACCTCTTCCACCCCCTTTCTTGAAAGCTATATTGCTCAAATACTATAAGTTCCATTCTTCTTCAAGCGTTGTATATATGTGATATTTTTCAAATCTAGGGACTTTAAAACGTAAAGAAATACAAAAAATTTTGGATTGAGACTGTTTTCATACCAGGTGTACAAGTATGAAATGCGGATTTCAGGCAACAGATGGTTCACCCAATGCCGTTTGTGGTATAAAGATTTGACACTGCGCCATTTTGTTGTGTCATCAACAAGTGTCAGACGCGCACGAGTGATAAATTGGAAAAGTGTATGGATAGTTTGTGTTGTTGTGTTCAATATGTCGAAATTTATACCGAACAAAGAGCATTCGCACTTAGCTGGGAATTTCTACCCCATGCGGCTTACTCACCGGACTTGGCTCCTTCCGATTACCACTTGTTTACATCGATGGGTCACGCACTTGCTGAGCAGCGCTTTGGTTCGTACGAAGATGTGAAAAAATCGCTCGATGAATGGTTCGTAGCAAAAGAGGAAGATTCTTACTGGCGTGGTATTCAGAAATTGCCCAAAAGATGGGAAAAATGTATAACAAGCGATGGAGCATACTTTGAATAAAGAACTTTTTATCATTCTTCCGAATTTAACATGTTTTGCATTTCATACTTGTACACCTGGTAAATACAATACATACTTTATTTTAGTAAGGACAGTAAAAAATAAAAATAACCGGTCAAGTGCAAGTTGAACTTGCGCCATTAGTGTTCCGTACGTTGATTGCTTTTAAAATAAAAGATGTTCTAACGGAAGTATAAAATGATCAGTGACTTCACAAAACACACCCCAAATGAGTTTTCAACAAAGTTTATTTCTAATCTTTACTTAAAATTGATGACCTTGAAATTTCTGTTTTTTTTTTTTTTTATATACCAGATAAATTATTACAGGTAATGCACTCGTGATAATTTTTCGTTCAATCTACGCCCCGTGAAGAATATTCCAGAATTTTTTCAAAATTTTTTGATGAGTACTTTTCGAGATAAGGCGGGTGGACAGCGATTTTTCGCGATTTTTTAAAAATAATACAAAGAAAAGTGCACGCCAGTATTACATTATATATATAGTTTTTATTCGTGTTGTCACAAGCTTTCGTTTGACACCACACTCGATTACCTAGTAAAAAAATTTTTTTTCACTTTTCACCCCCCAAAACTTACCCCTTAAGTCAAAATTTAACTTTCAAAACTACATGACTCTGATGAGGCCATCAATTCGTATATTATTACCAAATTTCTGTCGAAAAATGTTTTAGTGTCGTTACAAACCTATTAACAAAAAAAAAAGTAGCAGATTGAACATCACAGAACGGGGAGATTTGCGGTTATTCCTTACAAAACTGAAGCCAAATATTGATAATTTGCTGTCAATCCATCAAGTACATCCCTCCCATTAAACACTAAATGACTATTTTTTTTTTTTAATTGTTGATTTGCATTGTTGAAGTTACGGTACGTTATTAATGTTTAATTTTAATTCTATTAAGTCTGTAATCATATTATTTTAATAAATAGAACACAAGAAAATATATTATTTTTCTTTTTATTTTTACCACTCCGAATTTAGGGTTGGAACTCAGCCACGACGCAAATTTTCATCGTTAGATCTAATCTTCACATTTTTTGACGAGTTTTGGGAATATGGTAGAAATGTAGCAGCAGGGGGTCCACGGAAACCAGTAAAATTTTGAAAGTGGTCTACGAGAAAAAAAGTTTGGGAACCTCTGGGTTAACCTAATCTTACATAGTAAACACACAAGCATCCGCGAACACTGCCTTCTGCATAAATACGTGGAACTCAGGAATTTAATTTAATTACAACGATCTCGCGATCGGGATTGCAATTATTTTTGGAAAGTCTCGAACTGCGTTATTAAGACCACACCTCTTCAGGATTTTACTCTTTTGCAACAATCCCGCGTTCGAGACTGTAAACACGTCCTTAGATATATACTTTCCAAATACCTAAACATGATAGTTTACAGTATTTTTTGAACACATATTGGGAAACATTCTATCACAAATAGTTTCGGAGAAAATCGGGTGTGACAGACAGACAGACGGACAGACAGCGAAGTGATCTTATAAGTGTTCCGTACGGAACACTTATAAGATCCCTCAGTTTTTCAAGCTTATTTCAAAATTGATTATTATTATTTATTTGTTTTTATATTTCTCATTTAGTTTATGATTTAGTGAAGAACATATTATAACAGTGTTAATTGCCCCAGTGCATCCCAACATAGGCACAACTGTTACACAATTTTCCTGTTGGGCGACCAAAAGGAGGAGGTGGAGATAGAGTTATAGCTGAGGATCGGAGGGAGGTCGTTCGGTCTACTTGCAATTGTACAATCCTTCGGCACACTATACAATTAAGTTTTAATCAACTTTAGACTAAAAAACTTTGATGGCTAGGGCTAGCTAGTTGAAGTCCCTTTAGCTCATTTAGAATAATAAATTTTTTACTTCGTTTTTTAAATATTAATTATTTTTAGTTAAAGACTGGGCGGCTCTTATACCACCAACTGCCTTAGCCGCTGGAGCAGTATACACTATCTACTTAGCGTACTGTCCCAAAGCTCGAATGGGAGATTCAGCAAGAATTAACACATCGGTCCAGCTTAGTAATCCCAAAGTGGTGGACACAATCGACGTGGAAGATATTGCTGAGAAGGCTGTGTTTTGTCGATGCTGGAAGAGTAAAAACGTAAGAATTACTTTTTTAGTAATAATGACCAAGCTTCTTATAGACGAGGTATACAAATTTCACACGCCCTAAACCATTGAATACATTTATATTGAGGGTGCATGTAGGCCCATCTTAGACTTGTACAGGGTGAGTCAACGATAGAGTAAAGTTCATTATCTCATTTGTTTCGGGAAGGACGAAAAAATGTTAAATACAATAGTTTTAGGGAATGTTAAGGTGCACAGTTTTAAATTATTTTCGAGTATACAGGGTACTTTACAAAAGTGTGGCCGATATAACGTATGTTTTTAGTGTTCCGTACGGAACACTTATAAGATCACTTCGGTGTGTCTGTCTGTTTGTCTGTCTGTCTGTCTGTCTGTCTGTTTGTCTGTCTGTCTGTCTGTCTGTCACACCCGATTTTCTCCGAAACTATTTGACATAGAAAGGTGAAATTGGGTAATAATATAGGAATTGATGGCCTCATCAGAGCCACGTAGTTTTGAGAATTAAATTTTGACTTAAGGGATTAGTTTTGGGGGGTGAAGTCGGAAGTGAAAAAAAAAATTTTTTACTAGGTCATCGAGTGTGGTGTCAAATGAAAGCTTGTGAAAACACGAGTAAAAAATATATATATAATATTATACTTGCGCGCACTTTTCTTTGTATTATTTTTAAAAAATCGCGAAAAATCGCTGTCCCGGGCCTTATCTCGAAAAGTACTTATCAAAAAATTTCGAAAAAAATTCTGGAATATTCTCCACGGGGTGTAGATTGAACGAAAATTATCACGAGTGCATTACCTTTAATAATTTATATGGTATATAAAAAAAACAAAAATTTCAAGGTCATCAGATTTCAGTAAAGATTGGAAACAAACTTTGTTGAAAACTCATTTGGGGTGTGTTTTGTGAAGTCACTGATCATTTTATACCACCGTTACATAAATTTTGACTTAAGGGGTTCGTTTTGAGGGGTGAAATCGGAAATGAAAAAAAAATTTTTTTTACTAGGTCATCGAGTGTCTTGTCAAATGAAAGCTTGTGAAAACACGAGTAAAAAATATATATATAATGTAATACTTGCGCACACTTTTCTTCGTATTACTTTTAAAAAATCGCTGTCCCCTACCTTATCTCGAAAAGTACTGATCAAAAAATTTTGAAAAAATTCTGGAATATTCTCCACGGGGTATAGATTGAACGAAAATTATCACGAGTGCATTACCTTTAATAATTTATTTGGTATGTAAAAAAAAACAAAATTTCAAGGTCACCAGTTTTCAGGGAAGGGAAATCTGAAAATCGGGAAAAATTAACAAAAATTGAACAAAATCAAAAATAATTAAAAAAATTGTTACAAATTGAAAAATCGTCAGAAGTGGAAAAAATCAATAAGAATTCAAAAAAACTTCAAAAGTTTGACAAAATTGACGATTCGTTATAAAACTTTAAAAAAATGAATATTAATAAAAATTTGGAAAATCAAAAAAGTTTTTAAAAAATCAAAAGAAAAAAAAATAAAAATTGAAAAATAGTAATATTGCAAAATTGAAAAATCGAAAAAATAGTAAAAGAAAAAAAAAATTGAAAACCGAGAAAAATTTTAAAAAATCCAAATAAAATCGTTAAAAAACTTAAAAATCGTCAAACATCGAAAAAAAAAAATCATAAAAACACAAAAAATCGCAAAAAATATTAAAAAATCGATAAAAATTGTTAAAAATGGAAAAATCAGTTGTGTAATTTGAAACGTAATTTGAAAGTTAGAAACTGAAAAATTCGAAAGGAAAACTGAAAATCGGGAAGAAATTTAAAAAAATTGAACAAAATCAAAAATAATTAAAAAAATCGAAAAAAATTGTTACAAATTGAAAAATTTTCAAAAGTGGAAAGAATCAATAAGAATTCAAAAAAACTTCGAAAGTTTGAAAAAATCGACGATTCGTTATAAAACTTTAAAATAATGAAAATTAATAAAAATTTGGAAAATCAAAAAAGTTTTTAAAAAACAAAAGAAAAAAAAATAAAAATTAAAAAAATAGTAATATTGCAAAACTGAAAAATCGAAAAAATAGTAAAAGAAAAAAAAAATGAAATGAGTGCATCACCTTTAATCATTTATTTGGTATATAAAAAAAAAAACAAAATTTCAAGGTCACCAGTTTTCAGTAAAGATTGGAAACAAACTTTGTTGAAAACTCATTTGGGGTGTGTTTTTTGAAGTCACTGATCATTTTATACCACCATAACAAAATTTTTTATTTTAAAAACAATCAACGTACGGAACACTAATTGTGCAAGTTCAAATTGCACTTGACCGGTTTTTTTAAATGGAACATCCTATTTTCTAATTTATTTTTAATTTCTGCGTAAAATTTTATAACTTTTTTATTAATAATTTTATATATTTCAACTTAGTAGTTTTTCTAATGTATCAATTTTTTTTTAAAAATACTAGTTTTCAGTTTTGTAAAAAATTGCCAGTAGCGCCATTGTTTCTGAAGGTGGAATACTCATAATTGGTACGAGCATTCTATAGAGATGAAAAAAAAGATATATGTAAAAAATTCGAGTTAGATGCTACAGGGTGTTCAAAATAAATTTATACATTTCGACTATTTTAAATTGAAAAATCTCAAATTTTTTAAATGGCACACCCTGTATATTATTTTTTTTTTGATAGATTTTACAAAACCCTCCAACTTTTATTAAGTATATATATTACCTATTTCTAATAGTTTTCGATTTATTTTGAATTTTTCAATTTTTACCCTTGTTTTTAATACACTTACGCTATTGTGAAAACATAAACAAATAGTAAATAATAATTTTAATATAGTTTAACTTATCTAATGATTAATTATTTTGACGTAATTAATGTTCAAAAATATGCCCGTCTACTTGAATACACATGTTTGGTCGTTTTACTATATTTTCCTTTACTTTCCTTAGCGTAAAGGGCGTTATTGTCCTGCACGCATCCCGTATCCTATTTTCCATATCTACTGGTGTTCTAGGGGGATTGACATAAATACGATCTTTAATGTAGCCCCACAAAAAGAAGGCTAAAGGTGTTAAGTCACATGATCGAAGGGGTCACTGAATCAATCCATCCATACCGATCCATTTTTGTGGGTAACGATCGTTTAAAAATTCCCGAACTTCCACATTTGTTCCCTCTCAAAGTTATCAACTTCTTCAAGAAGGTGGAGTAATTCGTTTTCAGAAAAATTAGATATCTAGGCCCAACCAATAATTCGAAAATTTAATATTCCACACCATACATTAAGCGACCAATGGTTTTGGTTTTGAATTTCCCGGACCCAAAATGGATTAACTGTTGAATAATAATGGATGTTATGGCTGTTAACT
Organism: Pachyrhynchus sulphureomaculatus; assembly: GCA_019049505.1. Classification (NCBI taxonomy): domain Eukaryota; kingdom Metazoa; phylum Arthropoda; class Insecta; order Coleoptera; family Curculionidae; genus Pachyrhynchus; species Pachyrhynchus sulphureomaculatus. The sequence continues at coordinate 6,828,296 of CM032454.1, forward strand.
GCTTCATTACTGCGAAAAGTAGCTTCATCAGAAAACATTATTTTGTATAAAAAATTTGGATCGGCCTCTGTTGCTCCATTCATGGTGGTACAAAAGTTTACTCGTCGTTCAAAATCACGGTCTAGAAGTTCTTGGTGTAGTTCCATATAAAAGGGATGATACTTGTATTTTCTCGTGGTGTGATTAGCAGTAGATTGGGATGTGTCAGATAGGTCAGCTAGTTGACGGCTGCTGACCTGGAAATTATCTTCAACATGAAGTAAAATCTCCATTTCCAGCATTCTGATTTACTACTGTCCGTTTCGTATACTCAACGCTATCACTACCATCAAACCGTTCCATTAAGCACTGAAAAGATTTTCTAGATGCTATACGTCTCTTAGGGTACTTCGCTCTGTAAAGCCTTACTGCTAAAAGACAATTTTTTTTCTCACCTCGCCCAGTATATAAACCATATCAATTAATTCATTTTGAGGAAAATCCATAACTATTACCTTCATACTTACTACAACAAATTAAATTGTTTTACTTGCGTAACGAACATGCCTACATTTTTGTTTTGTCTTGGCAACTATGATGTTATAGCGTAAGTGTATTAAAAACAAGGGTAAAAATTGAAAAATTCAAAATAAATCGACAACTATTAGAAATAGGTATATGACATACTTAATAAAACTAAGTTGGGAATGTGGAATCTTGGCACAATGATACTACTCAGTATATATCACCACTACACCAAACACTTTATTTTTGCACTCGACGCGCGTTTCGCTAACCATGTTAGCTTCATCAGGAGCGATGATTGACTAAAGCTAAACTACAAATCTACCTATTTATACTTAGCCTAACCCTTGAATTACTCAAGCGGAACTAATGACATAGGCAAGGCCGTCAGTTCCGGTCAAGTAACCAGTAGAGGGGACTATAAGGAATAGGCCCTCTGTCTTTATTTAAACTACTTTTACATTTTATGATTTCCATACTTTCGTATGCGTTCAACAATCTTCTATCAGATACATCCTTCACTAATCTTAGACTATCTAATGTTACAGTATGATTAGCTTCAAGGGCATGTTCGGCAATGCTAGACTTTTCTGTTCTATTGTATTTTAAGTGTGCTAAGTGTTCTTTAAATCTTGTTTTAATTGACCTTTTAGTTTGCCCAACATACTTTTTGTCACAATCATTACAACTAATTTCATAAATTCCACTTTTCTCACAATTAGGAATCTTATCTTTGGGATTTCCTAAGATATTCCTCAGATTGTCTGATGACTTATAGACTAAGGTGAGGCCTACCTTATTAAATACCTTATTGAGTCCCTTGCTATATTTCGGATTATATGGTATGGAGACATACTTGGTGTTATTTTCTTCGCGTGTAAAAAAGGTGGAATTCTGAATATTAAACCTAAACTTATGTCTATTTATTAGCTTATTTACTAAGTCATCGTCATAACCATTAACTCTAGTTATATTTCTAATACGATTCCTTTCTTTATTAAAGTTTACTCTATTCAGAGGGAAAGTGACCAAACGATGAACTAAAAAATGTAATGAGGCTAATTTATGTTGTTTGCAATGAAATGAATCATTAGGAATATATCTATCTGTTACTGTGTCCTTCCTATAGATATCAAATTCTAATCTATTATTATTTTTAATACTTAAAATATCTAGAAAAGGCAATTGTCCTTTGTTCTCAACTTCGTAAGTGAATTTAATGGAATCATATCGGCTATTTAATTTAGAAACAAAATGATCAATATTTGCTTTCTTTGTATCAAAAATCGCGAAAATATCATCCACATACCTATACCATACCCTTGGGAAATATTCGAATTCTTGACTGGCTTCGATTTCAAACTTACTCATGAATAAATTGGCTATGAAAGGTGATAAGCAATTACCCATAGCTGTTCCTTCTTTCTGAACATAAAATTGATTGTTATATTGGAAATAATTTTGTTCCATACAAAGTTTAGATAATGTTAAGTATTCACGAATAATTTCGTCTTCAAAGTCATTCATTCTAAGTAATTCTTCGAGATATTGTAAAGTTTGTGGAATTGGCACACTTGGGAACAAAGAACTAACATCAAAAGAAATTAAGACTTCACCTTCATTAAGAACTAGATTTTTTGTTTTATTAATGAATTCTAAGGAATTCTTCACTGCGAAAGTATTTAACGGTAACTTCTCAAGTTCTTTTGATAACCATTTGGATATTAAATATGTGGGTGATCCGACCGATGAAACAATGGGTCGCATTGCTTTTCCAGGTTTGTGAATTTTGGGTAAGCAATACAATTTTGGTATGGTCGGATTACTCACATTTAATTTAAATTTGAGCGAATCGGAGACAAGGTTCTTACATTTTTTTAAAGAATTTTTAACCTCTGATATCATTCTCGTAATGGATTTCTTATTACCTTTTCATAAGCGCCAGATTCGATAAGATTATCTACGCGTTCAAAATAATCTTTCTTATCCAATATAACAACCTTATTTCCTTCATCCGCTTTTAAGTAGAAAACATCTTTCTTTCTCAATCCTTTAACTACTTTTATGTCTTTTCGTGAATTAGAATTTGTGTTGTTAACCATGTTTTTCGATATTTGATTGCGACATGCTTCCCTAACAAATGATTTGCTATTTTTCTGGAAGTGTACTAATGGAACTTTCAATGTGAGCAACTATTTCTGATAAATTATCTCTAGGAGGGGGTACTGCAAAGTTAAGACCTTTGTTTAAGATGTGAATTTCATTTTGTGTAAAGGATTGAGATGAATGATTTTGTACAGTATTTACGAGTTCCTGAGGACTATTTTTCTTCGGTAAGAGTTTAGGTTTAATATACAGAATTCCACCTTTTTTACACGCGAAGAAAATAACACCAAGTATGTCTCCATACCATATAATCCGAAATATAGCAAGGGACTCAATAAGGTATTTAATAAGGTAGGCCTCACCTTAGTCTATAAGCCATCAGACAATCTGAGGAATATCTTAGGAAATCCCAAAGATAAGATTCCTAATTGTGAGAAAAGTGGAATTTATGAAATTAGTTGTAATGATTGTGACAAAAAGTATGTTGGGCAAACTAAAAGGTCAATTAAAACAAGATTTAAAGAACACTTAGCACACTTAAAATACAATAGAACAGAAAAGTCTAGCATTGCCGAACATGCCCTTGAAGCTAATCATACTGTAACATTAGATAGTCTAAGATTAGTGAAGGATGTATCTGATAGAAGATTGTTGAACGCATACGAAAGTATGGAAATCATAAAATGTAAAAGTAGTTTTAAATAAAGACAGAGGGCCTATTCCTTATAGTCCCCTCTACTGGTTACTTGACCGGAACTGACGGCCTTGTCTAGGTCATTAGTTCCGCTTGAGTAATTCAAGGGTTAGGCTAAGTATAAATAGGTAGATTTGTAGTTTAGCTTTAGTCAATCATCGCTCCTGATGAAGCTAACATGGTTAGCGAAACGCGCGTCGAGTGCAAAAATAAAGTGTTTGGTGTAGTGGTGATATATACTGAGTAATACTTAATAAAAGTTGGAGGGTTTTGTAAAATCTATCAGAAAAAAAAAATATACATTTAAAAAATTTGATGTTTTTCAGTTTAAAATAGTCGAAATGCATAAATTTATTTTGAACACCCTGTAGCATCTAATTCAAATTTCTTTACATATATCTTTTTAGTGTTCCGAACGGAACACTTATAAGATCACTTCGGTGTCTGTCTGTCCGTCTGTCACACCCGATTTTCTCCGAAACTATTTGTCATAGATAGTTGAAATTTGGTAATAATATAGGAATTGATGGCCTCATCAGAGCCATGTAGTTTTGAAAGCTAAATTTTGACTTAAGGGGTTAGTTTTGGGGGGTGAAATCGGAAGTGAAAAAAAAAATTTTTTACTAGGTAATCGAATGTGGTGTCAAATGAAAGCTTGTGAAAACACGAGTAAAATATATATATATATATATATATATATATATATATATATATATATATATATATATATATATAATGTAATACTTGCGCGCACTTTTCTTTGTATTATTTTTAAAAAATCGCGAAAAATCGCTGTCCACCCGCCTTATCTCGATAAGTACTTATCAAAAAATTTTAAAAAAATTCTGGAATATTCTCCACGGGGTGTAGATTGAACGAAAATTATCACGAGTGCATTACCTGTAATAATTTATCTGGTATATAAAAAAAAAAACAGAAATTTCAAAGTCATCAATTTTCAGTAAAGATTGGAAATAAACTTTGTTGAAAACTCATTTGGGGTGTGTTTTGTGAAGTCACTGATCATTTTATATCTCTGTTACAACATTTTTTATTTTAAAAGCAATCAACGTACGGAACACTAATTGCGCAAGTTCAACTTGCACGTGACCGGTTATTTTCATCTCTAAAGAACGCTCGTACCAATTATGAGTATTCCACCTTCAGAAACAATGGCTCTACTGACAAATTTTTACAAAACTGAAAACTAGTATTTTTTAAAAAAAATTGAAATATTAGAAAAATTACTACGTTTAGGTATACAATTTTATTAATAAAAAAGTGATAAAATTTTACGCAGAATTTAAAAATAAAGTAGAAAATAGGATGTTCCATTTAAAAAAATATATATTGTATCGGCCACACTTTTTTGAAGTACCCTGTATACTCAAAAATAATTTTAAACTGTGCACCTTAACGTTCTCTAAAACTGTTGTATTTAACATTTGTCGTCATTCCCGAAACAAATGAGATAATTAACTTTATTCTATCGTTGACTCACCCTGTACTGCAAGCTTCAATACTACTCAGTTTTACTAGTTGGCTATTGCATTTTCAAAATGAACAAAGTATCGAATTAAGCTGAAAATATTTCTTTTTTTTTTCAGTGGCCTTATTGCGACGGATCTCATGCTGGCCATAATACGTTGACCGCTGACAATGTCGGTCCTGTTATTGTCAAGAAAAATAAGTGAGCTGTGATGTCGAGCAGATTGTAGTAAAGAAAACAATAATTGTTGGTGGGTGAACTTTATTTTAGATATTTGTTTTTTTATTATTTTCTTTATTAATGGTATACAAAAATCAAGAATTTGTAGGAAATGGTAACTGTATTTTTTTTAAATAAAACATTGTTGAGTTAGCTTTTGTCAATTAATACCCTACCTGAGCGACTAGGTCGAGCTACCTGAGCCATGCGTCCGACACGACACAGAAATGCGACGCAAGCGCACTCCGTCAAGCGGCTTAGGGTTCTTATGTAGGAGACCAAAGGCAGAGGACTTTTTTAGTTACAAAACAGATCCCTGAACATTGTTGGTCCAAGGTTTTATTATGGAATAATTTAGGTTAGTTCAGGCTATAAGATCACTTCGGTGTTTGTCCGTCTGTCTGTCTGTCACACCCGATTTTCTTCGAAACTATTTGACATAGAAAATTGGCACTAATATAGGAATTGATGGCCTCAACAAAGTAGTTTTGAACGTTGAAAGAATTTTGACTTAAGGGGTTAGTTTTGGGGGGTGAAATCGGAAGTGAAAAAAAATTACCAGGTCATCGAGTGGGGTGTCAAATGAAAGCTTGTAAAAACACGAGTTCAAAAATATATATAATTTAATACCTGCGCACACTTTTCTTTGTATTATTTTTTAAAAATTGCGAAAAATCGCTGTCCCCCCTTATCTCGAAAAGTACTGATCAAAAAATTTAAAAAAAATTCTGGAATATTCTCCACAGAGTGTAGATTGAACGAAAATTATCACCTTTAATAATTTACCTGGTATATAAAAAAAACAAAAATTTCAAGGTCTTCAGTTTTCAGTAAAGATCAGAAGAATCTTTGTTGAAAACTCATTTGGGATGTGTTTTAGGAAATCACTGATCATTTGATACCTCTGTAACAAAAAATTTTATTTTAAAAGCAATCTACTTGCGCAACTCCAACTACCAGTTTATCAGTTATTTTAAATAAAGGATGAATGAGATGAGGAGGGGGGGTAGAGGTGTGGCTTCGTAGATATCCTGTAATACGAGGCTGGTTTGAAAAGTCCGTGCAAAAATAAAAACTACTTATGTGTTTGGGGTAAACCTTTTTTATTTTTCGACATAGTCTCCTTTTAGGCTTATACACTTCGTCCAACGATGTTCTAGTTTGTTGATCCCTTCCGAATAATAGGATTTATCCAAGTCTGCAAAATATTCATTAGTGTCTGCAATCACCTCCTCGTTTGAATAAAATCTTTGTCCCGCCAGCCATTTCTTCAAATTGGGGAACAAATAGTAGTCCGAGGGAGCCAAGTCTGGAGAATAGGGGGGATGTGAAACGAGTTGGAATCCTATTTCCATTAATTTTGCGACCACAACTGCTGAGGTGTGTGCTGGTGCGTTGTCGTGATGGAAAAGGACTTTCGTGTGGGCCAATTGCGGGCGTTTTTCTTGCAGCTCGGTTTTCAAACGGTCCAATAACGATGAATAATATTCACCTGTAATAGTTTTACCCTTTTCCAGTTAGTCGATGAGGATTATCCCTTGCGAATCCCAAAAGACAGTCGCAATAACCTTTCCGGCCGAAGGAACGGTCTTCGCCTTTTTTGGTGCAGATTCCCCCTTGGTAACCCATTGTTTAGATTGTTGTTTGGTCTTAGGAGTATAGTAATGTATCCATGTTTCATCCACAGTGACGAAACGACGCTTAAAGTCCTCCGGATTCTTCTGGAACAGCTGCAAACCATCCTTGCAACACTTCACACGATTCCGTTTTAGGTCAAGCGTGAGCAATCGCGGCACCCATCTTACGGATAGCTTTCTCATGTCCAAATGTTTATGCAAAATATTATGTACCCGTTCAGTCGAGATGCCAGCGTACCGTTTGCTTTGGAACTACAGTTTTGCTACAAAAGATATTATACCCATTATAGTAAGCTCTCTTTTTACCTGCTTCTATCTTTCTTAGAATCATAAAAGTAGCAGCAGAGCAAAACGTTTGTAAACGGCCAAAAGGTAAGTTGGCACGCCGCGCAGTCGATTTGGCCTGCCTTACATTTGGCGCTATAATCGTCTACAACTTTTCCTCTAAAATTTTCAGAGAATATTATTGAAATATAATACTTTCCAATAGGATACTTTCTAAAAAGTCGATTATTCCGACCCGAGAAAATGTAATCTCACGCACCTTAACTCTTCTGTCATCCATCACCATATCATGGATTTGATCAATGATTTCTGGAGTCGTAACCTCCACAGGCCGTCCAGAACGTTCAGCGTCACTTGTGCCCATATGGCCAGTCCGAAAATTTTGAAACCACTTATAAACTGTTCTAATCGAAGGTGCAGAGTCACCATAATGTTTATCAAGCTTCTCTTAAGTCTCCTGAGGCGTTTTGCCTTTCATAACGTAATGTTTAATCACCACACGAAATTCTTTTTCGTCCATTTCTTGAAAATCACTCGACTTCCTTGATTCACACGAATGCCAAACACAAAGAAATAGACCAATATGGCTGAAACTTGGTGTGCGTTCATTCAAGAGATGCTACTAACTAAATATGACCTCGATACGCGGTGCCATCTCTCGGACTTTGCACGGACTTTTCAAACCAGCCTCGTATGTGATTTTCAGGACTTTTGGAATCAAAGAATTTTTTTATTTATTTTATTTTTTCATAATTTTCAATTTTAACTGAAATGGTATATAGAGAGAAATGTCAGGTTTCAGTTGTAAATATACTTCAGGCCCTTCCTCTGCTCACCGTTTATGAGACTCATATCTCACTATAAAGTATTTATCGTATAAAATATCGACTGGTATTGCTGGGATTAAGTAATTCTTTGGTGTGAAAAAACAAATTTAGTTTAGGACTTTAAGACTACGTGTTTGTAAGGGAACTCGGTGAATCAATTTACTGATATATTGGTACAATTCTTTTCAATAAACAAAAAATAAAAGAATCTTTTAAGATATAGGTCAATTCTATACAATATAACCAAACCAAAAACAATTATTACTACTCTTACGTCAGGATATAACGAAAAAAATCACTATCACAGAATTATAAAGGGTTAGTTCAATCGCCATGTAGATAGACATACAAAATCTCAACATATAAAACTTATTCATCATCCAGCCACTCTCGTCCACTGCTGGATATACGCCTCTTCCAAGTCCTCTCGACGTTGTGCTTTCGCTTTCCAGTTCTGGGCAATTCTTTGTAGGTCGTCCGTCCATCGGCTAGGTGGTCTACCTCTGCTTGTTTTGTCTTACCGTGGTCTCCACTCAACAATTCTCTTCGTCCACCTATTGTCCATCAAGCATGTCACATGACCGGCCCACCTCCATTTCAGCTCCGTAATACGTTTTATACTATCTTTGTACGCCCTTTAATGATTCTCTTCGAAATTCTATCTCTTCTTGTAAAGCCTAGCATTGACCTTTCCATCGCAAACTGTGCTACTTTTAATTTCTGTGTTGTCTTCCTTATCAGAGTTAGAGTTTCAGCTCCGTATGTCATGACTGGCATTACACATTGCTCGAATACTTTTCGTTTTAGACTTAAAGGTATATCGTTGTTCTTAAACGTATCACGTAGTCGTCCGAAAGCTGTCCACCCTAAGCCAATTCTTCTCTGAATCTCGCATGTTTGATTGTCTCTGCCCAATCTTATTTCGTGCCCTAAATACTTGTAGTCGTCTACTTGCTGTATAATTTGTCCAGATATGTTTATCTCTTCAGTTAATACCAGATTAGTCATGAGTTTGGCCTTTTCCATGTTTAGTTCTAGACCAATTCTTCCCTCAGTTCGTTTCAGTTCTTCTACCATTTTTATTGCATCTCCCATATTATCTATAATCAGAACAATGTCGTCCGCAAATCTAAGATGATTTAGATCAGGGGTGCTCAAACTTGAACTGCTGGCGATCTACCTCAATATTGTTAGACTACGATCGATCGACTCTGAGAGGCTGCAAGTAAGTGTGATGCAGGATTGTCGTCTAGGTAGGGTGTATCGTGGCATAGATACACGTCAGTTAATCGATTGCGATATTTTGACTTAATTATCTTCATTTCAGAAAATGCAGACTCGCACAAGTAAGTTGACCAAAACATTGCCGTCAGTTGAAGGGCGATTTGCCTTAGATTCTGATATTTATCTTCAGATATAAAACACCAGAATTTTGTATCAGATGCTGTGGCTTTGAGATGTATATCTGATATAATCTGCACTAACTCATTTTCAACAGAACATGAGTCCATGTTAAACTGACTTGCTATTTCAGTAGCTAATTCCTCAATGTTTTTACACGAAAAAGGATAACTCATAAATGATGCGATATTTGCCAATTTACTGAAATCATAAAAACGTATTTCGAATTGGCCCAAAATATTTGATAATTCTGCCTCATAAATATCATAATTCAACTGAGGAATCCTTGCTTTCAAAGACGGAAAATTTTTCAGATCCTTTCTTTTCAGTTGATCTATCATAAGTTGCAATTTACTTTTGAATGCGTTTATTGCGCTAATCATCTCAATAATAGTTTTTCCTTTACCTTGAAGCTCCAAATTAATGGTGTTTAAATGCATTGTGATGTCTGTCAAAAATGCCAAATCAGTCAGCCATTTTCCGTTTTTCAGCATCTGAGTGTCATCACCTCTTTCGTCCAGAAAAGCTGTTATTTCGGGCAATAATTCTTGAAACCTTTCTAGGAATTTTCCGCAACTCGACCACCTGACGTCCGGTGAAGAACTAAATTAGTGTGTTCAGCTGACTCACTATCTTCCAACTGCAATTTAAAAAGCCGTCGTTGCAAGCTACGTGCACGGATAGAATTCACAATTTTTATTGCAATGCCTATAATCTCCTCCATGTTTAGAACTTTTGAACACAAAACTTGTTGATGTATAATCCAATGAAAGGAGAAAAATGAAGGGAAATCATCATTAGCTCGACACAATGCCACAAAACCGTTTTTGTTTCCAGTCATTGCTGGTGCTCCATCGGTTGTAATGCACACTAGTTTATATATTGGTAGCTTGAAGTTTGTTACAAAATTGAAGAAAACGTCATATATATCTTCGCCACGGGTCTTTCCTTTCAGAGGAATCATTGTCAAAAACTCTTCCTTAGCCGACATGCCATTGAATACCATTCGAATAAAAATAGACAGCTGGGCAGTGTCTGTCATATCGGTGGATTCGTCGAACTGTAAAGAAAAGTATGTACATTCCATGATATCATGTTTTAGTTTATCTGCCATGTCCTGACTCATGACTTCAACACGCCTTGTGACAGTCGGACGAGATAACTGAAGTTCTCTAATAGCAGACATAATCTCTGTTTTGTTTTTAAAATCTCCAAATAAAGTCTCACCCGCTTCAATAAATGCTTCCTTCACAACCAATCCATCATCAAATGGTTTCTTGTGTTTCGCCAATATATGAGATATTTTAAATGACGCGATCGTTGCAGCTTTTGATTGTTTGGCTGGTCTTGTGAACATGGTTTGTTCTTTTTTCAAACAAGTTATCAAATCACGTACTTTTCGTTTTCTTAATTCACTCTGTGACGGAAAATCCTTTTCATAGTTTTTATGAACCGTTTTATGATGCCCCTCTAAGTTCCCACGCTTAGGTATTGCAACTGACGCACGGCAAATGAGACAAATGCACCATACAAAAGAAAAATTCTTCCTCCCAATCGTTATTAAAATGAAAGTTTTACTTTTCTTCGCCGCAGAGAACAACTCAAAAAGCACTCGCGATCGACTTGTCGATCGCGATCGACCGTTTGAGCACCCCTGATTTAGATATTTGCCATTTACACTAATTCCCATATTATCCCAGTTAAAAGTTTTAGATGCATACTCCAACTTTGCTATAAAAAGTTGGGGGGATAAGATATCTCCTTGTCGGATTCCTCTTTCAATTCGAAATTATGGTGTTGATTCATGAAGCTTAATGGTGGCTAAACCAGTGTTTTTAGTGTTCCGCACTGAACACTTATAAGATCACTTCGGTGTCTGTCTGTCACACCCGATTTTCTCCGAAGCTATTTGTCATAGAAAGTTGAAATTTGGTAATAATATAGGAATTGGTGGCCTCATCAAAGCCGTGTAGTTTTGAAAGTTAAATTTTGACTTAAGGGGTTAGTTTTGGGGGGTAAAATCGGAAGTGAAAAAAAAATTTTTTAGTTAATCATCGAGTGTGTTGCCAAATGAAAGCTTGTGAAAACACGAGTAAAATATATATATAATGTAATACTTGCGCACACTTTTCTTTGTATTATTTTTAAAAAATCGCAAAAAATCGCTGTCCCCCCACCTTATCTCGAAAAATACTGATCAAAAAATTTTGAAAAAATTCTGGAATATTCTCCACGGAGTGTAAATTGAACGAATATTATCACGAGTGCATTACCTTTAATAATTTATCTGGGATATAAAAAAAACAAAAATTTCAAGGTCATCAATTTTCAGTAAAGATTGGAAACAAACTTTGTTGAAAACTCATTTGGGGTGTATTTTGTGAAGTCACTGATCATTTTTTATACCACCGTAACAACGTTTTTTATTTTAAAAGCAATCAACGTACGGAACACTAATTGTGCAAGTTCAACTTGCACTTGACCAGTTTTTTTTATTTATTTATTTATTTATTAACGGTGTTGCGCCAATTTACACAATTATAAACATAATTAAAACAACTAAACATAATAAAAATCATAAACATACACAGAAACCAACATCACAAGATTATTAAAACTAGTTTCACAGCAAGCAAATATCACAACTTTTTAACAATCAATTTAAAATTATCAATGGAGCCATGAATCCTGAAATTGAACTGATTGAAATGCTTCATTATTCTGGACATGGGTCCATAATAGCCATAATTAGTCGCATGAAAGGGAATACCAAACAGGTCTCTGCCTCTAGTGCGACGAGAGGAACTAATCCGAGAGAAAAACCGCATCCGGCGGAGAGCTACCAGGACCGGCGACCCTAACATCAAAAGGCTCGCAAATCAACATATTGAAATAGTCAGAGAGGCCCTATATCAATTTCATAATGATAGATGGAACTCCAAACTCGAAGACTTAAACCCTGACACCACATCCGTCTGGAGGATGGCGAGAGCCGTCTCCAATGATGGACCTAGCCAAATTCCCTCCTTACGTCACGAGAATGGCACCGCGTCTTCCCCTCTAGAGAAGGCAGGTCTATTCGCAGAAATGCTCGAGGACAGGTTTCAACCAAACCCTCACACTCACCCACGATTCGGCAGAGATGCGGTGGTGGCCCAAACCATTCGCATCTTCAATCAAACCCCACTTCCTCCCGTGCGGATCTTTACGACTCCGCATAGTCAAGTCCATCATTCAGACCCGCTCAACTAAGAAAGCCCCAGGCCATGATAAAATCTCTGCCAAATCTCTGAAAGAGCTTCCTCCTAAGCAGATCTCAGAGATCACCAACATCATCAATGGCATTTTCCGACTCAGTTATTTTCCCACTACTTGGAAGAAAGCCGAAATTGTGATGATTCGGAAGCCTGGCTCTCCTTCCCACGAGGCTGACAGCTACCGGCCAATTAGGCAAAGTGGCCGAGAGGGTTATCCTTGAGGAAATCAGAGACAAAAGCACCGAACTCAACATCATCCCTGATGAACAATTCGGCTTTCAACCAAAGCATGGTACCATTCATCACGCCACAAAACTGGCACAGTACATCTCCAGCGGTTTCAACCGCGGTTTCCGGGTTGGCGCTGTTTTCCTTGACATCTCCAAAGCATTCGATAAAGTCTGGCACGAAGGCTTAATCCTTAAGCTTATCCGTTTTGGCTACCCTTCTCACCTAACAACTCTGGTTCAATCATTCCTCTCCGGTAGGACTTTCCAAGTCCGTGTCGAACAATCCCTGTCCGAGGTAAAGAGTATAAGCGCCGGAGTCCCACAAGGCTCCGCCTTATCCCCGCACCTCTTCAATATCTTCTCGTCCGATATCCCTAAGGATCGATTCACCAACCTCCAATTGTACGCTGACGACACGGCCATTACCGCTTCAACAGCGAGAATTGATCACATCACGGCCCGACTTCAACGTCATCTAACGCGCCTCTCTGACTGGTTTGACCGGTGGAGGATTAAGGTCAATCCAGCCAAGACCCAGGCCGTAATCTTTGGAAAAGGCTTCCGCATACCCCCTCCTCAACTCTCACTGAATGGAACTAGGCTCCGATGGGCCAACAACATCAAGTACCTGGGCCTTCTATACGACAAACGGCTCGTATGGAAGGACCAAGTGCCTATGGTCGTGCGCAAGGGAAATCAGCTTCTAGGGAAGCTGTATCCGCTCCTGAATCATCGTAGTAAGTTATCAACTAACAACAAGTTGCTAATTTACAAATCGATAATCAGGGCCGGACTTACGTACGCCTGTCAGGCCTGGTGTCAGATGTCCAAAACTCATCGGACCAAGGTCCAGACAGTCCAAAATAAAGCCCTCTGTATCATAGCAGGAGCTCCCTGGTTCGTCCGCAACAATCAGTTGCACAGGGAGTTTGAAATGCCCACGATAAAAGAATTCACGCTTAATGCCCAGCTTCGCTTCCTTGAGAAAGCAGCGGTCCATCCTAACCCCGAGATAGCGAACACTTTCAGAGGCAACGTAAATGTCGGCAATCGATACCTACGACCAACGGACATTCTACCACTAGACTAACTAACACTAGATTCAACATGGACTACCCTTGATTAATTAAGGCTGTAGTTTAGTTGAGCAACTCCTTCAGTTTTAAAAAGTGTAAACAACACACACGACTAACACAATTATAACACCACACCCCCGGAAAATGGGGAACTAGGTTAAGTTAGCATTAAGTTAGGTTAAGGTAGGTTAGATACACATATTAGAAAATTAACCTTAGAGTTAGCATACATCAAATATCTAGACATTGACAAACCAGAATTGTAAAAGGAGTAGAGGGTTTTCCCAGCTCACAAGGAATTTTAGTGGGTATGCCAACCCTTCAGGTCGGTGAGCCCCACATACCTGGAGCACTTTGGGGCACCCTTACGGTGACGCAAACTGCTCCAGAAATCCATAAAGCGGATTTCTCCCTGTATAAAAAAAAAAAAATAGTGCGACGAGAAACATTAAATGTTAACCTGGCCAAGAGATAGGGACAATCAACCAGCCCATTTACTAACTTAAAAGCCAGAAGCAGGTCACAATGGAGTCTTCTAGTCTCCAGGGTCGAAATACCCAAAATGCCCCTAAGGTTGTGGTGGTCTATATGGTAACCATCTGGGGATATGGCCAATTTAAAAGCACAATTCCGCAGAAACCGGCGCTGCACCGCCTCAATCGCTTCTATATATACATTGTAATGAGGAGATCATACCACAGCGGCATACTCAAGCCCCGATCTCACAATTGTTGTATATATGTTCTATTAATTTTACATATCTATAATTGATTCTGCATTCTCTTAAGGCTGCCATTATTGGTGGTAGTTCAATGGTGTCGAATGCTTTTTGGAAATCAATAAAAACTAATACTTTTTTTTACTATACTCTATGACTTTTTCGATCGATATTTTTAGCGTTAGAAGGTGATCATTTCGACCAAAACGATTTCGGAACCCAGCTTGCTCCCGCCTTTGATAGAAATTTGGCTTTTAGGCGTATTGAGATTATTTTCATGAAGAGCTTAAATTGGTAAGAAAGTAAGCTGATTGGTCTGTAACTTAAAATATATAGTGATGTCACCTTTTTTGTGTAAAATAATCATGATTATTTTATTAATTTACTACTTTTATAAATTTTATTTGTAATTTTCACTTTTCATTCTTATTTTCACATCCGTTATATTGCAGATTATTTTTGTAAGCATTGTATCTGCTAATAAATATACCTATAATATTGATTTTTTTTTAAATTTTATATTCTGGAGGTGCTTTTCAAAATTCAACATTTACTGTTTACTACTAGATGCAGCCATTTTATTTTTAATCAATTCAATTAATCGGTTCTCTTTTTGGTAAAATCTTATCGTTTGCTGTTAAAATTATGTCTTTTCCAAAAAAAACTCAAACATTTCTTATTATTACACTTTAAAAACTCCACAGTATTTAAGCATGATTTATGTGCCTTGCCATAAAACACAGTAGCGACGCTCAAGACAATAATATTTGTAGGTCCTGTTTTTTATCATGAATGCGTTTCCTGCCGTATCAACAATATGGCTGCCAGAGCGATCGCGGGTTGTGTTTTCATCTCGATATTAAGAAAAATCTTTTTATAACGTGCTCTGAAATTCGTTACTAATAATTTTCCAATAAGTAAATGTCTCTACTCAGTTATATCACCAGTACACCAAACACTTTATTTTTGCACTCGACGCGCGTGTCGCTAACCATGTTAGCTTCATCATCGCTCCTGATGAAGCTAACATGGTTAGCGAAACGCGCGTCGAGTGCAAAAATAAAGTGTTTGGTGTAGTGGTGATAGCATTGTAGAGTAGTATCATTGTGCCAAAGATTCCACATTCCCAACTTACATGTTAGCTTCATCAGGAGCGATGATTGATTAAAGCTAAACTTCAAATGTACCCTATTTATACTTAGCCTAACATAGGCGAGGCCATCAGTTCCGGTCAAGTAACCAGTAGAGAGGACTGTAAGGAATAGGCCCTCTGTCTTTATTTAAACTATTTTTACATTTTATAATTTCGATACTTTCGTATGCGTTCAACAATCTCCTATCAGATACATTTTTAATTAATCTTAGATTATCTAATGTTACAGTATGATCAGCTTCAAGGGCATGTTCGGTAATGCTAGACTTTTCTGTTCTACTGTTTTTTAAATGGGCTAAATATTCTTTAAATCGTCTTTTAATTGACCTCCTAGGTTCCCCAACATACTCATAACCATTAACTCTAGTTATATTTCTAATATGATTCTTTTCATTATTGAAGTTTACCCTATTCAAACGTTGTCTAAATTTGTATGGTACAAAATTATTTTCAATATAACAGTCAATTTTATGTTCAGAAAGAAGGGACAGCTATGGGTAATTGCTTATCACCTTTCATAGCCAATTTATTCATAAGTAAGTTTAAAACCGAAGCCAGTCAAGAAATTGAATATTTCCCAAGGGTATGGTATAGGTATGTGGATGATGTTTTCGCGATTTTTGATACAAAGAAAGCAAATATAGATGATATTGTTTTCAAATTAAATTGCCGATATGATTCCATTATATTCACTTACGAAATTGAGAACAAAGGACAATTACCTTTTCTAGATATTTTAATTTTTAAAAATAATAATAGATTAAAATTTTCTATCTATAGAAAAGACACAGTAACAGATAGATATATTCCTAATGAGTCATTTCATTGCAAACAACACAAATTAGCCGCATTACATTTTTTAGGTCATCATTTGGTCATTTTTCCTCTGAATAGAGTAAACTTCAATAATGAAAGGAATTGTACTAGAAATATAACTAGAGTTAATGGTTATGGCGATGACTTAGTAAACAAGTTAATAAATAGACATAAGTTCAGGTTAAATATTCAGAATTTCACCTTTTTTACACGCGAAGAAAATAAGACCAAGTATGTCTCCATACCATATAATCCGAAATACAGCAGGGGACTCAACAAGGTATTTAATAAGGTAGGCCTCACCTTAGTCTATAAATCATCAGACAATCTGAGGAATATCTTACGAAATCCCACAGATAAGATCCCTAATTGTGAGAAAAGTGGAATTTATGTTGTAATGATTGAGACAAAAAGTATGTTGGGCAAACAAAAAGGCCAATTAAAACACGATTTAGGAAACATTTAGCACATTTAAAATACAGTAGAACAGAAAAGTCTAGCATTGCCGAACATACCCTTGAAGCTGATCATACTGTAACATTAGATAACACAGCCCCACAAAAAAAAAAGTGGGGTATACTTTTGATGCGATATATCAGATCCGTAGTATTTTTGCCCGCTGATCACGAATCTGACGTCAGAATATCGCCATCACATCTCAATTTTTTTCTAACCTCAAAAAATAGGTAAAAATTAGTAAAAATTAAGAAAAATATACTTCTAAAAAAATTGATTCAAGCTTTTTCATGAATCCAAAGATGTATTAATATGTATTCGGACACGCTAAGCTAATATTCATCGGTTGGATTAAGCCATACAGTTCTGTTTTCTTTCTAACCTCAATAAATCAGACAGATATAGTGCTTCTCGAATGCAAAAACGAATTCAAATTAAAATTCAACCGATTCTTACCAAATTTGGTACACGGGGGTTTTTTGGGTTGCTGATCATGAACCTGAGGTCGGATTTGTAAAATTCAAAATGGCGAATCCAAGATGGCGGACAAAATTTTTGAAAACCAACCGATTCCTACCAAATTTGGTATACAGTTGGGGAATCCTCAAACCTGATACTCTTAAACCCTAAACCCTGAAACCTTAGACTCCCACACCCTGTAACCTCAAAAAATAGACCTCAATAACCCTGTAACTTTAAAAATGAGACCCAATAAACTCAAAACCAGGACTTTTAAACCATATACTCTCAAATAGTAGACCCTTAAGCCCTAGAATTGCGAAGGTTAGACCCGCGCCTAACTTTCCAGTGAGGAGCAAGGGGAACGTTTTCACCAAGATCTGAAAATCATAGAAAATCGGTATCAAGGACGATGGGATGACCATATGCTAGCGGACTTTTGCTGGTCGCTAAAAAGAGAAACAAGTCCTCAAAAGCGTTTGGGCAGAAAGCCTTTGAATAGGTCATTCGCGGAAAAAAGAACAAGATACAGCCAAAAAAAGGAAAGTTAGGCGCGGGTCTAACCTTCGCAATTCTAGGGCTTAAGGGTCTACTATTTGAGAGTATATGGTTTAAAAGTCCTGGTTTTGAGTTTATTGGGTCTCATTTTTAAAGTTACAGGGTTATTGAGGTCTATTTTTTGAGGTTACAGGGTGTGGGAGTCTAAGGTTTCAGGGTTTAGGGTTTAAGAGTATCAGGTTTGAGGATTCCCCAACTGTATACCAAATTTGGTAGGAATCGGTTGGTTTTCAAAAATTTTGTCCGCCATCTTGGATCCGCCATTTTGAATTTTACAAATCCGACCTCAGGTTCATGATCAGCAACCCAAAAAACCCCCGTGTACCAAATTTGGTAAGAATCGGTTGAATTTTAATTTGAATTCGTTTTTGCATTCGAGAAGCACTATATCTGTCTGATTTATTGAGGTTAGAAAGAAAACAGAACTGTATGGCTTAATCCAACCGATGAATATTAGCTTAGCGTGTCCGAATACATATTAATACATCTTTGGATTCATGAAAAAGCTTGAATCAATTTTTTAGGAGTATATTTTTCTTAATTTTTACTAATTTTTACCTATTTTTTGAGGTTAGAAAAAAATTGAGATGTGATGGCGATATTCTGACGTCAGATTCGTGATCAGCGGGCAAAAATACTACGGATCTGATATATCGCATCAAAAGTATACCCCACTTTTTTTTTGTGGGGCTGTGTAATTTTTATGTTCAATATTTCACAAAATTCTAATTACTTTACGGGATTTTCTTCCTTTTCAATCGTAATCATGTCGTTAATGGAATCGGATGACACAACCTGTCAGTGTATCAAAATATTATACCTGATTCTTGACAATTTAACGCACTTTAATATTAATTTTATGTTTCATTGGCACTGTTTCACAAAAATAATTAGAAATTAGAATACGAATCCTTCCGATTAGGTTAAAAATTGGTCTTTTTGGGTATAGAATATTTTACTCAAAACCTAGAATTTAATCTTACCTTCTTCTTTCTTATATGGTGGGTCATACAAGTAGGCATGCTGCCTGTTTTATCTCCAGTAGGCTTCTTCCGATGTGGACGTCCAGCATTCCTTCCACCTTTCGATCTAGGTGTTTATACCATTGTTTTGTTCTAGTTCTGGTCCATTTGGATATTTCTTGTATCTTGCTTAGTTCTTGTAGGTCTTTGTTGCGGATTCTGTCGTGAATAGGTTTTCCATGTATGTCCCTCATCATTTGTGCTGTTTTACATGTGTCAGCTCTTGTTTTTACAGCATATGTGAGGATCGGTCTCTGTTTTACTTTCCACTGTGAGGTATTTATTTTTTCATACTATATCCGTCAAACGATCTGCTGAAAAAGACCGGGAATCCAGTCTATAGCTTTGCAGATGACAGTACGCTTGTCTCTTCATTCACCTTGAACGCTCGGACATCGGCTGCTCAGGCGAGTATCCGCAGACAGCAGGAGGTCGTTCAACTTAACAAAGACCTGGAAGAAATTCTATCTTGGGGTGACAGTAACCAAGTGGAATTTAACGCTACAAAAACCCAAGCGGCAGTTTTTTTCTAAAAAAGTTAACGTTGCTGAACCCGACATAGTTATGTCGGGGCATTCCATTCCCCTAGCATCGTCGCTCAATTTGTTGGGCGTTAGTTTGGGAGCAAATATGTCTTGGCATGAACATGTTGCAGGCATAGCAAGAAGAGCTTCTCAAAAGTTGGGAATATTATTTAGAACCAGAAAGCTTTACACCCCACAGCAACTGTTAATTCTCTACAAAGCCCAAATTCGACCAACTATGGAATACTGCTCCCACGTTTGTGGCTCCGCTCCCAAACATACACTGCATTTGTTGGATTCTGTTCAGAGAAGAGCGGTCCGTCTGATTGGGGACCCGGAATTGACCGGCGGCCTTGATTCGCTGGAACATCGAAGAACGGTTGGCGACTTGAGTCTGTTCTACAAGTATTTTCATGGAAAGTGTTCGAAGGATGTAGCCCGCTTAATTCCTCCCAAAGCGGTGCATGTTAGAAATACACGTCGCGCTGGTGCTTCGCATCCGTATGAGGTTCAGCTTGTTACTCCGCGTACAACGCTTTTCAAGGAATCTTTTATATGGAGAACGTCATCCCTTTGGAATAATTTGCCCAGCGCTGTATTTCCCACCGAGTACAATTTACAGCGATTCAAGAACAACGTGAATCGCTTTTTCCGCACTCGTGCCGCTCCTGGAGCGCTTTAGGGACTTCCCTGCAGCACGTGTGCTAGACCGATAAAAAAAAAAAAAAAAAAAAAAAAACAACCTACTATTAGTACTGCCTTCATAAAATGTTGTTTCACTTACCTGTTTAAGTCTTCGTAGCTTGTTATCATTGTTCCCAGGTATTTAAAATTATTAACCTGTTCAATAATACTTCCTTGGATCTCCAGCTTGCATCTTAATAATTCTTTTAAAACTACCATACATTTTATCCTGGTTGTGTTGATAATCATGTTTGGTTTTCTCGCTTCCAAATTGAAGGCATGAAAGATTTTCTGAAGGTTGTCCTCAGGTAAAGGGTAAATAATGTTTTACTCAAAACCTAGAATTTAATCTTACCTACCAGTCAAATACTTTTGGACCGGTCAACTGACTTGTCAATCTCAACTATATACTTACGATGAGCAAAAGAAATTAGAAATTATGAGAAGTTAGAAAATTAATTCTTGCGATTAACCAGAAATTGTTCGTTTTAGGTAAGCACTGTTTAATTAAGATCTAAAGTTTGAGAGTTAACCAATCAAATACTTTTAGTTGGTTAACTGACTGAATGAATGGAAGTAATTTGGATACCATCGCATCGGCTTAAAATGCGTGAAATTGCTTGAGCAAACGTTTCCTGTGTGTCGAGACTGACAAGTTTTTGTGAGACAAGAAATTTCAAAGTAAATGATAATTACTTTGAATCTGAATCAAGTGGTCATTACTATGTTTAAGGGTATAAAACACAGCGCGCAGAAACATATTTCGTAAATATCTAATGAAGCAAAAACTCTTCAAAGTTTAATTAAATGACTATTATACTAGGTGTACAAGTATGAAATGCGGATTTTTTTTCTAAAAAAACATGTTAAATTCGGAAGAATGACAAAAAGTGCTTTATTCAAAGTATGCTCCATCGCTTGTTATACATTTTACCATCTTTGGGGCAATTTGTGAATACCACGTCAGTAAAAATCTTCCCCTTTTGCTGCGAACCATTCATCGAGCCATTTTTTCACATTTTCGTACGAACAAAAGCGCTGCTCAGCAAGTGCGTGACCTATCGATGCAAACAAGTGGTAATCGGAAGGAGCCAAGTCTGGTGAGTAAGCCGTATGGGGTAAAACTTCCCAGCTGAGTGCTTCCAACGTATCGCAAACTGGTTTTGCCGTATGTGATGGAGCATTGTCATGAAGAAAAATGATTTTGTGTTGCCTCTTTCGATATTTTGGCCTTTTTTCAAGCAGCGAACGGTTCAAATTGGTCAATTGTTGTTGGTAACGTTTAGTATTAACTGTTTCCCCAGGTTTTAATAGCTCATAATAAACCACGCCCCTCTGGTTCCACCAAACACAGAGCATCGTCTTTCTGCCAAAGCGATTCGGTCTTACGGTCGACGTGGATGGTGCACCTGGATCTACCCATGATTTGTTGCATTTGGGATTCTCAAAATAAATTAACTTTTCATCCCCTGTAACTATACGATGCAAAAACGACTTCCTTTTGTACCGAGTGAGCAAAATGTCACACGTGTTCTTGCGCTTTTCCATTTGTCCGTCGTTCAATTCATGTGGTACCCATCTACCAGCTTCTGAATCTTTCCCATCTCTCGTAGCCGATTGGAAAAAGCTTGTTGACTAACGCGCAATTGTTCGGCGAGTTCTTTTTGTGTTTGCGAATCATCTTCGTCCAACAATGCTTGCAATTCCACATCTTCGTATTTTTTTGGCGGGTTTCCACGTTCCTTGTCTGCAACATCGAAGTCACCACTTGTGAAACGCCGAAACCATCGTTCACACGTATCTTGCGATAGAGCATGTTCACTATAAGCTTCTCGAAGTAATCGATATCATTCAACAGCAGTTTTCTTCAAATGAAAACAAAAATTAATGCTGTCCGCGAATGCTCTTTGTTCGGTATAAATTTCGACATATTGAACACAACAACACAACACTATGCACACAATTTATCACTCGTGCGCGTCTGACACTTGTTGATGACACAACAAAATGGCGCAGTGTCAAATCTTTATAGCACAAACTGCAACTGGTGCACCATCTGTTGTCTGAAATCCGCATTTCATACTTGTACACCTAGTAAACTAATGGCTAATTACTCTAATACAACGTGAATGCCAAAGTAGAATTAAACAGCCCATGAGAAACTTATGAAATAGTGTATCTGATTAGATTGGCTAAAACTCTATTATAATCTAGTTCTTGTTTTGACCAATAATTAACATGAATACAAAAAAAAGTGCGACAAACTCTTTTTGTACTACGAGCTGCCAAAATAGGGCATATGAACTTGGATCAATCAACGTCATCACACAGTTGGAAGTAGGAACGTTTATAATTGGTCGACTAGTAATCATTGTATTAGCCAAACTTTTACAAGGATTATACAGGGTGGCCCAAAATTACCGAAGGTGTTTGAGTTCATTATAACTTTTTATTTAAGACATAATTATAATTTTTTTTTTTAAATACAGTATATTAATGGAGAATAATTTTAATTTAAATATGAAAAATTATATCTCGCAAGTGGTGGCCATTTTCTGCTTCGCATATTCGTGCTCTTTCCAAAACATTTTCCATAACCTTTCGCAAAATTTCAGGTGTTATGTTGTTGATTTCGTCGGGTATATTGTTTTTTAATTGCTGGATGGTTCTAGGCTTATTAATATCGACTTTTCCTTTCAAATAACCCCAAAGGAAAAAGTCTGGAGCGGTTAAATCCGGTGAACGCGGAGGCCAATTAAAATTGCTTGTATGCGAAATAATTCGTTCACCAAAGATGTCGCGTAAAAGAGCCATTGTGTCCCTCGCAGTGTGCGCTGTGACTCCATCCTGTTGGAACCATACTTGCGGATGGTTTTCCACGGCTGGCCTTAAAAAATTTTCCAACATTATCCGATATCGAACACCAGTGATGGAAACGGCGACACCGTGTTCATTTTCAAAAAAATATGGGCCAATTATCCTTTCCGACGAAACACCGCACCAAACAGTACACTTAAGTGGGTGTAATTGTCGCTGTTGAACTACTCTTGGATTTTCCGTAGCCCATATCCTGCAGTTAGCGCTTATTAACGAACCCATTTAATTGGAAATGGGCTTCGTCGCTCATAATTAAATTATGAATAAAATCATGATTTTCTTCTGCTTTTTGCCGGAAATAAATTGCATAATTAAGTCGTTGCTGGTAATCTGTCGGTTTCAATTCTTGGACAAGCTGAATTTTGTATGGAAACATTCTTATTGTATGCAAAATTCTCTGCAGCGACCCTCGTGAGAGGCCAAGTTGTGTCGAACGTCTCCTGGTTGATGTTTCCCCATCTTCCCGAATACTCTCCTGTACCCGTTCAATATTGTCATCCGTGTGCACCGTTCGTCGTCTGCCGGCACCAGGAAGGTTCCTTACTGCCCCTTGTTGTCGAAAATTTGCAACCAGACGGTTTATTGTTGACTCTGAGGGTCCAACCCGCACATTAAAATAACGACGATATGCACGCTGAGTCAAAACAATGGACCGTTGATTTGAGAAATAAAGTTCAACGATTTGGGCACGTTGTTCAATTGTGTACTGTTTCGTTTTAAATTCCCCAAGTCTTTACAAAATACTGAAAAGAAATAAAAAACAAAATTGTAATACAAAAGTTATAAGGAATTCAAACCCCTTCGGTAATTTTGGGCCACCCTGTAGCAAAACGGCTTCTTGCGGAGTCTTAAATGGAAGTTAAAATGTTACAGTTCGAGTGAAATTTATTGAGTGAAGTGACAGTATAATCACGATTTAAATTTAATCTCAGACTAATATGTTAATATAGTCAGTTATAGAATATTGATAATGAAGAAAATACTAAAATTTTCTTTCTATTACATGCTTTTTGTAAGCGTATCTTGTAAAAATGTTGGAAAATGCCTTTTATCAGTAAATCAGCAAATACAACAATAATTTTTGTTTATTACAATGCGACTATGGCTTGTTACTAACTTACAAAGAAGGAACATTATCTACAATTGAATCGGTGAGTTCGACAACCGTACAAGTCCAAAATTTGACATTTTAAACTGAGATAGCCATTTTGTTTTAAATATGTCCCCCTATCAACTGAGCATAAAAACCGTACGATATACTTAAACGTTAACGCTCTACAGTAGGCTGCCGTTCGGTGATGACTGGAAAAAACCGTACATGTCCGTGACTTGTACGGTTTTTCATCTCAGCTACTAAAATATCTGCAGTTATTTGTTTACAAAGAAAGAGTTGACTTCGTGTGGGTTTTATTAATTAAAATATTATCGTGTGTTTTTAAATTTGTTTAAATAAAATATGTCATCCTGTGACAGAGAAGATGTGGTTACTAGCAATGGCAACAAAAAAAGAAAAAGGAATATTGTTAGTTGGAAACATAACCAAAGAAAAATAGCACGTTTGCACGGTCAGGAATATGTTGGTAAAAAACGGAAACATATTGAAGCGAAAACTGTCGGACCTACATGCATGTAAGTTTACATTTTTTTTTTAATTAATTAATTTTAACTAATGAATACATTTTTAAGGTGTAAAAAAAAGTGCATGCAGCAGTTTACTGATGAAGAGAAAACAGAAATAATATCAAAATTATACGACGGTAAGCCAAAAAATGAACAAGATACGTATTTGCAGGGGCTTATTGAAGCAAAGCCTATTGAAAGACATCGGATAAGAGGCGTAAAACCTAAACAACAAAGAAAATCAAATTTTTTGTACTTTGTTATGAAACAATCAAATCGTATGTAAACAGGCATTTATCAGTCTTCATGCCATATCTCATTGGCAAGTTCAGCGTTTAAACACCTTACTTCTAGCTACAAAATCACCAAAGGATTTAAGAGGCCGGCACAACAACAGACCTCGTGCAATATGCGAAGAATGGATTGTGAAAATAAAAGAACACATTGAGTCATTCCCGGTTAAAGTTTCCCATTACTCCTCAAAAAGCATTCATTATTTGGATGCATCTTTAAATGTGAAGAAAATGTACAATCTGTTTATAGATAAAAATCCACAGCTAGAAAATTTGGTTAAATACGAATTCTATCTAAAATATTATAATGAAAACTACAATCTCAGATTTGGAAGACCACAGGTTGATGTCTGCTCGGTATGTGAAAGCCTTGGAGCTAAACTTAAAGATGTTAATCTTAATGATAATGCAAAGAGAGTGGTTGCAGCGGAACTCATAGTTCATAAAAGGCGCGCAAAAAAGTTTTACACGAAACTAAAAGAAGAGCAATCTCTGTGTAAGGAACGACCAGAAGTAATGGGCCTAGCTTTTGACTATATGCAGAATATGCCCCTCCCACATATCCCGGTTCAAGAAATTTTTTATCTGAGGCAACTTTGGGTATATGCATTTCAGATTCATAATCTTAAAGACAACACTGGTCATTTTTATAGCTACCACGAGGGTGAAGCTCTAAAAGGATCTAATGAAGTATGCACATTTCTTTATGATTATATATTGAACCACATACCATCTGAAATCACTGAGTTACACTTATTTTCTGATGGATGTGCGGGACAGAATCGTAACCAGACCATGGTTCGCTTTTTGCTAGCACTGCAGGCGACCAAGAGATTTAACAAAATATACCATTACTTTCCAATAAGAGGGCATTCATTTTTGCCCTGCGACAGAGATTTTGGTTGTGTCAAGAGGGTGATTAAAAAACACGATCGAATTTATATTCCAGAAGAATATCAAGAAATAATACTATCTTCAAGGAAAAAACAGCCATTTACTGTAAAGTTAATTCGACATAACGATATTATTGATTTTAAAAAGTGGTGGCCGACTGATTATAAAAAAAAAACCGGTCAAGTGCAAGTTGAACTTGCACAATTAGTGTTCCGTACGTTGATTGTCTTTAAGGTAAAAAATTTTGTTACGGTGATATAAAATGATCAGTGACTTCACAAAACACACCCCAAATGAGTTTTCAACAAAGTACTGAAAACTGGTGACCTTGAAATTTTGTTTTTTTTTTATATACCAAATAAATTATTAAAGGTAATGCACTCGTGATAATTTTCGTTCAATCTATACCCCGTGGAGAATATTCCAGAATTTTTTCAAAATTTTTTGATCAGTACTTTTCGAGATAAGGTAGGGGACAGCGATTTTTTAAAAGTAATACGAAGAAAAGTGTGCGCAAGTATTACATTATATATATTTTTTACTCATGTTTTCACAAGCTTTCATTTGACACACACTCGATGACCTAGTAAAAAAAAAAATTTTTTCACTTCCGATTTCACCCCTCAAAACGAACCCCTTAAGTCAAAATTTATGTTACGGTGGTATAAAATGATCAGTGACTTCACAAAACACACCCCAAATGAGTTTTCAACAAAGTTTGTTTCCAATCTTTACTGAAATCTGATGACCTTGAAATTTTTGTTTTTTTTATGTACCATATAAATTATTGGAGGTAATGCACTCGTGATAATTTTCGTTCAATCTACACCCTGTGGAGAATATTCCAGAATTTTTTCGAAATTTTTAGATAAGTACTTTTCGAGATAAGGCCCGGGACAGCGATTTTTCGCGAATTTTTAAAAATAATACAAAGAAAAGTGCGCGCAAGTATAATATTATATATATATTTTTTTACTCGTGTTTTCACAAGCTTTCATTTGACATCACACTCGATGACCTAGTAAAAAAAATTTTTTTCACTTCCGACTTCACCCCCCAAAACTAACCCCTTAAGTCAAAATTTAATTCTCAAAACTACATGACTCTGATGAGGCCATCAATTCCTATATTATTACCAAATTTCACCTTTCTATGTCAAATAGTTTCGGAGAAAATCGGGTGTGACAGACAGACAGACAGACAGACACCGAAGTGATCTTATAAGTGTTCCGTACGGAACACTAAAAACGTGTTCTATTTTAGTCAGTGGTGATAATACTAGAAAAGAAAATTTTGCTGTGTCATACTATAGGCAATTTCTTTATGACAGTTCAACTCCAGGTTATGTGACAACGTGGAATTACATAAACGGTTTTCTCTCCTACACATTTAAGTTATTAAAGCAACATAAGGAAAGTCCTTCTCTACCGACTGCTGGCTCTTATAAAGATCCTCTACCTGTTAATGAGAAAAAAGTCGAGGATATTAAAAAAGTTATGCAATATATGGCTGGTGAAATGTTAGAATTTTTCTACCATATAACATCCTGTAATACGACAACGGCAGAAAATGACGATTAAAATGTTTAAATCAGTATTTATTTGTTATTCTTTTAGAACTATTAAAAATGTAATCATTTTTCACCTGTTTTATTTTTTTTTTACGATACTGATTTCGAAAAACCGTACTTGTCCACTAACTTCTTTTAGCTATAACTATTAGACCGTTTCGTTTATAGAAAAAACTATTACTAGATATAAATCCCAGATCACCAGATCTAAAACTTTTCTGTGTATGCCAAACCTGAGAAATAAGTAATTTAAAAGATTATCAGTTTTTCTTAAATTTCTCAAAATGACATTTTCGGACATGTACGGTTGTCGAACTCACCGATTCAATTTACTTACTTGAGGTGACGCGTTTAAACATTTAATGACCTATGACAAGTGTTATTTTTCGTATATCCGTTACGAATACAACTTTTACAAAATGTTCTTATTCTTGTCTCGAGCTAAATCCACAACTTTTTATACAAGGTGCCCCATATGTATGGAATAATGATTCTACCGCGGTTATTAATCGGTGTATCAAAAAATTGTTTAAATAAAAGTTGTAGGGTGTTATACGGCGCACATGCTGACGTTGACAATAAAATATTTTGAACTGTCAGATCGAAGAAATTACGCCATCTTAAATTTTTTTAAATGGAAAGGCCTGTATATTATTTTATTTTTGAGTCCTACAAAAAATCCTAGATATTATTTGTCTAACATACCATATGTCTAAATTGAACTATTTTGGAATTATTAATATTTGGAATTAAGATCAAATTAAAAAAAAATTAAGCTGGCTTGTGGCAAACATTACTGTCAGGTAACGACTTAACGCGTCAAAAAATGATTTATGGACGAAAACGTTTATTGCTGCATTTTGTGAAACTGCAATTGAGCGTAATATCATAATTGTACATTTAACAGAAACCGAAAGAATCACCTTGTTAATGATAGTTGGTTACGGAGACCGTAGGAGAACACAACAGGAGATGTGTGAACTTTTGAACGCAGAATATCCGAATCGTGAACCTATTATCAAATCCGTTGTTAGCGAAACATTAAAACGATGTAGACAATCAGATCATGTTAAGAATCGTTCTAAATTTGAACCTCCACAAGTTAAAAGCGATGATAAAAAGTTTTATTGGAAATTACAGAAAATCCCCATACAGCCACTCGTCAGCTTTGCCTAGACCACAACATACCAGGTGTACAAGTATCAAATGACAAAAAGTGCTTTATTCAAAGTATGCTCCATCGCTTGTTATACATTTTTCCCATCTTTCGGGAAATTTGTGAACACCACGCCAGTAAAAAATCTTCCCCTTTTGCTGCGAACCATTCATCGAGTCATTTTTTCACATCTTCGTACAAGCCAAAGCGCTGCTTATCAAGTGCGTGACCCATCGATGCAAACAAGTGGTAATCGGAAGGAGCCAAGTCGGGTGAGTAAGCCGCATGGGGTAGAACTTCCCAGCTGAGTGCTTCCAACGTGTCGCGAACTGGTTTTGCCGTCTGAATCTTTCCCATCTCTCGTAGCCGATTGGAAGCGGCTTGTTGACTAACGCCTAATTGCTCGGCGAGTTGTTTTTGTGTTTGTGAATCATCTTCGTCCAACAATGCTGGCAATTCCACATCTTCGTATTTTTTTGGCGGTTTTCTACGTTCCTTGTCTGCAACATCGAAGTCACCACTTGTGAAACGCCGAAACCATCGTTCACACGTATCTTGCGATGGAGCATGTTCACTATAAGCTTCTCGAAGTAATCGGTATGATTCAACAGCAGTTTTCTTCAAATGAAAACAAAAAATTAATGCTGTCCGCGAATGCTCTTTGTTCGGTATAAATTTCGACATATTGAACACAACAACACAACACTATGAACACACTTTTCCAATTTATCACTCGCGCGCGTCTGACACCTGTTGATGACACAACAAAATGGCGCAGTGTCAAATCTTTATAGCACAAACTGCATTGGCGCACCATCTGTTGTCTGAAATCCGTATTTCATAATTGTACACCTGGTAAGTAAAAGCACCTTAACTCGTATACTGAATGAAGAAAAATTGCGTCCATACAAACCCATTCTTCTATTGCAAGAATTATCTGAAGATGACTACGATAGACGCGTTGAATTTTGCGAGGTCATGATGGAACGAATCAATAATGATCTTAACCTAATTCATAATATTATTTTTCTGACAAGGCGACATTTTGTCTTAACGGAAGACAGCCGGTACTGATCTACTGAGAATCCCCACTGGATAATCGACGGTCATTCTCAAAGACCACAAAAGATAAACGTGTGGGCAGGGATTTGTGGATGTCATATCATTGGTATCCATGGAAATCTTTTTCCCGATGAAAATAATTTGGATACCCCTAACAGGAATCTGTGGTATCAACAGGATGGAGCACCTCCTCACTATGAAATCAATGTTCGTAGATATTTGGATGCGAGTTTTCTTAATTGATGAATAGGTAGAAGAGGTGCTGTAGCATGGCCTGCAAGGAGTCCCGATCTTACGCCACTCGATTTTTTTTTTTATGAGATCATTTGAAAACCAAACTTAACTCAGCTTATTGACGAACCAACACGGATCCCTGATCGAGACGGGGAGTTCGCCAGTCTTCTTGATCTGTTTTTAACCACCAATCCGGAGATTTACACGGTCACCGTAAATCCGCCGTTAGGTTCTTCTGACCATAAACTGCTTTCGACATCGAGTATCCTGCCAGTCAGTGACAGAGAGGCGCCTAGGCCGCGCAAGATTTGGCACTACAAATCTGCTAAATGGGAAGATCTCATGGAATACTTTCGAACTTTCCCTTGGATAGACGTTTGTTTTCGATCCGATAACCCATCTGACTGCGCCAGGGAGGTCTCCGATGTTATTTTGGCTGGTATGGAAGCTTACATCCCTTTTTCGAAGAAATGCTCCTCCAACGGCAAGCCTTGGTTCGACCGAAAATGCAAAGAAGCTGTTGCTTCTAAACATATTGCCTACCGACAATGGCGTGAAAATCCTAACACCTTAAATCGAAATATCTTTGTTCATGCCCGGAACAGATGCAAGGGAATTATCGACGAAACCAAGGAGGCACACAATCAACGAATTAAAAACAAACTTCTCGCTTGTCCCAACAATTCCAGGTCCTTTTGGGCAGTCGCTAAGGCAGTTAGTCAAAATTTTACCAAATCCACCATACCACCACTCACACGGCCAGATAATTCCATTGCAACCAGACCTGTTGAGAGAGCGAACTTGTTGGCTGAACTCTTTGCTTCACATTCTACTGTCGATTTCCAAGGAAAAACACCACCTACTATTCCCATATTGCAGTCAAGGATGCCCGATGTTGTCTTCAGACAGCGCATCATAAAGCGTATTTTAATGAAGCTAGACACCAAGAAGGCTTCTGGAGCTGACGGAATACCTGCCATAGTTCTCAAAAACTGTGCAAGGGAACTAACACCAGTTTTCTGTTGACTTTTCAACCTATCCTACAGAAAGGGAATATTTCCTTCCTGCTGGAAATGTGCTACAGTTCAGTCGATACCTAAAAAAGGTAAGAAGACCTTGCCAAATAACTACCGACCAGTTGCACTGCTATCAATAATATCGAAAGTCATGGAAAAGGTTATCAATGAGCATCTTCTAAAATATCTTGAACGATTCAATATTATTAGCGATCACCAATATGGTTTTCGTAAACATAGATCAACAGGAGATCTTCTGACTTATGTAACACATGTTTGGAACAACGCAATTGAACACTTTGGAGAATCTTGAGCGGTTGCTCTTGACATATCCAAGGCATTCGACCGTGTTTGGCACGATGGACTGTTGGCTAAGTTGCGCTCTTATGGTATGTCTGAAAGGTTCTGTTTGTGGCTCTCATGTTTCCCCAGAGAGCGTTCTTTACGAGTGGCGGTCGACGGATTTCTTTCTAACACCCTCACTATCAACGCCGGTGTGCCCCAGGGCTCCATACTGTCTCCTACTCTCTTTCTCATTTACATTAACGATCTGCTGGAAAAGACCGGGAATCCAATCTATAGCTTTGCAGATGACAGTACGCTTGTCTCTTCATTCACCTTGAACGCTCGGACATCGGCTGCTCAGGCGAATATCCGCAGACAGCAGGAGGTCGTTCAACTTAACAAAGACCTGGAAGAAATTCTGTCTTGGGGTGACAGTAACCAAGTGGAATTTAACGCTACAAAAACCCAGGCGGCAGTTTTTTCTGAAAAAGTTAACGTTGCTGAACCCGACATAGTTATGTCGGGGCACTCCATTCCCTAGCATCATCGCTCAATTTGTTGGGCGTTAGTTTGGGAGCAAATATGTCTTGGCATGAACATGTTGCAGGCATAGCAAGGAGAGCTTCTCAAAAGTTGGGAATATTATTTAGAACCAGAAAGCTTTACACCCCACAGCAACTGTTAATTCTTTACAAAGCCCAAATTCGACCAACTATGGAATACTGCTCCCACGTCTGGGGCTCCGCTCCCAAACATACACTGCATTTGTTGGATTCTGTTCAGAGAAGAGCGGTCCGTCTGATTGGGGACCCGGTATTGACCGGCGGCCTTGATTCGCTGGAACATCGAAGAACGGTTGGCGACTTGAGTCTGTTCTACAAGTATTTTCATGAAAAGTGTTCGAAGGATGTAGCCCGCTTAATTCCTCCCAAAGCGGTGCATGTTAGAAATACACGTCGCGCTGGTGCTTCGCATCCGTATGAGGTTCAGCTTGTTACTCCGCGTACGACGCTTTTCAAGCAATTTTTTATATGGAGAACGTCATCCCTTTGGAATAATTTGCCCAGCGCTGTGTTTCCCACCGAGTACAATTTACAGCGATTCAAGAACAATGTGAATCGCTTTTTCCGCACTCGTGCCGCTCCTGGAGCGCTTTAGGGACTTCCCTGCAGCACGTGTGCTAGACCAAATAAAAAAAAAAAAAAAAAAAAGAAGTCGACCTAAAACTATAGAAGATTTGCAACAAAGAATTCAATATGAAGTAGCACAGATCACCCCGGATTCTTTGTAAAACTACGTTCAGGCTGCTTATGACAGATTGGATTATAGCCTCGCTGTTAACGGTAGGCATGTTGAGCAATTGTTACCTTAAAAATAAACCTATTTATTAATAGTTTTTTTTGTCTTTTTTTTATTTTAAATTTCAAACGACAGTCCAAAACAGTTTAATTTAAACATATTGTATGTTAGACAAATAATATCTAGAATTTTTAGTAGGACTCAAAAATAAAACAATATACAGGGCTTTCCATTAAAAAAAATCAAGATGACGTAATTTCTTCGAACTACTAGTTCAAAACATTTTATTGTCAACGTCAGCATGTGCGCCGTATAACACCCTATAACTTTTATTTAAATGTTTTTTTTGATACACTGATTAATAAATGCTGTGGAATCATTATTTCATACATATGGGGCACCCTGTATTTGAGCTGAGTGAAGGATAGATTCCATTAATAATCTCGATATAATCAAAAGTAATTCTTATGTGCATATTATTTAGTTGTAGCTTGATACTGTTTTAGTCACTGCTATTCCTTCATTCATTACATTAAAAAAATAAACACATTATTGTCCAGTGCTGTTCTATGATCAGCAGAGTGACAACCGAGTGTCCCTCTAACCTAAAACCTTCAGTGTTTTTTCCTTTTCAAATTTTGTTGAATTATTTCTAATTTGGTAAGAACAACAAATTCATACTAACAGTAACATAGATCAAAAAAAAAAAAAAAAACGGGAGGAGGAAACTCCCCCCCGATAATTTTCAAATTTCAAGATAAAGATATTGTTGATGCTAGATTAACCAACATGGAATGTGAAGGTCAAAATAATTCTATAAAAACTAATACTGACAAAAAAGAACGATTTCACAGACTATACAGAAAAAACGATTTAAAACCGTATATTGTTACAGTCGAATCTGATTATGAAAATATAGGGAAATTTTCTGATGTAAAAATTGCCAAAGAAATTTTTGACTTAAATTTAAATTACATTTATAAATCTAAAAGTAAAGGTAGAAATAAAATAGCTATTGAATTCATTGACTACAGTGCAGCTAATGAGTTTGTAAATGAACCTAGACTAATAGAGAAAGGTTTAAGATTAACAATCCCGCGAAACTACACATCTTGCAAAGGTGTGGTACGTCAAATAGATTCAGACCTTGATTTAGACTTTCTAAAAAAGGGTTTTTGCAGACAATAATAAAATTATAGATGTTATTAGACTAAACAGAAAAATAATTAATAAAGAATATGATGCTTCCATATCAGATAGTAGAAAATATCTATATATTCCAACTAGCTCTGTACTTCTTGAATTTGATGGCACAACAATGCCACGAGAGGTGACTTTTTATGAGTTGCCCAGACAAGTAATCCCATATATTCCCCCAGTAACTCAATGCTACTCCTGTTTACTATTTGGTCACACAAAAAACAATTGTAAGGCTAAAAAGAAATGTTTTGAATGTGGTGAGATAACTCATGAAACCTATACGGATGAAAATGACGTGATACAAAAAAAATGCTACCATTGTAAAAGTACGGATCACATAAGTATTTCAAAAAAATGTCCAGAATTTGACAGACAAAAAAATATAAAAAGACTTATGGTATATGAAAATATATCATATTATGATGCCCAAAAGCTATGCAATAAAACTTATACTTCTAAAGATGAAAAAAACCAATACACATACATACCAAGCGAATATCCAATGCTCCCAAATAAATCGAATAAAGAAAATGAAACAATTAACATTACCCAAAGACGTTTAATATCACAAAATAACAGCAATAAACGAACATATCAACATGCACTAGAAAACCCTCCAAAAAAACGAATTACAGACAAAGGCTACAACAAAACAGAACATAACGAACAATTATACTACCCCAATGGCAGAACACAAAATGACATCCGAACAACAGACTACACAAATTCTAATCAAACTCATAATTACAAAACACCATATCAAAATACTCAACCAACAACCTCAAAAATTAAAGATATTATGATATATAATTTAAGTAACTATCAATATACAATGCCCTTTCTATTAGAATATATTAAAAGATGCCCTGATAACTTCAGAGAAACATTAATACAAACAGTTGGACTCTATCCAACGAAATGGAGGACTCTGTCCTATAAATAAAACCTTAAATTTAGATTTATATCAATATTTCATTGAAAAAAGTTAAACATCACCTATCAATATGACAACAATACTTTCAAAAATTACTCCAAACTTGTTATTGATGCTTAACAAATTTCTAAATCATAATAGGATTAAACTGTAACAACAAAAAACATCAACATGTCAACAATTTAAAAGTTCAAATAAACAAAGATAAAATCATAAATGTCTCCTTTCAGTCAACCATCCAAACCAAAATCCATCCAACAACTTGTGTATGTCTTTGTGTTGTGTTATTCCCACTAACAGTACATCTCGAGGAAGACAGTACTAAAAGTATATGTAACTAATAGTGCTTGGGGTATAGCTTCGAACCAGACAACACCCCGAGCATAATCAAATGGGCTGGCAAATTGCCCCAAGGGAGCAGAAGCCAATTTAAGAAAGAAGAAGAAGAAGAACATTATTGTCAATAATACGTGACTAATGCCATGAAATTTAATTGTCAAAAGAGTAAGGAGATATCTTCTAAATTCTAAATATTTCTCATAACAATTCATGCGGAAAACTATGACAAATAGATGCTTATACTGCACTCTGTCGGTGACTTACAAAGTCTTTTCAAGCAGAGCGGCACAGCATGGCTGGCACTTAGCTTGAGACTGTTTTAGTCACTGCTACTCCTTCATTCATTACATTAAAAAAAATAAACACATTACTGTCAATAATACGTGACTAATGTCACAAAATTTAATTGTCAAAAGAGTAAGGAGATATCTTCTAAATTTTAAACATTTCTCATAACAATTCATGCGGAAAACTATGACAAATAGATGCTTATACTGCACTCTGTCGGTGACTTACCAAGTCTTTTCAAGTAGAGCGGCACAGCACGGCTGGCACTTATTGCAGAAACGCAACTTCTCGAGCTTACCGCTCGAAGGCATAGATGGCATTGGTATAACAACCAAAGACGAATCGAAAGATTCGCATTTTTAGAAGTCACCATACGAAGAACACTTTTGGTGACTTCTAAAAATGCGAATATTTTGATTCGTCTTTAGTTGTTATACCAATGCCATCTATGCCTTCGAGCGGTAAGCTCGAGAAGGTGCGTTTCTGCAGTAAGTGCCAGCCGTGCTATGCCGCTCTGCTTGAAAAGACTTTGTAAGTCACCGACAGAGTGCAGTATAAGCATCTATCTGTCATAGTTTTCCGTTAGTACCTGGATAAGGACTAAAAATGGTGTTCTCGTATTTGCCGAACCTAGCCCAACTGAGGAGCCGTGATACGGCGAAACCCGTCTTGGGATGGTTCAGCAAATATGAAGAACACTTTTGGACTTCTAAAAATGCGAATCTTTCGATTCGTCTTTAGTTGTTATACCAATGCCACAATTCATGCGTTTTACAAATTACCATTTGCATAAACATTGATTATTTATAAAGTTTTGTTATCTCCCCTCTATTTTGATACTAGTAAAAAATAAATTTGCACCCGCAGTAGTAAAACCACCATTTAAAATGCTGAAAACAATTCTAATTGATGTTGACAACTCAGGAATACCTTATCTACGTAAGCGAATATATTTTCCAAAGTGTAATCATTATCAGATCACATCTGTGGATCATAAATGATTTATATAAATATTGGTTACGTATGGTTGATTCATACTGTAGCAAATTATCAACTAACTAGATTTACATTAACAATTTTCGCTTGCTGATTAAATAATTGGTTTCATTTTCCTATGTTCTTAGGTATACATTAATAATTAACAGAAACCAGGTAAGTAAAAAAAATATATTAGTGTACATAATTCTCAATTCGGATTCCGTTAGTGGCCGTGTAAATTTGTGAAACAGGAAATGAATATTATTTTCAATACACAATGAAAAAGAAAAAACTATCCGTATATTAAACAATTACACCTGGAGTGACTGATATGGTAAATGATTTCAGGCTTTATAAAAATTAAAATTATAAACCTAATTCTCTGACATTAAAAAAGGTTTAACAGAGTACTACCATTTGTAATTAAGGGAGCCCGATATTTAACAATACTGTAAACAAAAGAGCGCAGAGATATTTACGAGGCTGGTTTGAAAAGTCCGTGCAAAGTCCGAGAGATGGCACCACCGGCGCGTATCGAGGTCATGTTTAGTTAGTAGCATCTCTTGAATGAACGGACACCAAGTTTCAGCCATATTGGTCTATTTCTTTGTGTTTGGCATTCGTGTGAATCAAGGAAGTCGAGTGATTTTCAAGAAATGGACGAAAAAGAAATTCGTGTGGTGATTAAACATTACTTTATGAAAGGCAAAACGCCTCAGGAGACTAAAGAGAAGCTTGATAAACATTATGGTGACTCTGCACCTTCGATTAGAACAGTTTATAAGTGGTTTCAAAATTTTCGGACTGGCCATATGGGCACAAGTGACGCTGAACGTTCTGGACGGCCTGTGGAGGTTACGACTCCAGAAATCATTGATCAAATCCATGATATGGTGATGGATGACAGAAGAGTTAAGGTACGTGAGATTGCTAGTGCTGTGGGCATCTCGACTGAACGGGTACATAATATTTTGCATAAACAATTGGACATGAGAAAGCTATCCGCAAGATGGGTGCCGCGATTGCTCACGCTTGACCAAAAACGGAATCGTGTGAAGTGTTGCAAGGATGGTTTGCAGCTGTTCCAGAAGAATCCGGAGGACTTTAAGCGTCGTTTCGTCACTGTGGATGAAACATGGATACATTACTATACTCCTGAGACCAAACAACAATCTAAAACGATGGGTTACCAAGGGGGAATCTGCACCAAAAAAGGCGAAGACCGTTCCTTCGGCCGGAAAGATTATGGCGACTGTCTTTTGGGATTCGCAAGGGATAATCCTCATCGACTATCTGGAAAAGGGTAAAACTATTACAGATGAATATTATTCATCGTTATTGGACCGTTTGAAAACCGAGCTGCAAGAAAAAACACCCGCGATTGGCCCACAAGAAAGTCCTTTTCCATCACGACAACGCACCAGCACACACCTCAGCAGTTGTGGTCGCAAAATTATTGGAAATAGGATTCCAACTCGTTTCACATCCCCCCTATTCTCCAGATTTGGCTCCCTCGGACTACTATTTGTTCCCCAATTTGAAGAAATGGCTGGCGGGACAAAGATTTTATTCAAACGAGGAGGTGATTGCAGACACTAATGGATATTTTGCAGACTTGGACAAATCCTATTATTCGGAAGGGATCAACAAACTAGAACATCATTGGACGAAGTGTATAAGCCTAAAAGGAGACTATGTCGAAAAATAAAAAAGGTTTATCCCAAACACATAAGTAGTTTTTATTTTTGCACGGACTTTTCAAACCAGCCTCGTATAGTAACCAGAATTTGGCTAGGTTAATTGTCTCTTTTGATTGGTATTGTTAATCCTGTTAAAATCTGACTGCTATAAACATCGTCTTTGCACTTTTTCGTTTACATTGTTTACAAACGCCCATAGTAACCAATTGTGCCAACAAAAATTAAATGTTGGCGATTCCGACCCTGTCGAATTCATTTCACGACGTTTTCGGTGCCTCCACACCCCTTCGCAATTGACTAATTGTCTGGTTGGTGCTGCCTCCTAGCGTCAAACGCCCCGCGTCACTCAGTTGTGGACGAGGTTATGTAGAGTGTGAGTGCTGTGCATAAAGTGTGAAAAATATTGAAATCAATGGTATCTGATAATGGCTGAAGAGTTGTTAGTAGTGTTAAATCGGAGTGAAAATTCGAGTTTAGGATTTTCTTTATTGCAGAAACCGGGACTGCCTCCTATAATTTACAATATATTGGACGATTCCCCGGCAGCGGAAAGCGGAGAGGTAAGTAAAACAGTTGCTTATGTTTTGATCAAATTAAAGTCGGCATTAGGAATGCCTAAAAATCATTATATAGCGAAACAATCGAAGTTGACAGGTTAAATTATCAATATTTTTACATCGGTGTCAAGAGATTTTCTAATCGACAAAATACCGATGGTACGACCAAAACGTCTGCTGTCTGCATTAACCTGCCTATCATGTTCTGTCTGACAGTTATGTAAACAGAAATAAACTGAAAAAATAACTTTCTCAGAGTTTTCTTTTGTTTCTGCCCTTGAAAGACTAAACATTCAGTAAAAAAATTCTTTTAAATAGTTGACCTAGCTTTTAATAAACAATAACTGAACAAGTAATTTTTGTATGTTTTTATACTTTCTTGTTGTAGTATCTTGTTTTTATTTTCGTTAAAACAATGACTCTGACTCATGGGTTTAACTCGATAAATTTACGTCATTTTTAATGGAGCTTTTCACAACTTATGAAGCTAAGAATTTTCATTTAGATGCTTATGAAGAATGTAAAAAAGTGAAGGCTTTTTGGTTATTTACTTTATTAATATTTCCTTAAAATTTGCCGTAACAACGGTAAAACATCGTTCTTTGCGCCAGTTGCTCTAGAGGAATTTGAAGAAAAAAATGAATGGTATTGGAATGCAGTTTTGTTTTAACCTTCTTTAATCACCACATCCACGTTCTTGGCCGACCAGTATTATAACGGGTTGCATAGTACTTGCAAAATGGAATAAAATCTGAAAAATTTACAATAGAAATATATGTACCTTGCTGGACTTGTTTTAATTTTTAGCTTTTAAATTAAACAAAAGGTGTTTATGTAAATAATTCGGTAAACTAAGTAATTATTATCTAATTTGCTGTTTTTATTGGGTTTTCGGAACCTAATTAGTTTTTAGGTTTGCTTTTTGAATTTAATTGTATTTTAATGATATATGCTTTTTAAAGACACAAAATAACAAAATCTAAATGAGTTGTAGTGGGTTTGTCGTCTTGACTACAGCAGAGATAATTTTCTTGGCAGTGTACTCAATACAGTCTAAAAAATAGAGTAGGTACCGTTTGGCGCTAGGTGTTGTCCATCTGATACATTTTATAAAAGAAAACAGTGTTATCATGCCAACCATTCTTTGGAATTAATATTCTGCAATGTTGATATTATTTCTTATCAGAAGTGATTTAAATAACCTCCAGGAGCGAGTGGGACCGATGGATGTAGATTTTTTTTAGGAAAACATCATTTTTTCAATTTTAATAATTTTATAGTTAACCTGAGTCTTATTTTGGCAAACACTCACAAAATTTGTTATTTTTTTCTCATTAGAACTTTGAACATATAATTTTTGAAATAATTCTTTATTTTTTCGATTCTCTTTAATAAGTTATATTAATAAATCTCAATTTAGGATAAATACGTCAAGTTATTGATTCGACTATCAGTATCCATGATTTAAAAGAAATATGTGCACCTTTTAAAATCACATTTATCTATGACGATTGTTTGTTCACAAATCGATATCTTAAGATATGCAAAACAGTGTTACAAAATATTTGAAAAATGTTAAAAGTTTTTTGACAATTTTTAGTCTTTCCACATGGACCACTCTGTCGCGTTACTACAACGATTCTCAGCGACGACACGTTTATATCATGTCTATTGGTTTAGCTTTACAGTCAAAATCAGTGGTCTCGAACGTCAAAAATGTGAAATCGATAGAGTTGCCCACTAATATTTGTACCCAAAATCGGTATATGAAAAAAAAATACAATATTCAATCAAATTTGCTTATTTTAAACTTCTTTATCTTTATAAAATAATAGGAACTTACAAAATATACTAAATATACAATTAAAACTAATAAGAGTTTTTGTTTTATAATATTTTATATACCGGGTGACACAGCCAACATGTAACAGTCTGTAATTTTTTATTTTGAAAGTTACATATTTGCATTTTTAGATACCAGAATGGGACATTATTAGGCTTTTTATCACTTAAGAAATTATTTTAACTACTTCCGGTTGGACCGGAAGTGACTGCAACTGCTTTATTTTCAGTGGAACCCTGAATATTTTTTGTTATGTTTCAATTCGCTTTGAAATTCTTTTTCCAACGATGTATCACAAGTTGACATTTGTTGGACAGGTGACCGGCGAAAATTGATTTAACCTCTTAGACTTAGACGGCCATGACGGATATACTAGCAATTGTTTTTGTTCGTTTTATCTCACTTTGGAAAGAATTTAAGACTATCCATTTATCGTGCCATTTTCGCGAGCCTAAGTGGCTTCTAAAAAATTTTATGCTTTACCTTTAGTTACAGAATTTTCTCTTTAAATAATGATCAATATCACCGAAATTAAGATAGGAACACATATTTTTTTATTTAACCTAGTTACACATTACAGGTTTTTTGTCAACATACGTCTAACAGAACTATTTAACGCCAATTGGATTTAATGTTATTTTCACAAAATAAACCCTTTTATTATGCAGTAATGTGATATCAACAAGTTCCATTACAGACTTGGTAGGCTGTGATAAAACAGACGAACCGAAAGTCATGATTGCTGCGTGTTACCAAATGGCCATTATTATTGTTTACTTTACAAAAATAGTTTTTCGTTAACAAAAATGTGTTCAACGGTTGACAACATATATAAAATGCAACGTCCCTCTGTCTATCTTTCTGTCCGTTAATGCGTTTATCACTCGAAAAACACTTAAACAGATTTCCGTGTTTTTTTTTTTTTCATTCATACATATGTTCTCTGGCCAGGTGTTATAATAATAATAATAATCTATATAATATATATAAAACGCAATGGGTCTCTGTCTGTCCGTTAGTGTGCTTATTATTCGAGAACCACTTATCCGATTTACGTGTTTTTTTTTTTTTTAATTCTTAACTTAATATTTATCAAAAAAAACTATAATATATATAAAACGCGGCGTCTTTCTGTCTGTCTGTCTATCTGTCCGTTAGTGCGCTTAGCACTCAAGAACCACTTATCCGATTTACGTGTTTTTTTATAAAAAAAAATGATTGTTTTAGCCTTTAATCACCACATCCACGTTCTTGGCTGACCAGTATTATAACGGGTTGCATAGTACTTGCAAAATGGAATAAAATCTGAAAAATTTACAATAGAAATATATGTACCTTGTTGGGCTTGTTTTAATTTTTAGCTTTCAAATTAAACAAAAGGTGCTTATGTAAATAACTCGGTAAACTAAGTAATTATTATCTAATTTGCTGTTTTTATTGGGTTTTCGGAACCTAATTAGTTTTTAGGTTTGCTTTTTGAATTTAATTCTATTTTAATGATATATGCTTTTTAAAGACACAAAATAACAAAATCTAAATGAGTTGTAGTGGGTTTGTCGTCTTGACTACAGCAGAGATAATTTTCTTGGCAGTGTACTCAATACAATCTAAAAAATAAAGTAGGTACCGTTTGGCGCTAGGTGTTGTCCATCTGATACATTTTATAAAAGAAAACAGTGTTATCATGCCAACCATTCTTTGGAATTAATATTCTGCAATGTTGATATTATTTCTTATCAGAAGTGATTTAAATAACCTCCAGGAGCGAGTGGGACCGATGGATGTAGATTTTTTTTAGGAAAACATCATTTTTTAAATTTTAATAATTTTATAGTCTTATTTTGACAAACACTTTGAACATATAATTTTTGAACTAGTTCTTTTTATTTTTTCGATTCTCTTTAATAAATTATATTAATAAATCTCGATTTGCGATAAATACGTCTACTTATTGATTCGACTCTCAATATCCATGATTTAAAAGAAATATGTGGACCTTTTAAAATCACATTTATCTATGACGATGGTTTGTTTGTTCCATAAATCGATATCTTAAGATATGCAAAACAGTGTTATAAAATGTTTAAAAAATGTTAAAAGTTTTTTGACAATTTTTATTCTTTTCACATGGACCACTCTGTCGCGTTATTGCAACGATTCTCAGCGATGACACGCTTATTAGTGTTCCGTACGGAACACTTATAAGATCACTTCGGTGTCTGTCCGTCTGTCTGTCCGTCTGTCCGTCCGTCTGTCCGTCTGTCACACACCGATTTTCTCCGAAACTATTTGTCATCGAAAGTTGAAATTTGGTAGTAATATAGGAATTGATGGCCTCATCAGAGCCATCTAGTTTTGAAAGTTAAATTTTAACTTAAGGGGTTAGTTTTGGGGGGTGAAATCGGAAGTGAAAAAAAAATTTTTTTTACTAGGTAATCGAGTGTGGTGTCAAATGAA
Organism: Pachyrhynchus sulphureomaculatus; assembly: GCA_019049505.1. Lineage (NCBI taxonomy): Eukaryota > Metazoa > Arthropoda > Insecta > Coleoptera > Curculionidae > Pachyrhynchus > Pachyrhynchus sulphureomaculatus. The sequence goes on from CM032454.1 coordinate 6,871,013, forward strand.
AGCTTGTGAAAACACAAGTAAAAAATATATATATAATGTAATACTTGCGCGCACTTTTCTTTGTATTATTTTAAAAAATCGCGAAAAATCGCTGTCCACCCGCCTTATCTCGGAAAGTACTTATCAAAAAATTTTGAAAAAATTTTGGAATATTCTCCACGGGGTGTAGATTGAACGAAAATTATCACGAGTGCATTACCTGTAATAATTTATCTGGTATATAAAAAAAACAGAAATTTCAAGGTCATCAATTTTCAGTAAAGATTGGAAATAAACTTTGTTGAAAACTTATTTGGGTGTGTTTTGTGAAGTCACTGATCATTTTATATCACAGTAACATAAATTTTGACTTAAGGGATTCGTTTTGAGGGGTGAAATCGGAAGTGAAAAAAAAATTTTTTTACTAGGTCATCGAGTGTGGTGTCAAATGAAAGCTTGTGAAAACACGAGTAAAAAAATATATATATAATGTAATACTTGCGCACACTTTTCTTCGTATTACTTTTAAAAAATCGTGAAAAATCGCTGTCCCTTACCTTTCTCGAAAAGTATTGATCAAAAAATTTTGAAAAAATCCTGGAATATTCTCCACGGGGTATAGATTGAACGAAAATTATCATTACCTTTAATAATTTATCTGGTATAGAAAAAAAAAAAACAAAATTTCAAGGTCACCAGTTTTCAATAAAGATTGGAAACAAACTTTGTTGAAAACTCATTTGGGGTGTGTTTTGTGAAGTCACTGATCATTTTATACCACCCTAACAAAATTTTTTTATTTTAAAAACAATTAACGTACGGAACACTAATTGTGCAAGTTCAACTTGCACTTGACCGGTTTTATCATGTCTATTGGTTTAGTTTGACAGTTAAAATCAGTAGTCTCGAACATCAAAATGCGAAATTGGTAGAGTTGCCCACTAATATCGGTATATTTGTACCCAAAATCGGTATATGAAAAAATACAATATTCAATCAAATTTGTTTATTTTAAACTTCTTTATCTTTGTAAAATAATAGGAACTTACAGAATTTACTAAGTATACAGTTAAAACTAATAAGAGTAATTATTTTTGTTTTATAATATTTTATATACCGGGTGAGAGCCAATATGTAACACTCTGTAATTTTTTTATTTTGAAAGTTACATGTTTGCATTTTTAGATACCAGAATGGGACATTATTAGGCTTTTTTATCACTTAAGAAATATTTTTAACTACTTCCGGTTTGACCGGAAGTGACTGTAACTTTCTTATTTTTAATGGAGCCCTGTATATTTTTTATCAATTTCAATTCGCTTTGAAATTCTTTTTCCAACGATGTGTCACAAGTTGCCATTTGTTTGACAGGTGACCGGCAAAAACTGATTTAAACACTTAGACTTAGGCGGCCATGACGGATATACTAGCAATTGTTTTTGTTCGTTTTATCTCACTTTGGAAAGAATTTAAGACTATCCATTTATCGTGCCATTTTCGCGAGCCTAAGTGGCTTCTGAAAAATTTTATGCTTTACATTTAGTTACAGAATTTTCTCTTTAAATAATGATCACTATCACCGAAATTAACATAGGAACACATATTTTTTTATTTAACCTAGTTACACATTACAGGTTTTTTGCCAACATACGTCTAACAGAACTATTTAACGCCAATTGGATTTAATGTTATTTTCACAAAATAAACCCTTTTATTATGCAGTAATGTGATATCAACAAGTTCCATTACAGACTTGGTAGGCTGTGATAAAACAGACGAACCGAAAGTCATGGTTGCTGCGTGTTACCAAAATGGCCATTATTATTGTTTACTTTACAAAAATAGTTTTTCGTTAACAAAAATGTATTCAACGGTTGACAACATATATAAAATGCAACGTCTCTCTGTCTATCTTTCTGTCCGTTAATGCGTTTATCACTCGAAAAACACTTAAACAGATTTCCGTGTTTTTTTTTTTTTTTTTCATTCATACATATGTTCTCTGGCCAGGTGTTATAATAATAATAATAATCTATATAATATATATAAAACGCAATGGCTCTCTGTCTGTCCGTTAGTGTGCTTATTATTCGAGAACCACTTATCCGATTTACGTGTTTTTTTTTTAATTCTTAACTTAATATTTATCAAAAAAAAAAAATAATATATATAAAACGCGGCGTCTTTCTGTCTGTCTGTCCGTTAGTGCGCTTAGCACTCAAGAACCACTTATCCGATTTACGTGTTTTTTTTATAAAAAAAAATGATTGTTTTAGCCTTTAATCACCACATCCACGTTCTTGGCCGACCAGTATTATAACGGGTTGCATAGTACTTGCAAAATGGAATAAAATCTGAAAAATTTACAATAGAAATATATGTACCTTGCTGGACTTGTTTTAATTTTTAGCTTTCAAATTAAACAAAAGGTGCTTATGTAAATAACTCGGTAAACTAAGTAATTATTATCTAATTTGCTGTTTTTATTGGGTTTTCGGAACCTAATTAGTTTTTAGGTTTGCTTTTTGAATTTAATTGTATTTTAATGATATATGCTTTTTAAAGACACAAAATAACAAAATCTAAATGAGTTGTAGTGGGTTTGTCGTCTTGACTACAGCAGAGATAATTTTCTTGGCAGTGTACTCAATACAATCTAAAAAATAAAGTAGGTACCGTTTGGCGCTAGGTGTTGTCCATCTGATACATTTTATAAAAGAAAACGGTGTTATCATGCCAACCATTCTTTGGAATTAATATTCTGCAATGTTGATATTATTTCTTATCAGAAGTGATTTAAAAAACCTCCAGGAGCGAGTGGGACCGATGGATGTAGATTTTTTTTAGGAAAACATCATTTTTTAATTTTAATAATTTTATAGTTAACCTGAGTCTTATTTTGGCAAACACTCACAAAATTTGTTATTTTTTTCTCATTAAAACTTTGAACATATATTTTTTGAAATAATTCTTTATTTTTTCGATTCTCTTTAATAAGTTATATTAATAAATCTCAATTTAGGATAAATACGTCAAGTTATTGATTCGACTATCAGTATCCATGATTTAAAAGAAATATGTGCACCTTTTAAAATCACATTTATCTATGACGATTGTTTGTTTGTTCCACAAATCGATATCTTAAGATATGCAAAACAGTGTTACAAAATATTTGAAAAATGTTAAAAGTTTTTTGACAATTTTTAGTCTTTTCACATGGACCACTCTGTCGCGTTACTGCAACGATTCTCAGCGACGACACGTTTATATCATGTCTATTGGTTTAGTTTTACAGTTAAAATCAGTGGTCTCGAACGTCAAAATGTGAAATCGGTAGAGTTGCCCATTAATATTTGTACCCAAAATCGGTATATGAAAACAAAATACAATATTCAATCAAATTTGTTTATTTTAAACTTCTTTTTCTTTATAAAATAATAGGAACTTACAGAATATACTAAATATATAATTAAAACTAATAAGAGTTTTTGTTTTATAATAATTTATATACCGGGTGACACAGCCAACATGTAACAGCCTCTAATTTTTTTTATTTTGAAAGTTATATATTTGCATTTTTAGATACCAGAATGGAATATTATTAGGCTTTTTATCACTTAAGAAATATTTTTAACTACTTCCGGTTTGACCGGAAGTGACTGCAACTGCCTTATTTTCAGTGGAACCCTGAATATTTTTTTTATCTTTCAATTCGCTTTGAAATTCTTTTTCCAACGATGTATCACAAGTGGACATTTGTTGGATAGGTGCCCGGCGAAAACTCTTAGACTTTGGCGGTCATGGCGGATATACTAGCAATTGTTTTTGTTCGTTTTATCTCACTTTGGAAAGAATTTAAGACTATCCATTTATCGTGCCATTTTCGCGAGTCTAAGTGGCTCCTACAAAATTTTATGCTTTACATTCAGTTACAGAATTTTCTCTTTAAATAATGATCAATATCACCGAAATTAAGATAGGAACACATATTTTTTATTTAACCTAGTTACACGTTACATGTTTTTTGCCAACATACATCTAACAGAACTACCTAACGCCAATTGGATTTAATGTTATTTTTAGAAAATAAACCGTTTTATTATGCAATAATGTGATATCAACAAGTTCCATTACAGACTTAGTAGGCTGTGATAAAACAGACGAACCGAAAGTCATGGTTGCTGCGTGTTACCAAAATGGCCATTATTATTGTTTACGTCAAATATAATTTTTCGTTAACAAAAATGTATTCAACGGATGGCAATATATATAAAATGTAACGTCGCTTTGTCTGTCTTTCTGTCCGTTAGTGCGCTTATCACTCGAAAAGCATTTAACAGAGAAAAATCTATAATACATATATATAAAACGCAGCGTCTTTTTTTCTGTCTGTCTATCTGTCCGTTAATGCACTTAGCACTCAAGAACTACTAATCCGATTTACGTGTTTTTTATAAAATACATATGTTCTCTGGTTATCTATAATATATATAAAATGCAACGTCTCTCTGTCTGTCTGTCCGTCCGTTAGTGACCTTATCACTGGAGAACCACTTATCCGATTTACGTACTTTTTTTTTTAAAACATACTTATGTTCTCTGGCCAGGTTATAGGCTATATTTTATTACGATAGGTAGCATAAGGATTGAGCAGTGACAATAATAGTGAGTGAAGTCGGAAAAAAGTTTGCTGCTAGCGCGTTCCCTTGCAATATACAGCCTAAACCATTAAATATGGAACAATATTATGTAGCAGAGAATATCTTTAATCTATAATCTATAATATATATAAAATGCAATGTCTCTCTGTCTGTCTGTCTGTCCATTAGTGCGTTTATCACGCGAGAACCACTTATCCAATTTATGTGTCTTTTTTAAATTCATACATATATTCTTTGGCCAGGTTTATATAATAATAATAATAATCTATATCTATAATATATATATAATGCAGCGTCTCTCTGTCTGTCTGTCTGTCCGTTAGTGCGCTTATCATTGGAGAACTACTTATTTGATTTACGTGCTTTTTTTTAAAACATTCATATGTTCTCTGGCCAGGTTATCTATATATAATATATATAAAATGCAACGTCTCTCTGTCTGTCTGTCCGTTAGTGCGTTACGTACTTTTTTTTTTAAAACATACATATGTTCTCTGGCCAGGTTATAGGATATATTTTATTGCGTTAGGTAACATAAAAAATAAGCAGTGACGATAATAGTGAATCAAGTCGGAAGAAAGGCTACCGTTAGCGTGTTCTCTTACAATATACTACCTAAACCATTAAATATGGAACAATATCATGTTGCAAAGAATACAATATATATATATATATATATATATATATATATATATATATCTATATATATATATATATTTTTATATATATATATATATATATATATATATATATATATATATATATATATATATATAAAATGTAACGTCTCTCTGTCTGTCTGTCCGTTAGTGCGCTTATCACTTGAGAACCACTTATTCGATTTACGTGTTTTTATAAATTTATACATATGATATGTTCTATATAATTCGATATAAGCCTAGATAATGGGAGATAAGGTGAGATAATGGGAGATAAGTATAAATAATGGGAGATAAGCAGAGATAAGTCTAGGTAATGTAAGTTATGGTGAGATAATGGGAGATAAGGAGAAATTATGGGAGATGAGCAGAGATAAGCCTAGATAATGGAAATTATGTAGAGATAATGGGAGATAAGGAGAAATAATGAGAGATAAGCAGAGATAAGTCTAAGTAATGGGAGTTATGGTGAGATAATGGGAGATAAGGAGAAATAATGGGAGATAAGGAAAAATATTGCGAGATAAGTCGAGATAAGCCTAAATAATGGGAGATAAGGTGAGATAATTGGGGATAAGTATAAATAAAATGGGAGATAAGGAGAAATAATGGGAAATAAGCAGAGATAAGTCTAGGTAATGGGAGTTATGGTGAGATAATGGGAGATAAGGAGAAATAATGGGAGATAAGGAAAAAAAATGGGAGATAAGGAGAAATATTGCGAGATAAGTTGAGATAAACCTAGATAATGGGAGATAAGGTGAGATAATGGGAGATAAGGAGAAATAATGGGAGATGAGCAGAGATAAGCTTAGATAATGGAAATTATGTAGAGATAATGGGAGATAAGGAGAAATAATAGGAGATAAGGGGAAATAAGGGCAGATATTTTATTACGTTAGGTAACATAAGGAATGAGCAGTGGCGATAGGAGTGAATCAAGTCCACGCGAGCGGAGCCGCGGGCACGGCTAGTACGATATATTTTATTACGTTAGGTAACATAAGGAATAAGCAGTGACGATAATGGTAAACCAAGTTCACGCGAGCGGAGCCGCGGGCACGGCTAGTCATTTTATGAAGTACCATGTTAATTTTTAACATTTCGTAAGATATTAGTTTCTGAATTGTGACATTTTCATATTATGATGGGTTTTGATAGTGACAATGAGAACTTGCAATTTCTTTACTGCATTATTCACTCAAAAGGATTGTAGTGAGCCAGCTAAAGTAATGAGGTTGTGATTGCGATAACTTTTAAATTATCAGAAATCTTAAAGTGATTTTGTTGAAGGAGTTATAGGCTTAAAATTTCGCAAAAGTAAACATCCCAAGTATGTATAAACTGAGGATGAGAATGTATACACAACATGTATGTATGTCATATGGTTTACTTAAATTTTTAATGTAAATAAAACATGAGTGTGTAAACTATACTAAAAAAAAACACGTGAACTGATTAATTATTTTATTTACTTATAAGTACAACAAGGAATTACACTGTAAAATTATCATTAACTTATTTACATGTCATGGTAATAACACTGGTCTACAAAAAATTTTTTTTTTCTTTCACAAGGGCTAAATTAACGGAATATATTTATCTTTTCCATGCTGAGTTTAAATATGTTCTCAGATTTTATCCATCAGGCAGAGTTTTTTTGTGGCACGTGTTTAAAGTTTTAAAATAACACAGCCCCACAAAAAAAAAAGTGGGGTATACTTTTGATGCGATATATCAGATCCGTGGTATTTTTGCCCGCTGATCACGAATCTGACGTCAGAATATCGCCATCACATCTCAATTTTTTTCTAACCTCAAAAAATAGGTAAAAATTAGTAAAAATTAAGAAAAATATACTCCTAAAAAATTGATTCAAGCTTTTTCATGAATCCAAAGATGTATTAATATATATTCGGACACGCTAAGCTAATATTCATCGGTTGGATTAAGCCATACAGTTCTGTTTTCTTTCTAACCTCAATAAATCAGACAGATATAGTGCTTCTCGAATGCAAAAACGAATTCAAATTAAAATTCAACCGATTCTTACCAAATTTGGTACACGGGGGTTTTTTGGGTTGCTAATCATGAATCTGAGGTCGGATTTGCAAAATTCAAAATGGCGGATCCAAGATGGCGGACAAAATTTTTGAAAACCAACCGATTCCTACCAAATTTGGTATACGGTTGGGGAATCCTCAAACCTGATACCCTTAAACCCTAAACCCTGAAACCTTAGACTCCCACACCCTGTAACCTCAAAAAATAGACCTCAATAACCCTGTAACTTTAAAAATGAGACCCAATAAACTCAAAACCAGGACTTTTAAACCATATACTCTCAAATAGTAGACCCTTAAGCCCTAGAATTGCGAAGGTTAGACCCCCCCTAACTTTCCTTTTTTTGGCTGTATCTTGTTCTTTTTTCCGCGAATGACCTATTCAAAGGCTTTCTGCCCAAACGCTTTTGAGGACTTGTTTCTCTTTTTAGCGATCAGCAATAGTCCGCTAGCATATGGTCATCCCATCGTCCTTGATACCGATTTTCTATGATTTTCAGATCTTGGTGAAAACGTTCCCCTTGCTCCTCACTGTAGTCACCAAGATTATCTGGGAAATCATCGATGTGGGAGTCCACGAAATTTAATTTTAGATTCATTAAGCAACCTAATGTTTGAACATTTTTTACCATTTTCTCGACTATTTCTTTGTACTTAGGACTTTTATTATTTCCCAAAAAGTTTGTTGCGACTTCTTTAAAACTAAGCCAAGCAGCTTTTTCAACTTTATTCATTTTAGTAACAAATAATGAATCTTGAAACAATTTTCTTATCTGTGGCCCGTCAAATACGCCTGCCTTAATTTTAGCTTCAGAAAATTTCGGAAATTTTTTATGCAAATATTTGAAACATGGGCCGTTTGTATCTAATGCTCTCGTGAATTGCTTCATAAGTCCAAGCTTAATGTGAAGCGGGGGAATAAGAACTTTTCCTGGATCTACATTTATAACAGGGATAAAGTGTAAACCCTGACTGTTGGCCAAGCAATATTGTTACAATTTTTAGATCTCCACAAATTTTCCAGTTATGATCAGCATATTTTATTTTTTATCAAAAGCTGCTTCATTTTTTCATATTGCTCTTCCATAACTGTGGAATGAGCAACCGGAATGGGAGCGTAAACGTTGGTATTATGCAGCAAAAACTGCCTTTAATGCTCCGTTTAGAAGAATCAATGAACAGTCTCCATTAGACCTTTTACATCGGTACAATATGAAAGTGACAATTCCTCGTCCATTGTGAAATAGTTTCGAAATTCTTCATCTCTGTTTCTATAATAAGAAATCGTAGCTTCTGGCTTAAGTAAATGTATTTTCTTTAAAAAGGAAGCAAGATGCTCTGAACCATCTTTGGATAAGCCTAAATCTCTGACTAGATCACTAAGATCTGACTGTGATACCAGTATTGGTTCTGGTTTACGGTTGTATGGTAGAAATTCTTTATCTGTGTCACTAGTATATGATAGGTTGTCACTAGAACATTCATTAGTAACAGTGTTTGAATCTTTTTCGACAGTCTCAATGTTTTCGGCATGAACTGATAAGGTGAAATCATTTGTTTCCATAACATCAGCATCAAGTGGTTCAGGAGGCGGAATTAGTTTAGTTGGTCTTGTTACTGTCGAAACATCGTTATAAGTAATAGTGCTTTTATTTTTTCGGTTATGCCCAGGAATAAGAGATTCACGTTCAAGCCATTGTTTCCTTATGTAGTGAGACTCCTTATCCCTGATATCCCATTCACACAAAAAACAGCAGAATTTCGTGTATCCAAGTTGCAAACCTAATAATAAAGCTATAACCTTCAAATCAAAACACATATTCCAGTTATATTCAGTGTACTGAATTTTTTCTAACAGCAATTTCATATTTTCATATGTCTCCTTCATATCACTGGCATGCGCGATAGGTATTGATGGTAATTCATTCCCATTATGGAGTAGTACAGCCTTCAAATTGACTTTCGATGAGTCTATGAACAATCGCCACTCATTTGGCTGGTGTTGATGTCCAAGACGCTCCATTGCTGCACAAACATCATTACAAAAAACTACATGGCCTTCTTTAGAGAAGTAGCCACTAAAATCACTATGACGTCTACGATAAACGCATATCCTTGTATCTTTTTGGAGTAGATTCCAACCTTTGAGCCTGGAACTTAAAAGCTCAGCTGACCGTTTAGACAAATTTAAATCCCATATAAGATCATTAAGATCTCCTTGAGTGAGGTTCTGATGAACTACTTGCTTTAAATGTAGGGCCACTTCTCTCGCTTTTTCCTTCTTCAGTATGAACTGGATCGGAGTCGGAGTTATCACTTAAGGTCATGAAATCTGGAAACTTTGGTACAGGATCTTCTTCACCATGTGGTATAGGTCTAATTGTAGATGCCAAATTGGGGTACTTAACTATATATTTTGTTTTGGACGTAATTCCTTTAATGTTAGTTAAACAGAAATAACAATCAGTTAAATGGTCCTTCTGTTTCCTCCAAATCTTAGGGACTGAAAACGGCATATGATGAGTACCATTTTTCCAACCAGTGAGAAGCCTAACACATGATACACAGTATAAATTTGGGACCCAGTCTTTATCAAAATCACCAGCTCTACATCTAAAATAAAACTCATAACGTTTTTTCACAAGTGGTGTAAAATTTCGCCTCTGAGACTTGAAGGTCAGTTCATCACACACGTAGCAGAAATTGTTTGGTTGATTTACACCCTCTCTTGGCATTTTGAAACGTTATAAAAAAAACTTACGAATAAAAACAATAAACAGCACAAAAATAAGTACGAGGCTGGTTTGAAAAGTCCGTGCAAAGTCCGAGAGATGGCACCACCGGCGCGTATCGAGGTCATATTTAGTTAGTAGCATCTCTTGAATGAACGCACACCAAGTTTCAGCCATATTGGTCTATTTCTTTGTATTTGGCATTCGTGTGAAGGAAGTCGAGTGATTTTCAAGAAATGGACGAAAAAGAATTTCGTGTGGTGATTAAACATTACTTTATGAAAGGCAAAACGCCTCAGGAGACTAAAGAGAAGCTTGATAAACATTATGGTGACTCTGCACCTTCGATTTAGAACAGTTTATAATTGGTTTCAAAATTTTCGGACTGGCCATATGGGCACAAGTGACGCTGAACGTTCTGGACGGCCTGTGGAGGTTACGACTCCAGAAATCATTGATCAAATCCATGATATGGTGATGGATGACAGAAGAGTTAAGGTGCGTGAGATTGCTAGTGCTGTGGGCATCTCGACTGAACAGGTACATAATATTTTGCATAAACATTTGGACATGAGAAAGCTATCCGCAAGATGGGTGCCGCGATTGCTCACGCTTGACCAAAAACGGAATCGTGTGAAGTGTTGCAAGGATGGTTTGCAGCTGTTCCAGAAGAATCTGGAGGACTTTAAGCGTCGTTTCGTCACTGTGGATGAAACATGGATACATTACTATACTCCTGAGACCAAACAACAATCTAAACAATGGGTTACCAAGGGGGAATCTGCACCAAAAAGGCGAAGACCATTCCTTCGACCGGAAAGGTTATAGCGCCTGACTTTTGGGATTCGCAAGGGATAATCCTCATCGACTATCTGGAAAAGGGTAAAACTATTACAGGTGAATATTATTCATCGTTATTGGACCGTTTGAAAACCGAGCTGCAAGAAAAACGCCCGCGATTGGCCCACAAGAAAGTCCTTTTCCATCACGACAACGCACCAGCACACACCTCAGCAGTTGTGGTCGCAAAATTAATGGAAATAGGATTCCGACTCGTTTCACATCCCCCCTATTCGCCAGACTTGGCTCCCTCGGACTACTATTTGTTCCCCAATTTGAAGAAATGGCTGGCGGGACAAAGATTTTATTCAAACGAGGAGGTGATTGCAGACACTAATGGATATTTTGCAGACTTGGACAAATCCTATTATTCGGAAGGGATCAACAAACTAGAACATCGTTGGACGAAGTGTATAAGCCTAAAAGGAGACTATGTCGAAAAAAAAAAAAGGTTTACCCCAAACACATAAGTAGTTTTTATTTTTGCACGGACTTTTCAAACCAGCCTCGTAGGTACACGTGTTACCAGACTCGCTACAATTACAATGCTACTGGCCCTCTGCTTGCTAAGAAAGTGCAATATTTGTACGAGATAGGACAGGTTTGAACATCATTAAGCCTGAACAGAGTTAAAACATGTTTCAACATGAATAAGTCTGGCTGGTGGCAAATTATTTTAAATACAAATTCCCACTTCTATATTTATAAGAATTATAACGATGAAATCCTAATATAGAGAAGTATATTACACAAAAATGACTGTCACAAGAAAACTTTGCCTCATAGAAGAAATCTGATAACATATTTGAATTCAGCATAAAAAACTGAACTAGGGTCATTATTCAGTTTCCTTGTGAAAAAAATCATGTTGACCAGTGTAATTTTTAGTTTTTCATAAGGGTAAAATCTGAATTAGAAATTTACATATTTAATCCTGATTAGATTCTGAAGTATATCTTGATCGAATACTAAAGTATAATATCCCAACAGAAATATCAAAATCATGCTTCGTAACAGCATCCATTATACATACATTTATAATCTGCATCCTGACATCGATTCGTTTGGCTAACCATGTCAGCATCATCAGGAGGTGTAGTGATGGTAACTGTCATGTAGGCTAATAGTAATGTAACATAATAGTTATGTGGCAATTTAGCTTTAGATTTTTTGATCCGAGCATAAATACATAAAAAAATGTAAAAACTACTATACACTTCAGCTTGCTGATGAGTTTCTTAGTATATAAATCTTCTTTTCTTCTTCTTCCAACTTATAGCTAGGCACTGTTGCCTGTTTTCTCTGTTCCCTGCTCTATAGATCGTCGATCCATCTCTTTCTTGAACGTCCCATTGTTCTTCTACCATTCGGTGAATTGTCTCTTGCTATCCGTGCTAACCTGTTGTTTGTCATTCTTCCTACGTGTTGATTCCATTCCACTTTTCTTCCTCTTAGCCACTGGTTGATATTTTCTATATTACGTGTGCGTCTTATGTCTTCAGTCTTTTCTCTATCCCTCACTGTCTTGTTTGTACATCTCCTAAGTATTCTCATTTCGGTTGATTCCAGCATCCTCTGTGTTATTCTTGTATCGGATCTTGTTTCAGTTGTGTAAATCATTACTGGTCGTATTACGCTCTTGTATATTTTTGTTTTGGTCTCGACGGAGAGGAATTTATTTCTAAATATGATATCATTGAGGCATCCCGCCTATTAGCCTTGTTGACTTGGTAATCGACCTCGATTACCTGTTCTATTGGTTTATCTTCCATCACCAGCTCTCACCTGATCGGCTCTTTTGCTGTTACTATTATCTTGGTTGTTTCAGTTAAGATTGACATATTATATTGTTTTGCTGTTATTTAGAATTGGTATAACAGCCTTTGTAGATCGTTCCCGGTCTCAGCCATTATTATCGCGTCATCTGCATAACATATAATTTTAAGATCTTTGTTACCCATGCTATATCCCTTCTTTCTTTTGACATTCTTTATAATTTCATCCATGGCAATTTTAAATAGAAGAGGACTTAAAGAATCGGCCTAACTGATTCCAGATTCATAGTTGATTGGTTCTGTTGTTCCTTCTGCTAATCTTGCTACTACTTTATTGTCTTTATATGTATTCTCGTTAGTTTTAATTAGGTCTAATGGGATATTCCTGTTATATAATAGATGGATAACGTCTTCTATTTATACATTGCTCTTTTTAAGTCTATCAGGCACAAGTATGCTGGAATGTTGTATTTTATAGATTTTTCTTTTGCCTGTCTCACAATTAATGCGGCTTCGATGCGCCCACTTCTGAATCCTTGCTATTCTTCTTTCAGTTGTATTCTCGCGTTTATTTTTGTTCTTTCTGTCTTTATTATTATTAATTTCAGTGTACAGGGTGAGTCAACAATAGAGTAAAGTTCATTATCTCATTTGTTTCGGGAATGACGAAAAAAATGTTAAATACAATAGTTTTAGGGAATATTAAAGTGCACAGTTTAAAATTATTTTTGAGTATACAGGGTACTTCAAAAAAAGTGTGGCCGATATAACATGTTTTTTTAAATGGAACATCCTATTGTCTAAATTATTTTTAAATTCTGCGTAAAATTTTATAACTTTTTTATTAATAACGTTATATACCTAAACCTAGTAGTTTTTCTAATATTTCAATTTTTTTAAAAAAATACTAGTTTTGTCAAAAATTGCCAGTAGCACCATTGTTTCTGAAGGTGGAATACTCATAATTGATACGAGCGTTCTATAGAGATGGAAAAAAAAAATATATGTAAAGAAATTTGAGTTAGATGCTACAGGGTGTCCAAAATAAATTTATGCGTTTCGACTGTTTTAAATTAAAAAATCTCAAATTTTTTAAATGGCACACCCTGTATATTATTATTTTTTCTGATAGATTTTATAAAACCCTCCAACTTTTATTAAGTATACCTATTTCTAATAGTTTTTCGATTTATTTTGAATTTTTCAATTTTTACTTTTGTTTTTTAATACACTCACGCTATAACATCATAGTTGCCAAGACAGAACAAAAATGTAGGCATTGTCAAATTTTGACATGTCTATTAAGCAAGTAAAAATAGTTTAATTTGTTGTAGTAAGTGACGTATAAAGGTAATAGTTATGGATTTCCCTAAAAATGAATTAATTGATATGGTTTATATACTGGGCGAGGCGGGAAAAAAATTGTATTTTGTCAATAAGGCTTTACGGAGCGAAGTACCCTAATAGACGTATACCATCTAGAAAATCTTTTCAGTGCTTAATGGAACGGTTTGATGGTAGTGGTAGCGTTGAGTATACAAAACGGAAAGTACTAAACCAGAATGCTACCAATGAGGGAAAAGAAATAGAGATTTTACTTCATGTTGAAGATAATCCCCAGGTCAGCAGCCGTCAGCTAGCCGACTTATCTGACACATCCCAATCTACGGCTAATCGCACCACGAGAAAATACAAGTATCATTCCTTTCATATGGAACCACACCAAGAACTTCAAGACCGTGGTTTTGAACTACAAGTAAACTTTTGCACCACCATGAATGGAGCAATAGAGGCCGATCTAAATTTTTTATCCACAATAATGTTTTCTGATGCAGCTACTTTTCGCAGTAATGGAGCAGTTAACAGCCATAACATGTATTATTATTCAACAATTAATCCATTTTGGGTCCGGGAAGTTCAAAACCAAAACCATCGGTCGCTTAATGTATGGTGTGGAATATTAAATTTTCGAATTATTGGTCCATATTTTTTCCGCGAACCGCTTAACGGGCCTAGATATCTAAATTTTTTGCAAAACGAATTACCCCCAGCTTCTTGAAGAAGTTGATAACTTTGAAAGGGAACAAATGTGGATTCAACAAGACGGAGCTCCTGCTCATTACCACCGGGAAGTTCGGGAATTTTTAAACGATCGTTACCCACAAAAATGGATCGTTAGAGATGGATTCTTTCAGTGGCCCCCTCGATCATGTGACTTAACACCTCTAGACTTCTTTTTGTGGAGCTACATTAAAGATCGTGTTTATGTGAATCCCCCTACAAGATAAGTAGATATGGAAAATAGGATACGGGATGCGTGCAGGACAATAACGCCCTTTATGCTAAGGAAAGTGAAGGAAAATGTAGTAAAACGACTAAACATATGTATTCAACTAGACGAGCATATTTTTGAACATTTGTTACGTCATAATAATTAATCATTAGATAAGTTAAACTATGTTATTATTATTAACTATTTGTTTATGTTTTCACAATAGCGTAAGTGTATTAAAAACAAGCGTAAAAATTGAAAAATTCAAAATAAATCGAAAACTATTAGAAATAGGTATATGACATACTTAATAAAAGTGAGAGGGTTTTGTAAAATCTATCAGAAAAAATAATAATATACAGGGTGTGCCGTTTACAAAATTTGAGTTTTTTCAATTTAAAATAGTCGAAATGTATAAATTTATTTTAAACGCCCTTTAGCAAATTTCTTTACATATATCTTTATAGAACGCTGGTACCAATTATGAGTATTCTACCTTCAGAAACAATGACGCTACTGGCAATTTTTTACAAAACTGAAAACTAGTATTTTTTTTTTAATTGAAATATTAGAAAAATTACTGGGTTTAGGTATATATAACATTATTAATAAAAAAGTTATAAAATTTTACGCAGAATTTAAAAACAAATTAGAAAATATGATGTTCCATTTAAAAAAACATGTTATATCGACCATACTTTTTTGAAGTACCTTGT
The DNA here is from genome assembly GCA_019049505.1 of Pachyrhynchus sulphureomaculatus. Classification (NCBI taxonomy): domain Eukaryota; kingdom Metazoa; phylum Arthropoda; class Insecta; order Coleoptera; family Curculionidae; genus Pachyrhynchus; species Pachyrhynchus sulphureomaculatus. Next base: position 6,886,710 of record CM032454.1, read on the forward strand.
ATACTCAAAAATAATTTTAAACTGTGCACCTTAACATTCCCTAAAACTATTGTATTTAACATTTTTTCGTAATTCCCAAAACAAATGAGATAATGAACTTTACTCTATAGTTGACTCACCCTGTACAGTTTAGTAGATTTAGGCGTTTAAAAAAAGGAGTATATAAATGAAACTGAAAATGAGGCACTTTCGTTCAATATCTGCTTTTTAAAAATTATTAGAGATCCACCCTGATAATAATAAAATTTTTATTTTTTTTAAATATTGTTTTAATACAGTCGTTTTTTTATATTTAATTATCTAAAATACGAGGATGGATTGAAAAGTTTGCTTCCTCGCTGAAAAATAATTATAATATTTTTATTATAATACCCTCAATAAGTTCATACTTTCTTTGGTTGTCACGGTTTAGAATTTGAGGTTTTTAGGTTAGAACGAGTTTAGTGAGACCAAGCGTTTTTGGAAAAATGGAAAAAATTGAACGTGTGGTCATCAAGTACCTGTTTAAAAAAAGATTAACACCAAAGGAGATCCACGATGATATGAAAACAACACTAGGGGAATCTGCTCCGTCATATACCACTGTGAAAAAATGGATTGCAGAATTTAAACGTGGACGAGAGAGCATCGAAGGTGACCCTCGCTCCGGCCGGCCCCCGACGTCTGCGACTGAAGAAAACATCGGCAAAGTGTCTGATCTTATATTGAAAGATCGTAGATTAACTATCAGGGAGATTGCAGACACTATAGGCATCTCGTATAAACGAACACAAAACATCATTGCCAACGAACTCGGATTTTCTAAGGTTTCCGCTAGGTGGGTTCCCAGATTGCTTTCAGTTGAACAAAAACGAATTCGACTCACGATTTCTCGCGACTGTTTGGAGATGTTTCAGGCTGATCAGCAAGATTTTCTTAACAGGTTTGTGACAATGGACGAAACCTGTCTTCACCACTGTACTCCAGAGTCAAAACAACAATCCAAGCAGTGGAATAAATCTGGTGAACCCACCCCAGAGTAAGGGAAGGCAATTCTGTCGGCTGGAAAAGTGATGGCGTCAGTTTTTTGGGCTGCTAAATGTATTATTATGGTGGACCACCTTCCGAAAGGCTAAACAATAAACTCGACTTACTATTGCACCCTTTTGCGTCGTTTACGTCAAGAAAGTAAAGAGAAACGCCCAGGATTACTGAGAAAGAAAGTTTTGTTCCATCATGACAACGCTCGCGTTCACACGTCTGTTGAGTCTATGGCTCAAATTCGTGATTGTGGACTTTCATCTGTTTTCAAACCTAAAAAAACACCGATGGCCAGAAATTTTTATGAAATGAAGAAGTTGAACCCGTTTTTTTTAAACAGGTGTGGAAGCTTTAGAAAGCGGGTGGAAGAAGTGCATAGAGCTAGGTGGAGGTTACGTCGAAAAATAAAAATATTTTTGTACGTATTTTATTTTGTTTTCTTGACTAGGTTGCGAACTTTTCAATCTATCCTCGTATTATTGTTATGATCTGAATGGTCTAGATATTTCATGTTCTCAGGTTTTGTTGGGAGAATGTATAGTTCATAATGTTTATGTTTACAGCGAATGAGCCCGTCGGGATACCGGGGAATTTCCTATTAAACCCTCTTGTTTAAGGATCCTTTGTCACCAAAATGCAAGGTTCTGGTGATTAAGCTTCTAGTCTTTGTTATATATCTTAACTTAAATATCTGTGGAACTTATGTAATAAACATTTTTTTAGTTTCCTATATTGGAGGAGCTTGTCTTTTATTGATCTAGCACGTGCACTGGAGGAACTCATGAGGTGCAACGTGTGAACAGAAGTAGCTATTTACTTGGATCTTAAATCGTAGCATGTTGTATTCGGGAGAAACACAATCCACGCCGAATTACTCCAAAGGGATGGATTTCTCCATGTAAAAGAATTTATGAAAAGGATGGTACAAGGAGTGACAATCTGAACCTCATATCGATGTGATAAACTCCTGGACAAAATTAACGCAACAATCTGAAAATTAATTTATCTTTTTCTTATGTCAGTTTTAAAGTTTATCGAGTATTTGAATAGTAGGCTATGCATATTTTATTTCGTTGTTCATGACAGAAATCAAAACAATTCGTTTAGATTTACAGTTTTAAAGAATTTTTTAGAAGATAAACAATTTTCTGTAATAATGCGATAGATTTTCTTTAAAAGTAAGCTTATAAATTGTTCCCTTTTTCAAAGTAATACTTTTTTGTGGTAGACTGTTTTATTTTTGATCCCGAAGAATTAGAAAAATGAATCGAACAAGGAATTTAACTGAACACGAGGTAGTGCGAGCCTCAGTTTTATTGGACGAGGGATATTGTCAGAGTTATGTTGCCAATTTGTTAAGCAAACATCGTTCCACAATAAGTTGTATGGTAAGACGCTTGAATGAAGTAGGAACTTATTCTAGAAGGCTAGGGCAAGGGCGAAAACGATGCACTAGCGACCTAGATGAACGTTTTATAAGACAATATGCTTTAAGGAACAGGACTGTCACTAGTTCTATAATAAGAAACGAACTTGAAGCTGTTCGCAATGTTACAATTTCTTCTAAAACAGTTAGAAGACGGTTAAATGAAGCTGGATGAAACAGTAGCAGACCAGCCACTGCGCCCTTGCTTACTAGAGAGAACAGAGTTGCCAGGTTACGTTTTGCTCGAAATCACGAAAACTGGTCTGTGGATGATTGGAAACAAGTTTTCTTCACAGATGAAACTAGGGTTAGTCTAAAAACATCCAGATGGTCGTGAGCGAGTATGGCGAAGACCAGGAGAGAGGTTTGCTCCTTGCAATATCTCTGCAAGGATTCCATTCGGCGGTTGCTCTGTTATGTTCTGGAGTGGCATCTGCTTTGATGCTCGCACATAGTTAGTTCCTGTCCGTACGAGATCCATGAATGCTGACTACTATCTTGAGAATATTGTAATAGAACATGTGATGCCTTTCGGTCATTTTGTGGGGCCCAATTTCCTGTTTATGCAAGACAACGCTCGACCTCACGTGGCTAGGGAGGTACTCGATTATCTTAATCAAGTTGATATACCGATTATGCAATGGCCACCAAAAAGCCCGGATCTGAATCCGATAGAACATGTATGAGATCACCTTAAGAAAAATGTGAAATGTCATATACCTGCACCTAGAAACCTGAGGGAACTTGAAAATGCAGTTATCACAGAATGGGAGCAAATTCCTCAAGATTTTTCCGAAATTTAATTAGAAGCATGCCTAGGCACATAAACGCTGTCATCCGAAGTAGAGGAGGCAACACACGCTACTAGTGTCCCAGTTACACCATTAATTTTGCTACTAGTGTCCCAGTTTATTTTTTTCATTATTACATAATTTCAACGATTTTGTTATTAGGTCTTAAGAATAATTTTAATTCGAATCTTATAGAGAAATTTGGTAGCTAATTCACTTTTAAAGTTTTTTCTAACTCTTAGATTAACCAATGATCATAAAAAATTATTGAAATTAATTCATTATAGAGATTTGTATGATTTAATATATTGTTGCGTTAATTTTGCCCAGGAGTGTATATCACACTGAAGATGTAAATATAGTAATGTGCGTGTATTCGGGAATACATTAACCTTATACACAAGAATCTTCAGATTGCTGACTTATCATAGAATACTTTGGAACTACAGATAAAAAAGTAGCTACTAAGATATATAACAATAAGTATATATTTCCAAAGAAGATATTAGAAATTCAGTTTTGTTGAGATCCATAAATGAAAATGAGTGCTTTAAGAGTCCTAGCAGTTCTTTTGATAGGGATAATATTCTTCATATAGCTACGTCTTAAGAAGAATGAGATAAGGCGTAATAAACTAAACCTCTTTTGGATATGTTAGTGCAGTGTACCAGGTGTACAAGTATGAAATGCGGATTTTTTTTCTAAAAAAACATGTTAAATTTGGAAGAATGATAAAAAGTGCTTGATTCAAAGTATGCTCCATCGCTTGTTATACATTTTTCCCATCTTTCGGGCAATTTGTGAATACCACGCCAGTAAAAATCTTCCCCTTTTGCTGCGAACCATTCATCGAGCCATTTTTTCACATCTTCGTACGAACCAAAGCGCTGCTCAGCACGCCCCTCTGGTCCCACCAAACACAGAGCATCGTCTTTCTGCCAAAGCACACACAACAACAATACAACAAAACTGGTCGGAACTTAACACATTTTCATTAATTGGGGACGACGATATGAAAGACTTCAATAACTACTATAACTATATGAGGAAAAATGGCACCTATGGAACGAGCCTAGAGATAATTGCCCTCTCGGAAACCCAGAATAGCAACTTTCATATCTTCTCAAAACAACGAAGAACAAGAGATACAAAAATAACTTTTAGGGACAAGCCAACAATAATAAGCACAAGAGAACACACCGAAACTATTTACCTTCTACTAACAGGCAACCCAATGTCGGGACACTTTGAGCTTCTGACACCACAAAACACTAAAAACATCCCAAACAACAGTAGACAAATAAAAGAAGCATCGGGCGAACGACGTAACGGTCGAGGACGTCGCGGGAAATGGCAGCTCGACCAAAACGATGAAGACCGGGCAACTGACAATGGACCTGCCAAAAGTGTTGTGCCGGCGAGTAAACCGACACCCACCAAGGCGGGAAAGTCAAGGCAACGCATGAGTTATACTACAGGAACAAACGAACACACCATGCGTTGCTTTGATAAAAGCACAAGTCCTGACAAAGAAACCACTGAGAAGGGAATCACTCGCCGCCTAGACCCACCACCATCAATCCCAAACGCAACCGACGAAGTATTTAATCAAAAACTCCCGCAACGACAAAGAAATCCCAACAGCACAAAACCAAAATTCAAACGGCAAATAAGAATAGAAAACCAAATCAACAACATCAGGAGATATCTAGGACACCTCACCCAGTTTATCAACGGGAACGTGTCCAAACGAGTCACGCAGAGTATAAACAAGATCAAGTCCGGGTCTCCCAACAGAACACTGCCAGAAATCCTGGATACTCTGAAACAAAAATTATCCGTATATGCCGCAAGACTTCGTAGATACAAAAAACCAAATGAGAGGAAAGATACCAACAACCTTTTCCGAAGAGGCCAAACACAGTTCTACCGGAAAACTATGCACAGCAAACAGACAGCGGTGACCGAACCATCAAACAAACAAGAACTCGCAGATCATTGGAAAAGTATCTGGTCAGAACCCAAACTACCCAATAATAACACCCCCTGGATCAAAGCCAAAGAAGGCAAAGATAAACATGTGACAGAACAGGAAAAATCCACATTAACTACTGTGGGACCAAAGAGCATGATGAGGCGCCTGGATGCAAGAAGTTCCGGAGGTAGAATGGCCCCCCCGTTCAGATCTCCGGGTAGGGGCTGGTTCGGAGGCGTCGACTTGCAGACATCATAATTTTAAGATAAATTTTTTGCAACATACGAGGTATAAACTCGAACATAAATTCAGTGCATCAACACCTGCAATCAGATAAACCTCATGTACTCGCTCTATGTGAAACCAAGGTCAGTCCATCGACCAGCACGGTCAACTATCTTTATCCTGGGTACGACTTCTATTCCCGATTTAGGCGTAACTTTGGAATCTGTCTTTTTGTCAGAAGCGACCTCTCTTATCAACGAGAAGAAGCTCTGGAGCCCCCAAACTTTGATGTTATGTGGTTAAAAATAACGACTCAACAAACCACAAGGTTCATCTGTATCCTGTATCGACCACCAAGTGATACCAATTTTCGAACACTTTTCGCTTCTCTTGCAGACACCATCGATCATTTACAAAGTAACTCTCCAAGTGCCGAAATTGCCATCCTGGGCGACTTTAATGTCCACAATATCAACTGGCTCAAATATTCAAATACTACCGACGAACAAGGTCGTGAAGCTGAATCATTCTCAATCAGTTATGGCTTAACTCAGCTTATCGACGAACCAACACGGATCCCTGATCGAGACGGGGAGTTCGCCAGTCTTCTTGATCTGTTTTTAACCACCAATCCGGAGATTTACACGGTCACCGTAAATCCGCCGTTAGGTTCTTCCGACCATAAACTGCTTTCGACATCGAGTATCCTGCCAATCAGTGACAGAGAGGCGCCTAGGCCGCGCAAGATTTGGCACTACAAATCTGCTAAGTGGGAAGATCTCATGGAATACTTTCGAACTTTCCCTTGGATGGACGTTTGTTTTCGATCCGATAACCCATCTGACTGCGCCAGGGAGGTCTCCGATGTTATTTTGGCTGGTATGGAAGCTTACATCCCTTTTTCGAAGAAATGCTCCTCCAACGGCAAGCCTTGGTTCGACCGAAAATGCAAAGAAGCTGTTGCTTCTAAACATATTGCCTACCGACAATGGCGTGAAAATCCTAACACCTTAAATCGAAACATCTTTGTTCATGCCCGGAACAGATGCAAGGGAATTATCGACGAAACCAAGGAGGCACACAATCAACGAATTAGAAACAAACTTCTCGCTTGTCCCAACAATTCCAGGTCCTTTTGGGCAGTCGCTAAGGCAGTTAGTCAAAACTTTACCAAATCCACGATACCACCACTCACACGGCCAGATAATTCCATTGCAACCACACCTGTTGAGAGAGCGAACTTGTTGGCTGAACTCTTTGCTTCACATTCTACTGTCGATTTCCAAGGAAAAACACCACCTACTATTCCCATATTGCAGTCAAGGATGCCCGATGTTGTCTTCAGACAGCGCATCATAAAGCGTATTTTAATGAAGCTAGACACCAAGAAGGCTTCTGGCGCTGACGGAATACCTGCCATAGTTCTCAAAAACTGTGCAAGGGAACTAACACCAGTTTTCTGTAGACTTTTTAACCTATCCTACAGAAAGGGAATATTTCCGTCCTGCTGGAAATGTGCCACGGTTCAGCCGATACCTAAAAAAGGTAAGAAGACCTTGCCAAATAACTACCGACCAGTTGCACTGCTTTCAATAATATCGAAAGTCATGGAAAAAGTTATCAATGAGCATCTTCTAAAATATCTTGAACGATTCAATATTATTAGCGATCACCAATATGGTTTTCGTAAACATAGATCAACAGGAGATCTTCTGACTTATGTAACACATGTTTGGAACAACGCAATTGAACACTTTGGAGAATCTCGAGCGGTTGCTCTTGACATATCCAAGGCATTCGACCGTGTTTGGCACGATGGACTGTTGGCTAAGTTGCGCTCTTATGGTATGTCTGAAAGGTTCTGTTTGTGGCTCTCATGTTTCCTCAGAGAGCGTTCTTTACGAGTGGCGGTCGACGGATTTCTTTCTAACACCCTCACTATCAACGCCGGTGTGCCCCAGGGCTCCATACTGTCTCCTACTCTCTTTCTCATTTACATTAACGATCTGCTGGAAAAGACCGGGAATCCAATCTATAGCTTTGCAGATGACAGTACGCTTGTCTCTTCATTCACCTTGAACGCTCGGACATCGGCTGCTCAGGCGAATATCCGCAGACAGCAGGAGGTCGTTCAACTTAACAAAGACCTGGAAGAAATTCTATCTTGGGGTGACAGTAACCAAGTGGAATTTAACGCTACAAAAACCCAAGCGGCAGTTTTTTCTAAAAAAGTTAACGTTGCTGAACCCGACATAGTTATGTCGGGGCACTCCATTCCCCTAGCATCGTCGCTCAATTTGTTGGGCGTTAGTTTGGGAGCAAATATGTCTTGGCATGAACATGTTGCAGGCATAGCAAGGAGAGCTTCTCAAAAATTGGGAATATTATTTAGAACCAGAAAGCTTTACACCCCACAGCAACTGTTAATTCTTTACAAAGCCCAAATTCGACCAACTATGGAATACTGCTCCCACGTTTGGGGCTCCGCTCCCAAACATACACTGCATTTGTTGGATTCTGTTCAGAGAAGAGCGGTCCGTCTGATTGGGGACCCGGAATTGACCGGCGGCCTTGATTCGCTGGAACATCGAAGAACGGTTGGCGACTTGAGTCTGTTCTACAAGTATTTTCATGGAAAGTGTTCGAAGGATGTAGCCCGCTTAATTCCTCCCAAAGCGGTGCATGTTAGAAATACACGTCGCGCTGGTGCTTCGCATCCGTATGAGGTTCAGCTTGTTACTCCGCGTACGACGCTTTTCAAGCAATCTTTTATATGGAGAACGTCATCCCTTTGGAATAATTTGCCCAGCGCTGTGTTTCCCACCGAGTACAATTTACAGCGATTCAAGAACAATGTGAATCGCTTTTTCCGCACTCGTGCCGCTCCTGGAGCGTTTTAGGGACTTCCCTGCAGCACGTGTGCTAGACCAATAAAAAAAAAAAAAAAAAAAAAAAAGCGATTCGGTCTTGCGGTCGATGTGGATGGTGTGCCTGGGTCTGCCCATGATTTTTTGCGCTTGGGATTCTCAAAATAAATCCACTTTTCATCTCCTATAACTATACGATGCAAAAACGACTTCCTTTTGTACCGAGCGAGCAAAATGTCACACGTGTTTTTGCGCTTTTCCATTTGCCTGTCGTTCAACTCATGTGGTAGTACCCATCTACCGGTCTTCTGAATATTTCCCATCTCTCGTAGCCGATTGAAAACAGCTTGTTCACTAACGCCCAATTGCTCGGCGAGTTGTTTTTGTGTTTGCGAATCATCTTCGTCTAATAATTCTTGCAATTCCACATCTTCGTATTTTTTTGGCGGTTTTCCACGTTTCTTGTCTGCAACATCGAAATCACCACTTTTGAAACGCCGAAACCATCGTTCACACGTATCTTGCGATGGAGGATATTCACCATAAGCTTCTCGAAGTAATCGGTATGATTCAACAGCAGTTTTCTTCAAATGATGATGATGATGATGTTTAAATATAAGGCGCGTCGATAACTGAGGTCATTTGGCGCCTGTATTAGATTATATCTTAGTATAACGATCTGTTTCTTTCAGGAACTTTATTAGAGATTGTACGTTTTCTTTGTTTGGCATCAGAATTTCATTTAGTGGTCTTCGTAGATTGTATTTAGATCTAATGTGAGTATAATCATGAGACAGAATATGCTTTATTGTAAGTGTCGTGCGATGTATTTGACAGATGGGTATCGGGTCATTTTTGAGAAGATAAGCATGAGTAAGGTGTGTATGTCCCGTTGCTATTCTCCTCCATATTACATTTTCTCTTCTGCTCAAGCTCTGAAGATGCAAGGGTGGGTATACATTTGATTTCGATTGCCAAAGTTTATTCTCGTCTTGTAGATCCCATGAAAGTTGGAACATATTTTTTATGGATTTATGAAAATGAGAGATTAGATCTGATGGTGATAGAATTTTGTTTTCGATTTTCCCTGATGTGATTGCTGATTTTGCATTTGTATCCGCTAATTGGATCCGCCGATTGGAAACAGCTTGTTCACTAACGCCCAATTGCTCGGCGAGTTGTTTTTGTGTTTGCGAATTGTCTTCGTTCAATAATGCTTGCAATTCCACATCTTCGTAATTTTTTGGCGGTTTTCCACATTCCTTGTCTGCAACATCGAAATCTACACTTTTGAAACGCCGAAACCATCATTCACACGTATCTTACGATGGAACATGTTCACCATAAGCTTCTCGAAGTAATCAGTATGATTCAACAGCAGTTTTCTTCAAATGAAAACAAAAAATTAATGCTGTCCGCGAATGCTCTTTGTTCGGTATAAATTTCGACATATTGAACACAACACAACACTATGCACACACTTTTCCCATTTATCACTCGTGCGCGTCTGACCCTTGTTGATGACACAACAAAATGGCGCAGTGTCAAATTCTTATAGCACAAACTGCATTGGTGCACCATCTGTTGTCTGAAATCCGCATTTCGTACTTGTACACCTGGTATATTTCTAGCGTGCGCTGGATCTAGCTAACCGAACGCAAACTTGCTAAACCAACAAGAGAAATATATTAAATTTAATTGCATTAACAAGATAATAACAAATGAAGCTAAAGAAAGTCGACTAGAGAACAATATGAAAAAGAGAAGAAAACAAATTCCAAAAATTTCAAGTCCTAAAGGCTTATGAGACTGGTGAGCCAGGCTTTTAAAGAGTTTCTTTAAATACAGTAATACCCCGCTTAGCGCGACCCCGTTACGCGCGGTTTCACTATAACGCGAATTTCAAATTTCGCGCTCATATAGTCATTAACTTCTCTATGGTCGCGGGGGGATCCCCGCTTTCTCTGAATATTCTCTTTGAAGAATTGGGAATCCCTGTCCTTCGACTTTGTTCTATGGGGATTTCCTCGTTCGTTTCGTGTGTTCATTTGTTCCGTAATGTTAGTTCGGTCGGCTGGCAGTTTTGTTTTAATATTTATTGGAGATACATACATACATAATTTAACCCTACGTTAAAAATGCCGCCTGTAAAGAAAAAAGAGCGTAAAAGCGTCACTTTGGAATTGAAGATGAAAGTGTTAAGAAGAATGGAAAATGGAGGCAAAGCAACAATTGTTGGGAGAGATTTTGGACTCTCAGAATCGACTGTGAGAACGATTTATAAAAATCGGGAAAAAATTAAAATCTCCAGCGAAGGTTCAACACCTATAAGTGCAACAAAACTTTCTCGTTCGAGATCATCTATCTTAGAAAGAATGGAGAAATTACTGTCAGTCTGGATCGAAGATTTGAATAAGAAGAACACACCACTAAGTCAAGATCTCATATGCACAAAAGCAAAATCTTTGTATGAGATGCTGAAAACAAAAGAAGGAGAAGGGAGTGCCACTCCGACTTTTGCTGCCAGCAGAGGCTGGTTCCATCGGTTCAAGCAGCGTTCTAATCTTCACAATATCCACATAACAGGCGAGGCGGCCAGCGCGGACATTCAAGCTGCAGCTGAGTTTCCAGACAAGTTTCAAGACTTCGTTAGACGAGAGAAAATTCCTGCTTGTCTCATCTTCAATGTTGATGAGACCGCACTTTACTGGAAAAAAATGCCATCTCGAACATTCATTTCTAAGGAAGAACGTCAAGCCAGTGGTTTCAAAGCTGCGAAAGATCGACTAACACTTCTGCTGGGTGGTAATGCCACTGGTGATTTCAAACTGAAACCTTTACTAGTGTACCATTCAGAAACACCCCGTGCAATGCGAGGCACAGACAAGACAAGTCTACCAGTTGTGTGGCGATCAAACAGAAAGGCGTGGGTTACACGGGAAATTTTTCAAGAATGGTATTCTAATAGTTTTTGCCCATCAGTCAAATCATACTGTGACAGAAATGGGCTTGAACCTAAAGTTATATTACTCTTAGACAATGCCCCAGGACATCCAACCTCACTTGATACGCCCAGAGACTTAAAAGTGTACGTAAAGTTCCTTCCACCAAACACTACGTCAATATTACAACCTATGGACCAGGGAGCAATAGCAAACTTCAAAGCTTATTACCATCGCCGCACTTTTAGCCAACTAATTCATGAAACTGACGGGGAAGGAAGACAGTCTATGCGAGAGTGGTGGAAGTCATACAACATTATGAAGTCTATTCACAACATAGAAGAGGCTTGGAAGGAAGTTAAAATGAGTTGTATGAATGGGGTGTGGCGTAATCTTTGGCCAGATGTAGTGGAAGCACCTAGAAGAATTGTCCAGATGCAGAGACAAGTGCTTGAAGACATTGCTGCAATGATTGAGGGGTCTGAACTTGAAGATGTCACGGTAGAAGATCTCGTAGAACTTGTAGCAACGCACGACGATCCTATTAGCAATGAAGATCTGATCGAGTTACAGAATAATCCTATCTACGATGAGGAAGAACAAGTAGAAGAGAAAGTTTTATCTTCAGGGGAAATACAAAATGCACTTTCAAAAATTTATTCAGGTTTGGACATATTGCAGAGTATAGACAATAATGATGACCGTGTCTTGACCGTGTGTCAAACAATTAAAAACAGTGTTGGGTGTTATGAACGTATTTTACAAGAACGTAAACAAAACGTTACCCAAAAGACAATAGATGTATTTTTCCGTAAAAAATAAGAGTATGTATTGCATAAAGTGTTCTTAGAATTAAAGTGATTGATTAAAATGATTTGTATTTTTTTGTATTAAATTTTGACTATGTTTAATCATAAACCTCGATATACGCGAATTTCAGTTAACGCGATTTTTTTCGGAACGTATCCCTCGCGTAAAGCGGGGTATTACTGTAATTCATTTCAAAATATGGGAATAGTGCGAAAGTATGAGTGGCAATACAATTAAGCTTCATTAAGGGACTTGGCACTAGCGATATACAGACCTAAGGCAACGGAAATGTATCTACGTTATTGGTTATCAGACGGCTTTTGTCAATGTTACATGTGAATTTCTCTTGGAAAATAAAATCTTTCCAGCATATATTTATATTTTATCGCATGAGCTGATTATAGTAATCTCTCAACAGACACTTGTGAAATATTACAAGGAGTATGTCAGGGATACCTATTATGACTCATTCTATTTAATATCTATGTTAAGAACATATTTATTTCAGTTAGCTAGAAAATGAAAAGCGTGATATCAAATTCAAATGTATGTATGTACACATGTTTGGAACAACGCAATTGAACACTTTGGAGAATCTCGAGCGGTTGCTCTTGACATATCCAAGGCATTCGACCGCGTTTGGCACGATGGACTGTTGGCTAAGTTACGCTCTTATGGTATGTCTGAAAGGTTCTATTTGTGGCTCTCATGCTTCCTCAGAGAGCGTTCTTTACGAGTAGCGGTCGACGGATTTCTTTCTAACACCCTCACTATCAACGCCGGTGTGCCCCAGGGCTCCATACTGTCTCCTACTCTCTTTCTCATTTACATTAACGATCTGCTGGAAAAGACCGGAAATCCAATCAACAGCTTTGCAGATGACAGTACGCTTGTCTCTTCATTCACCTTGAACGCTCGGACATCGGCTGCTCAGGCAAATATCCGCAGACAGCAGGAGGTCGTTCAACTTAACAAAGACCTGGAAGAAATTCTATCTTGGGGTGACAGTAACCAAGTGGAATTTAACGCTACAAAAACCCAGGCGGCAGTTTTTTCTAAAAAAGTTAACGTTGCTGAACCCGACATAGTTATGTCGGGGCACTCCATTCCCCTAGCATCGTCGCTCAATTTGTTAGGCGTTAGTTTGGGAGCAAATATGTCCTGGCATGAACATGTTGCAGGCATAGCAAGGAGAGCTTCTCAAAAGTTGGGAATACTATTTAGAACCAGAAAGCTTTACACCCCACAACAACTGTTAATTCTTTACAAAGCCCAAATTCGACCAACTATGGAATACTGCTCCCACGTTTGGGGCTCCGCTCCCAAACATACACTGCATTTGTTGGATTCTGTTCAGAGAAGAGCGGTCCGTCTGATTGGGGACCCGGAATTGACCGGCGGCCTTGATTCGCTGGAACATCGAAGAACGGTTGGCGACTTGAGTCTATTCTACAAGTATTTTCATGCAAAGTGTTCGAAGGATGTAGCCCGCTTAATTCCTCCCGAAGCGGTGCATGTCAGAAATACACGTCGCGCTGATGCTTCACATCCGTATGAGGTTCAGCTTGTTACTCCGCGTACAACGCTTTTCAAGCAATCTTTTATATGGAGAACGTCATTCCTTTGGAATAATTTGCCCAGCGCTGTGTTTCCCAACGAGTACAATTTACAGCGATTCAAGAACAACGTGAATCGCTTTTTCTGCACTCATGCCGCTCCTGGAGCGCTTTAGGGACTTCCCTGCAGCACGTGTGCTAGACCCATAAAAAAAAGGGACTTGACACTAGCGATATATAGACTTAAGGGAATGTAAATTTATCTACGTTATTGGTTATCAGACGGCTTTTGCCAATGTTACATGTGAATTTCTCTTGGAAATAAAATCTTTCCAGCAGATATTTATATTTTATCGCATGAGGTGATTAGTAGTAATCTCTCAACAGAGACATTTGAAATATTAGATATAAGCTAGCTCGTTTTGTTTGGAGAGATTATGGATAAGAGATAATTTTTGTACGTCTTTTGAAAATAGTCTCTACAGTTGTTTAAAACTTGGTTGTACAGATTTGGGCACCATTCATTTTAAAATAAAAAGATTCTAAGTTCAGCCCTAAAAATGAAAAAATACTGAAGAGTTAATTAGTTGTTGAAATAAAATTGAATTGGGTACAACCGTTGCGTCCTGAAAGATAAAGCGGGTAGTTTAGTGAAACGTTAAATTTAAATATAGAAGGGTATGTATATTAGCGAAATAAAAATTCCTACCTTTATTACACTCTTAAAATTACATGTACTAAATAAAAACCCCTTAGGCTAGAAGAGTGCACACTATTGCATAGAGCCTTTAAATTAGGATTATTGAGTTTTTATTTAAAGGCTTTATAAAAACACGATATTAAAAGTTTGTGAAATTAACTCCGCGGATTACACTGTTGAGTAGTCGTTAGAAACACACTTGTGGACAGGAATTGAGATATTTAAACTGGTGTACTACTGACTTACGGATTGGTTTCTCCTCGTGGGTTTTCCATAAGCCGCTTGGCCTCTCCTGGTGAGATTCTTATAAAAATATTGTCTCAGCCACTACCATCCTAGTCTCATTTGGGTAGCTAAACACTTTTTGCCCCGAAATGCCTTAGGATGAGCAGGATATTTTAAGAACGGATGAAGGTCTTAAACTTGAGAGGTAGAAACGACACCCACTTGGTGATAAAAAAACGTTACTGCATCACTGAGAAAAAACCACTCTGGCGTGCTGGAGAAAAAAGCCACTACGGCCTACTGGCGAAAAAAAAATGCCGCCTACGGCATGGCCGAGGAAAAAAAAACCACTACGGCATCTTGACGGAAAAAAAGCCATTACTGCTTCACGGTGGAAAAAGCCGTTACTGCGTCATGGTGGAAAAAGCCTTTAAAAATTCGAAATGGCGCTGAAATATCTTTGTCCCTTCTTCTTTTATCACTTCCGGCACGCAACTTTCGACGCATTCAATGCGAACTAAATAAATCAACTCGGCAACACGCGTTACACACTGCCGGTTTAAATTAAACTGCTCAAAAGTTTAAATCACTGTTTTAAGCTACACTACTCAAAAATTGAAATCACTGCAATAAATATAAAAATTTAATGAAATATGAATTATACGAAGAAAAACAGTGTCGTAACATGATCTTAAAACCTAGGAAAAAATGAATGTAACAATATTTATTTCAGTTAGCTAGAAAATGAGAAGCGTGATATCAAATTCCAATCAAAGGAAGATCAAAAAGCCACACGGATACGGTCAAAAATAACGTTCGTGGAAATATAAGCTCGGACGGTATACCAAACCATATTCAAATTGACTCAGAAGAGCACGCATTAATTGGAACTCCTACTTTATTGGCTATTGGATTTTGTTGCAGTAACGGATTGTTGATAAATATTTTAACGACAATACTGCTGACCCTAGTATTAGCACTTTGTATATAATGGTACAGACATATAATGCCTCTATAGCGAAGCCAGCAATGTTCCCATTTATATTTTTAAAATTGCCGCTAAATATTTAATTATTAGTACCCTATTTACCTATGGCGATTTTACTCTTGGATTAATAGTTATAAGCGATGAGATGGAAATGAGGCTACTAATATCATTTACGACATGGTACCGCAGTCGTGATTTTGTTGCGAGATGCCAAATAAATTGTTATCTTAATCTAGGGTAGCTGACCAGCTTCCAAATGGAGCTATCCATGCTGTGCTTGGTGATTGGGTTGTTAAAGTTTCATTCTTAGATCCTGTACTTTTAATGCAAAAATAAAACTCACTGACGGTCTTCGACTGATAAGTTTCTATATATGAATATTTATGCGTATTTTCACGGTGGCTAAATACATATTTTGTTTTTAAATCGTATAATTTATCCAGAAATTCGTCCTAAATATAAATGTTTGTATAGATATAATACAGTGAAGACTGCTTATAACGAACCCGTTTATAGCCAATTTCCGGTTAAAACGAACTATTTTATAACACACGAAAATCTTCATAAGGGCAGTGCAAATTGTTATCGGATATAACGAACCCGGTTATAACGACCTTCCATATAAAGCGAACCAAATTTGGATGTTTTGTGTCCGTTTACTTGCCACTCCCTGTGCTCGATGTCACGCGACTTGATCTAGGGAATTCGCCGAAACTCGCACGGAGCCCCTATTCTACTTGTTTCTGCTGCGTAGCTAGTTCGAGCAGTATTATTTTCTATTCACTTGTTGTGTTATGCGCTTCTAATGCATATTTGATCAAAATAGCAAAGTGAATATTTAAGTTTTTATTATAAAATAAGTATACAAAAACGTAAAGCATTTACTTTAAAAGATTAACACGATATTATAAGGAAAATAGAAAATGGAGTTAAATAAAGTGATGTTTGCAAACAGTTGAATTTAACTAAATCTACGGTTTCTACCATATGGAAGAAGAGGCAAGAAATCTTATCAGTCTATGAGAAAAGAAACTTTAGTTATAAAAAAATAAGAAAATCTACACATGACCAAGTCGATAAAGGACTCCTTAAATGGTTTAGTCAAAAACGACATGAACATGTTCCTACTGCCGGTTATTCTTTACAAAAGAAAGCTAGTGAATTTGGAAGGAAAATAGAGAACACCGAGTTTAACTGTTCTAGAAGTTGTTTTGAACCATTTAAAAAGCGACATAATATTAGTGGGGGTAAGATAGTAGAAGAAACTACAGGAGTGGATATGACTGTTGTTGATCAGTGGTTGGCCAATGTATGGACGGAAATTCGAGAAAATTATGAATATGTAAACATTTTTAATGCGGATGAAACCGGTTTATTTTACAAGATGACGCCTGATAAGACATTAAAGTTTGTCGAAGAGAATTGTGCTGGTGGAAAATTATCAAAAGTAAGGATTACTGTGTTCGTAACTGCAAATATGTCTGGAACAGAGAAAAGAAAATTGTTGGTGATAGGAAAGTCCGCCAATCCCAGGTGTTTTAAAAACAAACATTTACCAGTAAAGTACAAATCAAACAGTAAAGCCTGGTTGACATCAGAAATTTTTAAAAACGAACTGATCGAATGGGACAAAGAATAAATATTCACAAACAGAAAAATATTACTTGTGATTGACAACTGTCCAACGCACCCTGAAGTTGATCTACAGCAAATAAAATTGGTTTTTATGCCTCCAAACACAAGTGTAAAGCTCCAGTCTATGGATCAAGGTATGATAAATTCTTTAAAATGTCATAGAAAGATTTTACTTATGAAAATGTTAGAGACGATCGATAAAGGTAACATTTTTTCTGTAACTCTTTTGGACGCTATAAAGTTTATCCATATGGCTTGGCAAAGAGTCAGTCGAGAAACCAGTGCAAACTGTTTTAAGGTGATGAGCTACCGTTGACTCAGTGAATTGAAAAACATCGAGAAGATCCTACTGATTGTCTATAATTTGTTTACGATGCTGACATTCAACAAAGTACGGTGGAAATCAAGATTAAAAAGATGTTTAATCACTTTAATTTTGATGAGTATGTATGTGCTGATATTGAATTAATGACGAGAGAAATATTAACTGATAATCAAATTGTGACATCGGTGACTTCTGGAAAGATTTTAAGCGATAATGAGGAGCTTGGAGGAGGAGATAATATTTATGTTCCATCCATTTTAGAAATGACTAAGAAAATGACTGAAACTCGCATTTTTTAGGAATCTCGTGAAGTTCTTGAACATATATGGAGTAGTTTTTGTGAACTTGACAATTATGTAAAGACCATTTCTTTTTTAAGTGAAATTGTACAAAGAAAATTACTGATTTTATTGTATAAACCATGTATTTTAATGTTCTCGTTTGTACTCGTATATGTACCAACATACATAATAATAACTTTAATGTGACTTGTTTTATTTTCCCTTGAACGTTTTCTTTTAATTTAATAATTATTATTATTCGTTTTTCAAAGCATTAGCGCTTAATCTATTGGGTCTGGGAAAAAGTTCGTGGTGTTTTTCCCGATAGATGGCGTCAATTACAAATAATTCAAGAAACACAGATCGCAGCGACACCACTAAACGCTCGTTGGAAAGGTGACACTTCGAGCGTTACTTTGAGTGTATAAACATCGAAATTGGTGCAGTGGTTGGAAAGTTGTTTGCATTTGAAAATGGAGAAAAGTAATGAAAAATTGCGCTATATTTTCCAATATTATTACGACAAAGGGAAGAACGCTGCGCAAGCTTGTGAAAAAATTTGTGCTGTGTACGGTGAAGGTACTTTATCAAAATTTGTTGCGCGGAAATGGATCGCTCGCTTTCATTCTAGTAATTTTGATGTGAAAAATGAGTCACGCTCTGGTCGTCCAATCACTGAAAAAGCTGATGAAATTCTTGAAAAAGTCCAGCAAGATATCAGCAGTGTCAATATTGGCATGGAGCTAGGCATTGACAACAAAACGGTTTTGTGCTATTTACACAAAGCTGGCTACCAAAAGAAGCTCGATGTAGGGTTCCTCATGAGTTAAGAGCCAAAAACATGATAGACCGAATTAACATCTGCGATACGCTGCTGAAACGCAATGAAATCGAGCCATTTCTGAAACGTGTCATAACCGGTGATGAAAAATGGATTACGTACGACAATTACAAGCGTTCGCGAAGCCAGGATTGACGCCCAAAAAGGTGATGCTGTGTGTGTGGTGGGACTGGAAGGGAATCGTCCACCATGAGCTACTTCCAGTTGGTCAGACGATTGATTCTCAACTCTATTGTGGACAACTAGAGAGATTACGCCAGACAATTGAAAGAAAACGACCCGAATTGATTAATAGGAAAGGTGTTGTCTTCCATCATGACAACGCCCGACCACACACTTCTTTGATGATCCGTCAAAAATTGCGAGAGCTTGGTTTAAATAAATTCATTTTCACACTATAAGAAAACCAGTTGAATTTTACTAAAAAAACGCCACGAACTTTTTCCGAGACCTAATAAATAAAAAAGTGGTGAAAAATGATATTAGATTTTGTTTACTGTTTGTAACGAACTTCGGATATAGCAAACCATTTTTAGTGATTTTTTGAAGTTCGTTATAAACGGACTCCACTGTATACTATGTAAGTGCTAAATCTCGATTTGTTTCCTTTTTAAGAATTCGCCTATGGATGCAGAATAACATGATCATAGTTTCTTGATAATAAATGCCCCAAATGATTTCCATAACATGTTTTGTTCATTATATAACTCATTATATAAGAGTTAACTGTTGAAGCGATTGTGACCGGTAATTATAAAATAAATTCTGGAACAATATTTCAGATAAAAAAAATTATTATGCCCTGTTGTACCAAAATTCGTCAAAACATTTTTTTAACTACGAGTCGGTATGTTCTCATTAGAAGCACAAACAAAGCATAGATTACAAACCAGAATTTCGCATGCACCGTCATGCGCCAGCAGTTAAAAAATGTGACAATAAAATCCTATTTGCAGATTTAACTGGAAGCAGAAAATCGTTTTAAGGCTTGGTTCATAGGCGGTTCTTATTAAAATATAGGGAAAACAAATGGTGGAATTTAGAATAACCATTTTTGGGACAAATTAAACAACACTGTGAGTTTAAAGATCTTCAAATATTGACGTTATTATTGTTTATCTTTCGGAAATTAGTGTTCTATGCATAAGTTAGTTTAAACAAGGTTAGATATTGAATATATGTATCGATTTCAGTTGCTTTTGGCGACGGCTCACATTACAACATAATTATGTCATCAAAAAGAGATTAGTAATATTGGGGTGAAAAGTCTCGAGACTTTCTAAAAGATGGCAGCATAAACAAAAGAACCCATATGATTTTCAGTTAGTGTCAACTTGTAGAAGATTCGTGTAAAACTTTCATGACATTTTCTTTATTAGTTTGCGAGTTTGATTTTTGCAAAACTATGGAACAAAACGAATTTCGTGTGTTTATTAAATATTGCTTTTTAATAGGAAGAAATACAGCCAGAACCCAAGAGTGGCTTGAGAAGTGTTATGACAGATCTATCCCATCGTCACCGATGATGCACCATGTTGCGGTCGTCCAAATGAGATAATCATTCCAAAAACACACAAAAAAATCCACCATATTGTTCTCAATAACCACAAAGTAACAGTGAGAGACATTATTGACATCATAAAGATATCAAAAGAACGCGTGAGGCATATTTTGCATGAATATTTGCATATGAATAATTAATGTCACTACTCAGTATACCGGGTGACACAGCCAACATGTAACACCCTATAATTTTTTTATTTTGAAAGTTACATCTTTGCATTTTTAGATACCAGAATGGGACATTATTAGACTTTTTTTATCACTTAAGAAATATTTTTAACTACTTCCGGTTTCACCGGAAGTGACTGCAACTTTTTTTATTTTTAATGGAACCCTGTATATTTTTTTATTAATTTCAATTCGCTTTGAAACTCTTTTTCCAACGATGTATCACAGGTTGACATTTGCTTGACAGGTGACCGGCAAACATCGATTTAAACTCTTAGACTTAGGCGGCCATGGCGGATATACTAGCAATTGTTTTTGTTCGTTTTATCTCACTTTGGAAAGAATTTAAGACTATCCATTTGTCATGCCATTTTTCGCTAGTCTAAGTGGCTCCTACAAAATTTTATGCTTTACATTCAGTTACAGGAAACTATGTTGAAGAATAAAATCGATTTTTGGCAGGAACATTGTTTTTTTCTTCAAAAGTCTCGAGATTTTTTATCCCAGGTAGTACAAGTGGACTTAAAAGAATTTTTTTTTCTGTTATTTTCCTTCTAACACTAGTTTTTTAATCCCATAATTTTCTAGTAGTATGTTCTTGGAGTGCAGAGATGAAAAAATTGCTGCAACCAGCTGGTGCAGTATTGGCGTCGAGTGACATTAATGTCCGAAGATTTCTAAAATGTTGTTTTACAATTTTAACTGTAACTGTTGGTGTTATTGGAAACTAAGTATAAAAGCGTTAGGCGTGTTCCTAAGCATAAATTTCGACATAAATTCAATTTAGATTTATGTGGTCGAGGATTTTTAGATGTCATAAACCGAATCAAATCAACAAAATGAAGTGGCGGTCCTACTTAACAAAATACTAATCCTTCTTCATACGTCTAAGTTGTCAATTATAAACTCTTCACCAGTGAAGTCTAAATTAGGGGACGAATTTGGTATATGACAGGCTCAACAGTTCATGTCTATTACACCAAACACTTGCTTTAAAATTATTTAAAAGTGCGGACATCACGTGGCGTTTTGTCTAACATAAAAAACAAATATTTTTAAAACCTATTAAGTTGATAATAAAATGTAAAGGAAATAATTTGTTATTAAAAAAAAGCTTAGTTAATTAATTATAACACTAGATAGTAGTTTTTCCGGTTGGTGTAACCATGTAACATAGGTGTACTGGTCAGGCACAGTAGTCGGAGACCCCTTCTCTAGTTTGTTTTGTATTACGAGGGTTGTATAATAAGTACTTGGCCTCGGTCAGAGATGGCGCTACTACTATTTAAAAAAAATATATTTTTCGTAAACATAACCTTTCACAAGAATCCTGTCAAATTTTCAAGTCGCTGCGTGGTTGCATTTAAATAGAACAACTTTTGTGATTTTACAACATTGGAAAAAAATGAATATGAGCAGTGACAAAAGAACACGTAGATACTTATCAAGCCATTGCTCTGCTTGAAAGGGATTTTTTCCCATCAGAAAACAGTCTTTAATCAACACATTCGATTTTTTCCATTGTTTTGAAAATATTAAAAGTAGCGTCACTAAAACCACTGTAATTTGAAAACTAATTATCGAAATGTCATGAAATTTTGACACGTATCGTTTGAAGGTTGGTACTTCCTAAAAATCATATGGATTTTTTGAAAAGAGCTACATAATTTGTCAGATCAAAAACTTTTCAGCCTACGTGTTATATTATTTTATTATTTCCAACTTGAGTAGAACAAGAGCCAACACGGATCCCTGATCGAGACGGGGAGTTCGCCAGTCTTCTTAATCTGTTTTTAACCACCACTCCGGAGATTTACACGGTCAGCGTAAATCCGCCGTTAGGTTCTTCTGACCATAAGCTACTTTCGATATCGAGTATCCTACCAATCAGTGACAGAGAGGCGCCTAAACCACGCAAGATCTGGCACTACAAATCTGCTAAATGGGAAGATCTCATGGAATATTTTCGAACTTTCCCTTGGTTAGACGTCTGTTTTCGATCTGACGACCCATCTGACTGCGCCAGGGAGGTTTCCGATGTTATTTTGGCCGGTATGGAGGCTTACATCCCTTTTTCAAAGAAATGCCCTTCCAACGCCGAAAACGCAAAGAAATTGTTGCTTCTAAACATCTTGCCTACCGACAATGGCGTGAAAGTCCTAACACCATAAACCGTAACACCTTTGTTCGTGCCAGAAACAGATGCAAAGAAACTATCGACGAAACCAAGGAGGCACACAATCAACGAATTAGAAACAAATTTCACGCTTGTCCCAACAATTCCAGGTCCGTTTGGTCAGTCGCTAAGGCAGTTAGTCAAAATTTCACCAAATCCACCATACCATCACTCACACGGCCAGATAATTCTATTGCAACGACACCTGTTGAAAAGGCGAACTTGTTGGCTGATCTCTTTGCTTCACATTCTACGGTCGATTTCCAAGGAAAAACACCACCTACTATTCTCATAGTGCAGTCAAGGATGCCCGATATGACAGCGTATCATAAAACGTATTCTAATGAAGCTAGACACCAAAAAAGCTTCTGGCGCTGACGAAATATCTGCCATAGTTCTCAAAAACTGTGCAAGGGAACTAACACTAGTTTTCTGTAGACTTTTCAACCTATCCTACAGAAAGGGAATATTTCCTTCCTGCTGAAAATGTGCCACAGTTCAGCCGATACCTAAAAAAGGCAAGAAGACCTTGCCAAACAACTACCGACCAGTCGCACTGCTTTCATTAATATCGAAAGTCATGGAAAAGGCTGAAGGATTCAACATTATTAGCGATCACTAATATGTAAAAATGATTTCGTAAACATAGATCAACGGGAGATCTTTTGACTTATGTAACTCATGTTTGGAACAACACAATCTACTGCTTTGCAGATGGCAGTTTTTTCTAAAAAAGTTAATGTTGCTGAACCCGACATAGTTATGTTGGGATACTCCATTCCTCTAGCACCGTCATTCAATTTGTTGGGCATTAATTTGGGAGCAAATATGTCCTGGCATGAACATGTTGCAGTCATAGCAAGGCGAGCTTCTCAAAAATTGGGAATATTATTTCGAACCAGGAAGCTTTACACTCCACAACAACTGTTAATTCTTTACAAAGCTCAAATTCGACCAACTATGGACTACTGCTTCCATGTTTGGAGCTCCGCTCCCAAACATACGCTGAATTTCTTGGATTCTGTTCAGAGAAGGGCTGTTCGTTTGATTGGATACCCAGAACTGACCGGCGGCCTTGATTCGCTGGAACATCGAAGAACGGTTGGTGACTTGAGTCTGTTCTACAAGTATTTTCATGGAGAGTGTTCGAAGGATGTAGCCCGCTTAATTCTTCACAAAGCGGTGCATGTTAGAAGTACTCGTCGCGCTGATACTTCACATCCGTATAAGGTTCAGCTTGTTACTTCTCATACAACGCTTTTCAAGCTGTCTTTTATATGGAGAACATCATCCCTTTGGCGTACCCAGGACTGTATTTCCCAGCGAGTACAATTTACAGCGATTTAAGAACAACGTGAATCGCTTTTTCCGCACACGTATCGCTCCTGTAGAGCTTTAGGGACTTCCCTTCAGCACGTGTGCTAGACTTATACGAGGCTGGTTTGTAAAGTCCGTGCAAAGTCCGAGAGATGGCACCACCGGCGCGTATCGAGGTCATGTTTAGTTAGTAGCATCTCTTGAATGAACGCACACCAAGTTTCAGCCATATTGGTCTATTTCTTTGTGTTTGGCATTCATGTGAATCAAGGAAGTCGAGTGATTTTCAAGAAATGGACGAAAAAGAATTTCGGGTGGTGATTAAACATTACTTTATGATAGGCAAAACGCCTCAGCAGTTGTGGTCGCAAAATTAATGGAAATAGGATTCCAACTCGTTTCACATCCCCCCTATTCTCCAGACTTGGCTCCCTCGGACTACTATTTGTTCCCCAATTTGAAGAAATGGCTGGCGGGACAAAGATTTTATTCAAACGAGGAGGTGATTGCAGACACTAATGGATATTTTGCAGACTTGGACAAATCCTATTATTCGGAAGGGATCAACAAACTAGAACATCGTTGGACGAAGTGTATAAGCCTAAAAGGAGACTATGTCGAAAAATAAAAAAGGTTTACCCCAAACACATAAGTAGTTTTTATTTTTGCACGGACTTTTCAAACCAGCCTCGTATATAAAAAAAAGCTTTTATGATTTTACAATAATGGAAAAAATTGAATATCGAGCAGTGATAAAATATTTGTTTTTGAAAAAGAAAACGAATGATGAGATAAAAGCGGAACGTAGCGAACATTATGGGGACTATACACCTTCGTCATCGATCATAAAATATTGGGCAGCCGAATTCAATCGCGTCCGTATTAGCATTTTTGATGAAGAACGTCCAGGTCGTCCAACACATCAGAAATAATTTAAAAAATTCATGATATAGTGATAAATGATCGGAGAGTGAAAATTCGTAACATTGCTAAGACTGTGGATATCTCAATTGAACAGGTGCAGAACATTTTAACAATTCACTTGGATATGAGAAAGATATTGGTGCCGCGGTTGCTCACCATTGACAATAAACACGGATGCGTGTCAACTTCAAGAAAATGTTTGGTTATGTTAAAGCGCAATTGAAATGTTTTTTGACGTCAATTCATAACTGTTGACGAAACATGGATTCGTCACAGCATACCAGAGACCAAAGAACAGTCACACTGGGTTTTCCGTGGCGAACCGGAGCCAAAGAAGGCCAAGGCGACTTTATCAGCCAATAAGGTCACGGGGATGCACGCGGCATATTCCACGTCGATTACCTTGAAAAGGGCAAAATGATTATTGATGAGTATTATGTTAACTTATTGGATCGTTTCAACCATGATGTGAAAGAAAAAGTCTGCATTTTTCAAAGAAAAATATTCTCTTTCGTCTAGACCAGAGGTTCCCAAACTTTTTTTTCTCGTAGACCACTTTCAAAATTTTACTGGTTTCGGTGGACCCCCTGCTGCTACATTTCTACCATATTCCCAAAACTCATCAAAAAATGTGAAGATTAGATCTAACGATGGAAATTTGCGTCGTGGCTGAGTTTCAACCCTAAATTCGGAGTGGTAAAAATAAAAAGGAAAATAATATATTTTCTTGTGTTATATTTATTAAAATAATATGATTACAGACTTAATAGAATTAAAATTAAACATTAATAACGTACCGTAACTTCAACAAAGCAAATCAACAATTAAAAAAAATAGTCATAATTTTAATGGGAGGGATGTACTTGATGGATTGACAGCAAATTATCAATATTTGGCTTCAGTTTTGTAAGAAATAACCGCAAATCTCCCCGTACTGTGATGCTCAATCTGCTTCTTTTTTTTGTTAATAGGTTTGTAACGACACTAAAACTTTTTTCGATAAGGTATGACGAGAGAAACGCTATCAAAAGTTTTCTCGCAATTTCCCACAGCCCAGGATTACCACACCCTTTGTTTTTATTAAATTTAGGCTGTCCCTTGTAACTGCAAGTTAATGTCATTAAATTTTTTGAACAAATCTGTCAAGTACGCGATGTCTTCTTTCAATTTGATCAGGTTTTCTTTTAAATCTGGACCTTTACTTTCCAGAAACTCTAAAACCGATTCAAAAAGTGAGTAAAATCTTGTTAAACATGCACCTTTCGACAACCAGCGTATGTAAGAGCAATCGTTGGAAGTCTTCATCATTTTCGTCGCACAATTGTGCAAATAAACGGGTATTCAACGCATTGCTTCTTATTTTGTTAACTGCTTTAATCACAAATTGAAGCGATTGGTGCAATCTGTGACTCAAATTTTTCGCTACCAGGTGTTGTCGATGGATGACACAGTGAATTGCAGTTACTCCTGGTATAATTCTTTTAAGATGGCTTATAAACCCACGATATCGCCCGAAGATGGCAGGAGCTCCATCTGCTTGCACCGAAATAATGTTTGTAAATGGAATCGATTTTTCCTTAAAAAAATCACTCAGGACATTAAATATTGATTCGCCTTTAGTGTCCGTCTCCAAAGTTTTCGCGAATAGCAGCTCTTCATGGATTTCTTCGTCCATAACAAATCGAACATATGCCAATAATAATGCTTCATTACCAGGTAAAGTTGACTCGTCCAGTTGAATAGAAAAATGAGTTGTTTGCAGATAATTACACAAGAAGCTTTCAATATCAGAGCTCATTTCATCAATACGTCTTTGTACAGTGTTGTTACTCAAAGGAATTCTTTTGAGTACGTCAAATGGAGGTTTGTGCAGAACAGTTTTTAAAACCTCTTCAACAGCGGGTAAAATTAACTGTTCTCCGATGGTGTGCGGTTTTCCAGATTTCGCTATAAGCAATGACATATTGTAAGATGCCCGCAAGCCATCATGGTTACTTTGAGACGTTGAAGCGAACATACTGTGCACGGTGGGTTTCTTTTCATATTTTTCCTTCAATGTTTGGAAATATTTTAAATCTTTACCTGTTTTATCAGGATGACACCTTCTTAGATGATCTTCGAGCTTCGATGGTTTCATAGTCATTTCTCAAAACTTTGTTGCATAAAAGGCATATGGGCAATCATTTGTCTGCCTTTGATGGAAGAAAACTAAATTTCAAATAATCAACACTGTACTGTCGACATTTCTTCTTAGATTCAGCTATGTTTCGTATCAGTTACCTACCTGTAAAGAAAAAAATGTTTGTTTTAGTAATCATTAGGCGACTTTAACAGGATATGGCTATTTTAACAGAATAAAATAGGATTAATTAATTATTGCAATGATAAAAACCAAAATGCCGGCGGCAAAACTAATTTTAATTATTAAAAGCAATAAACATCTCAGACCTATATAGAGGTTTTCACAAAACGGCCGAACCTATTTTAATATAATATAAAATATTTTTTGATTAATTATATTTTGATACATTTCTGTAAATTCGAGAGGAAATATTTTTAAAGAATATTTTGACATCAAAACTCCGCGATTTTAATGATTTATTTATTACTTTGATGTATGTTACGAGTGGTACATAAAGACACATACAATTTATGAAAATATTTTTAGTCATTTAGCATTAGCAACTACGAGGGCACTGAAATATGTTCAAACATGCAGGTCAATCATATATCTCTCCTTTAGTGAATCACCACAGTCGTGTAAATAAATAATTTTATAATAAAAAGTACTAAAAGTTCAATCTTTCTCGGCTTTCTGTTCTTTTATAGAAGTATCGAATAATGGCCCTGTTCAGTATTTAATTTTTATTACGTACCTACTACACGTAAACATATATAATATTATTACAATATAAAATAAAAGTATGAATAACAAATAGGCAGGTACTTACTTTTTCCGGCACTGGCAAACACTGACATCGATTCACTCACACTTTTGTCCTTGGCATTCTTATTTATATTGGTGAAGAATCAAACAAGTTCATGCAAGATTGCAAGCACAGCACAAGTCGTATTTCGTCCCTTTGCACGTCTGAACGGGTTGCGTTGCGGGCGGGCGGCGGCGCTTTGCAAGTCTCGACGCGCGTTGTACCGAATATAGAGTATGCAAGTTTTTACAAGTAACAGTCGCTAACCTTCTTAAAATACACTACTCAAAAAAATTAAGGGAAGTTTTAAAACAAGGAAATTAATGCTAAATAAACAGGCTATCTGATCCATATGCCGGCCTAACTGAAAAATTTTTTTTTCAAGCCCGTGGACCAAAAAAAAAAAAGCAAAATATTTGCAATATTATTTTTTCGCGCTATCTGTTAGGATTGCATGAGAACCGTAGCTCCTAAAAAATTTTAGCCAAAAAATCTGAAAGTTAGAATCTTAAAGCTTCAAAATGCTTTTTTTTTAAAGTCTCAATACGACCATTTTTCACGATGATACAGCCTGTCAAAAATCACTGAAAAATTTGGAATTTTTTTTTGCTCTCTTAATTTTTATGAGTAGTGTATTATCTGCCTACATTGATAGGTAAAGCCAAGCCAAGCCAACATTTTTGTTCTTTACTATCGAAACCAGATAAATTTTCGTGGACCCCCACTTACAACTTGTGTACCCCCATTTTGTTTTCACGCGAACGTAGACCCCCGTCAAGTCTCCTGTGGACCCCTGGGGGTCCACCTGAACCACTTTGGGAATCACTGGTCTAGACAATGCACGCGTGCACACTTATGTCATCGCCATCGCAAAATTCAATGAGTTAGGATACGAATTGGTAACGTATCCACTATATTCGCCAGATTTAGTTCCCAGCGATTATTTCCTATTTCCCAATATGAACAAATGGCTGGACGAAAAAAAATTTTGCTCAAACGATGAGGTGATTACTGAAACAAACGTGTATTTTGAAGGGTTGGAGATATCCTATTTTTTAGATGGGATCCAAAAGATCTTTGATCTGAGGACTGACAGTAGAACAAAATCCGCAGCAGTTGGACCTATATTCCGTAGAACACCTGAATAATGCTCCTATAAAAAATGCAATAGCTAATCATTCTCCAAAACAACCCAAAAAATTACTAAACTAAACAAGCTGCTTGTCTCGCGCCCATAATTCAATGGGCAAAAGTGCCTTTTCCATTACTGTTGCACCGTGAATTAATATTTTGTGCATCGTGGGAGTCATGGAATGCCAGGGATGCAACTCTTCATATCCATAGTCTGCAAACTTTTCAAGTCTACTTTATGACCACTCGATATTACTTCCAAAATCACTTTCAAGCGATTTATGAGGTTGAAGTCGACACCGATAATTTCAGTGGTCTTATCTGGATTGGCAAAAAATCTCCTACTTATATTACCAACAGTGGTGTTACCAAATCCAGCTTTTGGCACATCTAGGATTAAGCCTGTTTGCTCTCTGAATTTTGCCTGTATTTCTGCCTTTTTTGCTTGACAATTTCTTTGTCACTATCCGGTATTAGCTGTCACTTTTGCACAGGAAGCTTATATAGAGAATATTTTCGAATAATCAGATTGTAGTGTGCATACAGACAGGCCAAAGTGTAACGCACATAAAAATGATCACAATTTTCTTCAAGATAAACTCCAAAAAAGAAAAATCATTTTTTTAACTAACTGTTTTGTAACGAATGCCGAGAAGAGAAACGAACACTCAGAGCGACGATCAAATTCCGACTGAGACTCCGTTGCGCGCTGTCAAATGGGTAACGGGAGGGGGCGCCTATTGTTCTATGCCTATTCAACATTGTTAAGTTGCAAATTTTTTCTACCTAGGACAACTTTTAGGAAATCGATTTATGGCTGCCTAAAATGGTGAAATACCTCTATATACGAAAGAACGACGAAAATTGAAAACTATGTTTTTTTGTAAACTAGGAACTTTAGAACATAAGAACGTCGGAGGGTGATTTTTTCACGAATTCCATTTGTAAGAAAAGTAAAAAGTAGAGAAATTGCGGGACAGTAAGCATATTTGTTGCCACAACTACACGTTGGATACTGAAAGGTCCAATGACTAAATCTGATTAAAATGTTGCTGGTCTTGATAACCGTTGTTTAACAAGTAGACTGAAAAGTTTTTGGTCTGACACTTAGATGTCGTCCTTTTCAAAAAATCCATATGATTTTTATTAAGTACTAACCTTCAAACGATACGTGTCAAAATTTTATGACATTTCGACGATTAATTTACAAGTTACAGTGGTTTTAGTGACGCTACTTTTGATATTTTCCAAACAATGGAAAAAAATCGAATTTCATGTGTTGATTAAACACTGTTTTTTGATGGAAAAAAATACCGTTCAAGCAAAGCATTGGCTTGATAAGTGTTACGGGGACTCTGCCCCTGGAAAATCACCCATCATTTACTAGTGTGCTGAATTTAAACGAGGTCGTACAAATACAAATGATGCTGAACGCTCTGGGCGCCCAAATGAGGTTGTTACACCAGAAAACATAAAAAAATCCACAAAATTGTTTTGGATGACCGTAAAGTAAAATTTCGTGAAATAGCTGACACCCTAAGGATATCAAAAGAACGTGTTGGTCATATTTTGCATGAACATTTGGACATAAAAAAGCTCTATTCGAAATGGGTACCGCGTTTGCTCACAATGGACCAAAAACAATAACCTGTTGATGATTCTGAGCACTGTTTAGACCTGTTTAAGCGCAATAAAAAGGATTTTTTCATGCGATATGTGACAATGGATGAAACATGGATCCACCACTACACAGCGGAATTGGCACTCAGCTGAGTGGACAGCAGCCGGTAAAAGCCGCCCGAAGGGACCAAAGACAACAGTCGGTTGGGAAGGTTTTGGCTTTTGTATTTTGGGATGCACATGGAATAATTTTCATCGGCTATGTTGAGAAGGGAAAAACCATCAATAGCGAATATTATATAAAGTTATGGGTGCGTTTGAAGAGATAAATCGTAAAGAAACGACCCCAAATGAACAAGAAAAAGTGTTCTTTCATTACGACAATGCACCATGTCACAAGTCAATGGTTACGATGGTAAAAATGCATGAACTAAAGTTCGAATTGCTTCCTCATCCACCGTTTTCTTTGGATTTGGTCCTCAGCGACTATTATCTATTCGCAGACATCAAAAAAAATGCTCGCGGGAGAAAGATTTGACTCCAATCAAGAAGTTATCGCCGAAACGGAGGCCTATTATGAAACCAAAGACAAATCCTTCTACAAGAAAGGTATAGAAATGTTAGAAAAGCGTTGACTGATTGTATCGCTCTGGAAGGAGATTATGTTGATGAAAAAAATCGAATTTTGCAAAAAAAAATGTTTTAAGCAGCTAGACCAAAAACTTTTCAGCCTACGTGTTAGGTTGCCGCTACTACATTTTACGCAGCTTTTATTTAAATATCCCACTTCAGCATAAAATTATAATTAAGAGATCTATAACAAAGCAATTTTTAAAATAACTGTGTAGGTGTTTTCCCACACTTAACTAGATATTTAGTTCTTAACTAAGCGTAAAAGACTATAGACCAAAACAGATCAATAGCGTTGGCCTACATTTTAGGAAGCCATTGTCTTATTATATTTAAGAAATAATTCAATTAGGGCGGATCCTTACTGTTTTATGTTTCAGTGGCGTCAATTCGGGGATGTTTTCCAACAATATAAAGTCTATAAATTTTCTACCGAAACAGGTCCAATAATGATTTATGTTTACTTTAATTTATTGTTAAGAAAAATTGGCAGATATCACAAAAATTTAACTAATGACCCTTGAACTCGTTGTTAGCGGATCATGAATATCGTGAAAAATGGAAAGTTCTATTTTAAGTGTAATGATTTAGAAAAGTATGTCTACTAATGAATTTTATTTAGAAGAGCTGAGCTGTGTATCATTTTGATAATTTACACTGGTCTACAAAAAATTTGTTTTCTTTCACAAGGGCTAAATTAACGGAATATATTTATCTTTTCCATGCTGAGTTTAAATATGTTCTCAGATTTTATCCATCAGGCAGGGTTTTTTTGCGGCACGTGTTTAAAGTTTTAAAATAGTACTTAACAAAATACTGAATAATAAATACACGGCTAACAACCTGAACTAATCTAAAAAGTTTTTTATATGATGATTTTCGGTCATATTTTGCCTTCGGGATGTCTCTTTTCATGGTCCAGCAGTAGTCGGCAGGTATACTGGGACTCCATTTGCCTTGGTATCTCTTTTCTGTAGTAGAAATCTGCTGATGAAAACGCTCACCATGCTCATCAGAGACAACCCCAAGATTTTCAGGGAAGAAGTCTAGGTGGGAGTCCAAGAAGTGAATTTTTAAGGACATGTTGCAGCCCATTTCTTTGTATGAAGTCAGAAGATCACTCATTATTTCACTATAGTTTTTCTTCTTTATTATTGCCAAGAAATCCACAACAGATATTTTTGAATGATTTTCTACGCTGCTTTTTCCGATGGATGTTCATCATTCGATATTAATGCTTTTATTTGGGACCCTATAAAAATTTCTTCCTTCAATTTTGCATCACTTATTTTAGCAAATTTAGATTTCAAATACATAAATGCAGCAGAACCTTTATTTTTTTACAAAATTTTTTATAAACCCCAGTTTTATGTGCAGGGATGGTAAATACACCTTTTCGGGATCTACTAATGGGATATTTGATACATTTTTATGCCCAGGAATAAGAGATTCACGTTTAGGCCATTTTTTCCTTATGTAGTGAGACTCCTTATCCCTGCTATCCCGTCCACATAAGAAACAGCATAATTTCGTGTATCCAAGTTGCAAACCTAACAATAAAGCTATAACCTTCAAATCACCACAGATATTCCAGTTATATTTAGTATACTGAATTTTTTCTAACAGCAATTTTATATTTTCATATGTCTCCTTCATATCACTGGCATGCGCGACAGGTATTGATGGTAATTCATTCCCATTATGGAGTAGTACAGCCTTCAAACTGACTTTCGATGAGTCTATGAACAATCGCCTCTCATCTGGCTGGTGTTGATATCCAAGGGCCTCCTTTACTGCACAAACATCATTACAAAAAACTACATGGCCTTCTTTACAGAAGTAGTCACTGAAATCACTATGGCGTCTACGATAAACGCATATCCTTGTATCTTTTTGGAGTAGATTCCAACCTTTGAGCCTGTAACTTAAAAACTCAACTGACTGTTTAGACAAATTTAAATCCCGTATAAGATCATTAAGATCTTGAGATAAAAAGTGAGGTTCTGATGAACTACTTGCTTCAAATTTAGGGTCACTTCTCTCGCTTTTTCCGTCTTCAGTATAAACTGGGTCGGAATCGGAATTATTACTTAAGGTCATGAAATCTGGAAACTTTGGTACGGGATACTATTCACTATGTGGCACAGGTCTAATTGCAGATGCCAAATTGGGGTACTTAACTGTATATTTTGTTTTGGATGTAATTCTTTTAATGTTAGTTAAGCAGAAATAACAATCAGTTAAATGGTCCTTCTATTCCCTCCAAATCATAGGGACTGCAAACTGCATATGATGAGTACCATTTTTCTAACCAGTGAGAAGCCTAACACATGATACACAGCATAAATTTGGGCCCAGTCTTTATCAAAATCACGAGTTTTACACCCAAAATAAAGCTCATAACATTTTTTCACAAGCGGTGTAAAATTTCACCTCTGAGACTTGAAGATCAGTTCACCACACACGTAGCAGAAATTGTTCGGTTGATTTACACATTTTCTTGGCATTTTGAAACGTTTATAAAAAAAAAAAACTTACAAATAAAAACAATAAACAGCATAAAAATAAGTAGGTACACGTGTTACCAGACTCACTATAATTACAATACTGGCTACTGGCCCTCTGCTTGCTAAAAAAGTGCAATATTTGTACCAGATAAGACAGGTTTGAACATCATTAAGCCTGGATAGAGTTAAAACATGTTTCAACATGAATAAGTCTGCCTGGTGCCAAATTATCCTGAATACAAATTCCCAGAAGAATTATAACAATTATAACAATGAAATCCTAATATATAGAAGTATATCACACAAAAATGACTTTCACAAGAAAACTATGCCTGATAGAAGAAATCTGATAACATATTTGAATTCAGCATAAAAAACTGAACTAGGGTTTCTATTCAGTTTCCTTGCGAAAAAAAAAGTTGACCAGTGTTATCATTTTAACAATTCCACATGTATTGTATGCAAGGGCTACTTTTTAAGTTTTTACAAACACAATGAAAGAAAAAACAAATTCTTGGTACAAATAGTTTTTTTCTGATAGATTTTACAAAACCCTCCCACTTTTATTAAGTATGTCATATACCTATTTCTAATAGTTTTTGATTTATTTTGAATTTTTCAATTTTTACCCTTGTTGTAAATACACTTACGCTATTGTGAAAACATAAATAAATAGTTAATAATAATTTTAATATAGTTTAACTTATCTAATGATTAATTATTATGACGTAATAAATGTTCAAAAATATGCCCGTCTACTTGAATACACATGTTTAGTCGTTTTATTATATTTTCCTTCACTTTCCTTAGCATAAATGGCGTTATTGTCCTGCACGCATCCCGTATCCTATTTTCCATATCTACTGGTGTTGTAGGGGTATTTACATAAACACGATCTTTAATGTAGCCCCACAAAAGGAAGTCTAAAGGTGTTACGTCACATGATTGAGGGGGCCACTGAATGAATCCATCCCTACCGATCCATTTTTGTGGGTAATGATCGTTTAAAAATTCCCGAACTTCCTGGTGGTAATGAGCAGGAGCTCCGTCTGGTTGAATCCACATTTGTTCGATTCCAAAGTTATCAACTTCTTCAAGAAGCTGGGATAATTCGTTTTGCAAAAAATTTAGATATCTAGGCCCGTTAAGTGGTTCGCGGAAAAGATATGGATCAATAATTCGAAAATTTAATATTACATACATTAAGCGACCAATGGTTTTGGTTTTGAACTTCCCGGACCCAAAATGTGTTGAATGAACTGTTGAATAATAATGAATGTTATGGCTGTTAACTGCTCCATTACTGCGAAAAGTAGCTTCATCAGAAAATATTATTTTGGATAAAAAATTTGGATCGGCCTCTATTGCTCCATTCATGGTGGTACAAAAGTTTACTCGTCGTTGAAAATCACGGTCTTGAACTTCGTGGTGTAGTTCCATATGAAAGGGATGATACTTGTATTTTCTCGTGGTACGATTAGCCGTAGATTGGAATGCGTCAAATAATTCAGCTAGTTTAAGGCTACTGACCTGGGGATTATCTTTAACATGAAGTAAAATTTTCATTTCTTTTCCTCGTTGGTAGCATTCTGGTTTACTTTTTTTCCGTTTCGTATTCTCAACGCTACCACTACCATCAAACCGTCCCATTAAGCACTGAAAAGATTTTCTAGATGGTATACGTCTATTAAGGTACTTCGCTCCGTAGAGCCCTACTGCCAAAAGACAATTTTTTCCCGCCTCGCCCAGTACATAAACCATATCAATTAATTCATTTTTAGGAAAATCCATAACTAAACTCCTGGACAAAATTAACGCAACAATCTGAAAATTAATTTGTCTTTTTCTTATGTCAGTTTAAGAGTTTACCGAGTATTTGAATAGTAGGCTATGCATATTTTATTTCGTTGTTCATGACAGAAATCAAAACAATTCGTTTAGATTTACAGTTTTAAA
The DNA here is from genome assembly GCA_019049505.1 of Pachyrhynchus sulphureomaculatus. Taxonomy (NCBI): domain Eukaryota; kingdom Metazoa; phylum Arthropoda; class Insecta; order Coleoptera; family Curculionidae; genus Pachyrhynchus; species Pachyrhynchus sulphureomaculatus. The sequence goes on from CM032454.1 coordinate 6,922,236, forward strand.
GAATTTTTTTAGAAGATAAACAATTTTCTGTAATAATGCGATAGATTTTCTTTAAAAGTAAGCTTATAAATTGTTCCCTTTTTCAAAGTAATACGTTTTTGTGGTAAACTGTTTTATTTTTGACCCCGAAGAATTAGAAAAATGAATCGAACAAGGAATTTAACTGAACACGAGGTAGTGCGAGCCTCAGTTTTATTGGACGAGGGATATTGTCAGAGTTATGTTGCCAATTTGTTAGGCAAACATCGTTCCACAATAAGTCGTATGGTAAGCCGCTTGATTGAAGTAGGAACTTATTCTAGAAGGCTAGGGCAAGAGCGAAAACGATGCACTAGCGACCTAGATGAACGTTTTATAAGACAATATGCTTTAAGAAACAGGACTGTCACTAGTTCTATAATAAGAAACGAACTCGAAGCTGTTCGCAATGTCACAATTTCTTCTAAAACTGTTAGAAGACGGTTAAATGAAGCTGGAATAAACAGTAGGAGTCCAGCCACTGCGCCCTTGCTTACTAGAGAGAACAGAGTTGCCAGGTTACGTTTTTGCTCGAAATCACGAAAACTGGTCTATGGATGATTGGAAACAAGTTTTCTTCACAGATGAAACTAGGGTTAGTCTAAAACATCCAGATGGTCGTGAGCGAGTATGGCGAAGACCAGGAGAGAGGTTTGTTCCTTGCAATATCTCTGCAATGATTCCATTCGGCGGTGGCTCTGTTATGTTCTGGGATGGCATTTGCTTTGATGCTCGCACAGAGTTAGTTCCTGTCCGTACGAGATCCATGAATGCTGACTACTATCTTGAGAATATTGTAATAGAACATGTGATGCCTTTCGGTCATTTTGTGGGGCCCAATTTCCTGTTTATGCAAGACAACGCTCGACCTCACGTGGCTAGGGAGGTACTCGATTATCTTAATCAAGTTGATATACCGATTATGCAATGGCCACCAAAAAGCCCGGATCTGAATCTGATAGAACATAGAACACCTTAAGAAAAATGTGAAACGTCATATACCTGCACCTAGAAACCTGAGGGAACTTGAAAATGCAGTTATCACAGAATGGGAGCAAATTCCTCAAGATTTTATCCAAAATTTAATTAGAAGCATGCCTAGGCGCATATAAACGCTGTCATCCGAAGTAGAGGAGGCAACACACGCTACTAGTGTCCCAGTTACACCATTAATTTTGCTACTAGTAATCCCAGTTTATTTTTTTCATTATTACATAATTTCAACGATTTTGTTATTAGGTCTTAAGAATAATTTTAATTCGAATCTTATAGAGAAATTTGGTAGCTAATTCACTTTTAAAGTATCCGAGTAAGTTTTTTCTAACCTTTAGTGTTCATAAAAAATTATTAAAATTAATTCATTATAGAGATTTGTATGATTTAATATATTGTTGCGTTAATTTTGGCCAGGAGTGTATTACCTTTATACGTCACTTACCACAACAAATTAAACTATTTTTACTTGCTTAACAGACATGTCAAAATTTGACAATGCCTACATTTTTGTTTTGTCTTGGCAACTGTGATCTTATAGCGTAAGTGTATTAATAACAAGGGTAAAAATTGAAAAATTCGAAATAAATCGAAAACTATTAGAAATAGGTATATGACATACTTAATAAAAGTTGGAGAAAAAATAATATACAGGGTGTGCCATTTAAAAAACTTGTGATTTTTCAATTTAAAATAATCGAAATGTATAAATTTATTTTGAACACCTTGTAGCATCTAACTCAAATTTCTTTACATATATCTTTTTTTTCATCTTTATAGAACGCTCGTACCAATTATGAGTATTCCACCTTCAGAAACAATGCCGCTACTGGCAATTTTTTGCAAAACTGAAAACTAGTATTTTTTTTTTTAATTGAAATATTAGAAAAACTACTAGGTTTAGGTATATAGCATTATTAATAAAAAAGTTTATAAAATTTTATACAGAGTTTAAAAATGAGTTAGAAAATAGGATGTTCCGTTTTTAAAAAAATACATTTTATATCGGCCACACTTTTTTGAAGTACCCTGTATAATTTTAAACTGTGCACCTTAACATTCCCTAAAACTATTGTATATAACATTTTTTCGTCATTTCCGAAACAAATGAGGTATTGAACTTTACTCTCTCGTTGACTCATCCTGTACATCCTACTCCTATTCTCAAATATCTAATATCGCCCACAGCTCTTAATTTACTACACAAAATTATTTTCTAATCATAAAATGAGAGACCTTTGCATCTTTTTTGATACGCGTATTCATTAAATAGAAAATTATTAATAAATTCAAATTGAAGCAGCAGGATCTCAGATCTGACAGGGTCAAATTATCCTGCTGATTTATTGATCCACCCTATAATTAGGACCCTGTTACGTTAGATTTATTAGAACTGAGAATGTTGTGTAATTTTACAGAATAGTCAGTGTTTGTACTTTATAAAAATTTCAGTAAGATGAAATTTATGATTTTGCGTTTCTACCATCGGCATTGTTTAGTGTCTGGAATCTCATTATTAAAACTTGAATAATAAAAATTTTTTCAAATTCTAAATTTCAGGGTTTATCGTGAGGCAGTCACACTTTCGTCACAAAGTAGTTAAGTTCGTTTTTAGTGTTCCTTACGGAACACTCATATGATCACTTCGGTGTCTGTCTGTCCGTCTGTCACGCCCGATTTTCTCGAAAACTATTTGACATAGAAAGTTGAAATTTGGCACTAATATAAGAATTGATGGCCTCATCAGAACTGTGTAGTTTTGAAGGTTAAATTTTGACTTAAGGGGTTAGGTTTGGGGGGTGAAATCGGAAGCGAAAAACAAATTTTTTACCAGTTCATCGACTGGAGTGTCAAATGAAAGCTTGTAAAAACACGAGTTCAAAAATATGTATGGTGTAATACTTGCGCACACTTTTCATCGTATTATTTAAAAAAAAAATAGGCAAAAAGCCCTGTTCACACACCTTAACTCGAAAAGCACTGATGAAAAAATTTTGAAAAAATTCCGTAAGGTAAGGTGTAGATTGAACGAAAATTATCACGAGTGCATTAGTTTTGATAATTTATCTGGTATATAAAAAAAAACACACAAAAATTTCAAGGTCATCATTTTTCAACAAAGATCGTCTGTTGGAAAGCCACTTGGGGTGTGTTTTTTACCTCCGCACATACAGGTATTTGAATGATCTACGCGGCCAAAAGTCAAAAAATCAAAACACAAAATATTGCCATTTAACCGACTACCAGAGACGGAGGACCCTTCCGAGAACAAAAGACAACCACTTCCAACCCCACCCGTACAGTCTTACCTGTTTTATGTCAGTCGGAATTCGATCCTGTTACCTCATGTACGTTATCAGTTCTCGGCTCTCTTAAAAATCATAATTGTGAAAGTGGAATTTTATGTCTATAAGTTCTAAAGTAGTGGAAAAAGTGATGGATTCCCAAAGTACAGGTATGTAACTATGTTATTTCATAAAACTTTTATCATTTACTTATTTGTGAGTCAACCTAAGGGACGTTAAAGAAAGGTCTTTTCCGAGTATTATTTTGTAAAAAAAAAAATGTTTTACTCTCGTTTTCATACTTCCCTGTTAGATCCGGCTATAAGTTTGATAATATTCTAAAGTTGGTAGTTTCAGTAAATAATAAATCAAAAAACTGGCCCCGGATAAGTCCGGATAAGATATATTTTGGTACTTTGAAAATTATGGTAAAAATTGTGAGAAAAAATAGATTTTGATTTTATCAATTTTAACTTAACGATTCTTTGTTGTAGGTTCACTTGGTACATCGGGAATGAAGGTTGTGACCCGGAAATACTTGTTTGACCGCATGATGTAGGAAAATTTACCTTATTTGAAAGTCAAACTAAATTGCTTGAAAGAACAACTTTTGTCAACTGAAGGATATACACAAGAGCAAATACAAACCTTAAAAAGAAATTTTTCTCATTTTAAATCTGAAGTTAAACGTAGATAGATTAAAGCCCATAATTAGGAAGACATATTTCTTCAATACAATAGTTTATGGCTAGAAGGAACCTTTGAAATTCCAGTGGTTGACAGTCTGCAAAATCGATCTGGTCGACCAAGCAAACCTTTTGAACAATTGAGCGAGAGAAGTAAAAGAAGGTTCGCTCTACCTTTGAAGAGGAGGTGATAGTGCATGGTGTTTCCAAAATTTGCCTTTGGCATATCGACCAATAACCCGGTTTCATTGCGAAACCAGGTCTGGATTTCAAGTTTCCTCTCTTTCTCGAGTTCCTTTTCAGCCTCTGTTTTTCTTTCTCTATATTTTTTTACTGGCGGTTTATAAGCCAGATGGAGGACACTCTCAAATAATCTTATCGTGGCATGTAATACTGCCAGTACTGCCTCAGGATTAACTTCTTTCGTTATATCCAATCGATTAAAATCCTTTGAGGTTGCACCACAAATATAGCACCGGCTTGTTGCTGTGGTTCCAGTGGCGGCATTACACACTTTTCCATCCACCATTGTCATGATAAATTTGTGTTTGACTATAAACTTTTTCTCATCCAAATCAACCTCAGTAGGAATGAGAGAATCAACTGATTTATTCACGTAGTTAATTTCTTGTTCTGTGACATCAGTACTCTCTTTGATAAAACGAAATTTTATTGGCCGACAAAAACGCGGAGAAGACGGAGTCGGATTCTCCCACACGGTTTTTTCATTATTTTTTCCACACACTAATTTTAGAGGCACGAAGCAACTTTGAAATATATTGCTATCCGAATCCGCATCACTGTCAAACTTTTATTTGTATTGGGATTGTTGTGATCCGTCGCAACCCCATTTATAAATCATCGTTAGGGTAGTCCGTTTTTGTTCATTTAATGTTTGCAATACCTCTTCCAGGTAGTCGGACAATCGTGTAACAGTAAAATCCACCAAGGGCTGTAATTGAGCTTCCGCCCTAGTGCTAGTTATCTTGCACGCTTCTGGTGGCGGATAACACTTTTTTTTTTTCCTTTTGTAGGAGGCTATAACACGGCAAAATATGTTTGTTCGTCCTTCTTATGATTTCATACTGTTCTCTTGTTAGATCTGCTTCTATGTACATTTGGATTGCTTCCTTGACAGTCAAAGGGCTACTTTTATTTTTTGATGATTTTTATATTTCGTTGCCCGAGTTGGTGTATTGATGATTTCTTTGAGTACATTTGAAACATCTCGCTTTCCCATTTTTTTCAACTCAACTTGCGCGGCATGCACTATCACCTCCTCTTCAAAGGTAGAGCGCAGCTCCTCCGTCTTTCTTCTTTTACTTCTCTCGCTCAATTGTTCAAAAGGTGGTCGACCAGATCGATTTTGCAGACTGTCAACCACTAGAATTTCAAAGGTTCCTTCTAGCCATGAACTATTGTATTGAACAAATATGTCTTCCTTATTAAGGGCTTTGATCCATCTACGTTTAACTTCAGATTTAAAATGAGAATAATTCCTTTTTAAGGTTTGTATTTGCTTGCTCTTGTGTATATCCTTCAATTGACAAAAGTTTTTCTTTCAAGCAATTTAGTTTGTCTTCCAAATAAGGTGAATTTTCCTTCATCATGTGGTCAAACAAGTATTTCCGGGTCACTACCTTCATTCCCGATGTACCAAGTGAACCTACAACAAAGAATCGTTAAGTAAAATTGATAAAATCAAAATCTATTTTTTCTCACAATTTTGACCATAATTTTCAAAGTCCCAAAATGTATCTTATCCGGACTTATTCGGGGCCAGTTTTTTGATTTATTATTTACTGAAACTACCAACTTTAGAATATTATTAAAATTATTGCCGGATCTAACAGGGAAGTATGAAAACGACAGTAAAACATTTTTTTTTACAAAATAATACTCGTGGAAAAGACCTTTCTTTACCGTCCCTTACGTTGACTCACAAATAAGTAAATGATAAAAGTTTTATGAAATAACATAGTTACATACCTGTACTTTGAGAATCCATCACTTTTTCCACTACTTTAGAACTTATAGACATAAAATTCCACTTTCACAATTATGATTTTTAAGAGCGCCGAGAACTTATAACGTACACAAGGTAACAGGATCGAATTCCAACTGACATAAAATAGGTAAAACTGCACGGGTGGGATTGGAAGCGGTTGTCTTGCGTTCTCGGAAGGGTCCTCTGTCTCTGGTAGTCGGTTACCTGGCAATATTTTGTGTTTTGATTTTTTGACTTTTGGCCGCGTAGATCGTGCAAATACCTGTATATGCAAGGGGTAAAGTGATTTAACCAGTGTTTCCCTCGTAAACATGCAGTTTTAAAATTTGATTTTCTCACATTTGTAGCAGTTGTGGGAGGCACAGCGCCTAGCAAACATATCAGAAGGATCTTTTGTGCCATTTCCTGACATTAAATAACTTAAAACAAGTATTGCAACTTGATATTTTAAATGCTAGCACAGACCAAAGAAATATGTCTTGTAAGATTTTGGAACTCAAATCATCAAAATTTCAATCAACTAAATAATGGGCAGCAAGAACTTCACTGGGTGGGCTGTAAAAACTGGAGCGGCACAATAGTGTGCACGGGTATAAAATAGGGTAATTATTTCTACCCTCTTCTAGGAATTTTTAATTGCTATTAAGTGGCTGTTATTTCAGTGACAGGTCTCTATGATGAGAGGCCTGTCACTGATTTTGTAGTAAGTAAGAAGAGAGATAAAAAAACTAAAGCAAATTGAAGGTTTCTATTAAAATTGGAGATAATGAAAAATAATATAAGATTCCTTGGCTCTAAAATCCCTGAAAAAAGCATATAATATGGGATATCTACAGCAGCCTCTCTCTTACACCCTTCCTCACTTTTTGAACCTCTTGTATGTTTGACTATAAATAATTATGCCCAAAATTTGTTCGTTATTTTAAGTAACAACCAGGGAAAATTCTCATCATACAATTACAACTGCAATATTTAAAATCCTCGTTCCTGTGACCCCGTTCCTTTTAGCGATATCATTCAAAAACTATGTTTCTTTCTGTTTCAAATAAATGCTTACCAAATACGCCATCGATATCTCATTTCTTTGGGGCGTTATCGTGGCAATAGATCGAGGGACAGATATGCAATCCGCCGACTGAAAGGATGTTTTTTTTGTAATCTAAAGTCACTCACGTATGTAGAAATGCAAAAACTTTAGGGGGTGATTTTTTTCACGAATACAATCATCATCATCATCTATCAGGCGTCCTCTAAGAACTTCCACTGATCTCTGTCCTGAGCGGTGTTAACCCAATTTCCTGCCACTCTTTTGATATCATCACTCGATCATGTTGATAGTTTACCTCTGTTCCTTTTGTCTTGTCTGGGTCTCCATTCTATTAGTCTTCTATTAATAGACAGTAATCATATTGCAGTTATCTTAAACTATTATAAAAACTACAAGAAAATATATCGAAAAGTTATTTCTGAAGCAAAAATACTATATAACTTTAAAATATATTTTGAATGGGATAATAAATATAAGGTAACGTGGAAAATTATCAATGACAATATACGAAACAAAGGAAAAAAAACAATAGAATTACCAAAATTGTTAGTAGTGATGTAGTTGTTGAAAAACCTTCTGAAATAGCAAATTGCTTTAATGCATATTTTATAAATATTGCTAAAAAATTGAACGAGACATTACCCAATGTTAAACCCAGCTGTTCACTGCCCTACTATCAGGAGCTTCATACCATGTTCCTGACACCAATAAATCAGCAGAATGTGGTGGATATTATAAATAACTTAAAAAATTCTAATTCCGTTGGAGTTGATGAAGTTCATACTAAAATGCCAAAAACTTGTGTTCATCTTATAGCAGGTCCATTGCCATTTTTGATAAATATGATACTATCCGAGGGGTTGTGTTTCCTGAGGCGTTGAAAATTGCAAAAATTATTCGGTATATAAAAAGGGCAAAAAAGATTGAAAATTATCGGCCTATCGCGCTGGTCTCTATATTATCAAAAATTGTGAAAAAAGTAATGGTTAATAAAATATTAGCATTTGGCACAAAATAGATTTCTCAAGGGCAAATCCACAATATCGGCAATTTACAAATTTATTAATAAGGTTTACACAAATCTAGATCTGAAAATGAATTAGGCCTATTTATGGACTTAAGTAAGACGTTTGACCTTGTAAATCACGATCTTCTGTTGGATAAGTTGAATGCGTATGGATTGAGGGGAAAAATTAAATGAACTACTTAGGAGTTACTTAATATATATACACTCCTGGACAAAATTAACGCAACAATATTTTAAATCATACAAAATCTCTATAATGAATTAATTTTAATAATTTTTTATGAACATTGGTTACACTAAAAGTTAGAAAAAAACTTATTCGGATACTTTAAAAGTAAATTAGCTACCAAATTTCTCTATAAGATTCGAATTAAAATTATTCTTAAGACCTAATAACAAAATCGTTGAAATTATGTAATAATGAAAAAAAATAAACTGGGACACTAGTAGCAAAATTAATAGTGTAATTGGGACACTAGTAGCGTGTGTTGCCTCCTCTACTTCGGATGACAGCGTTTATGCGCCTAGGCATGCTTTTAATTAAATTTTGGATAAAATCTTGAGGAATTTGCTCCCATTCTGTGATAACTGCATTTTCAAGTTCCCTCAGGTTTCTAGGTGCAGGTATATGACGTTTCACATTTTTCTTAAGGTGATCCTATACATGTTCTATCGAATTCAGATCCGGGCAAACCTCTCTCCTGGTCTTCGCCATTACTCGCTCACGACCATCTGGATGTTTTAGACTAACCCTAGTTTCATCTGTGAAGAAAACTTGTTTCCAATCATCCACAGACCAGTTTTCGTGATTTCGAGCAAAACGTAACTGGCAACTCTGTTCTCTCTAGTAAGCAAGGGCGCAGTGGCTGGTCTCCTACTGTTAATCCAGCTTCATTTAACCGTCTTCTAACTGTTTTAGAAGAAATTGTGACATTGCGAAGAGCTTCGAGTTCGTTTCTTATTATAGAACTAGTGACAGTCCTGTTTCTTAAAGCATATTGTCTTATAAAACGTTCATCTAGGTCGCTAGTGCATCGTTCCCCCCCCCTTATTTTTCGCGCTTGCCCTAGCCTTCTAGAATAAGTTCCTACTTCATTCAAGCGTTCTTACCATAACACTTATTGTGGAACGATGTTTGCCTAACAAATTGGCAACATAAACTCTGACAATATCCCTCGACCAATAAAACTGAGGCTCGCACTACCTCGTGTTCAGTTTAATTCCTTGTTCGATTCATTTTTCTAATTCTTCGGGATCAAAAATCAAAACAGTCTACCACAAAAACGTATTACTTTGAAAAAGGGAACAATTTATAAGCTTACTTTTTAAAGAAAATCTATCGCATTATTACAGAAAATTGTTTATCTTCTAAAAATTCTTTAAAACTGTAAATCTAAACGAATTGTTTTTGATTTCTGTCATGAACAACGAAACAAAATATGCATAGCCCACTATTCAAATACTCGATAAACTTTAAACCTGACATAAGAAAAAGATAAATTAATTTTCAGATCGTTGCGTTAATTTTGTTTGTGAGTTTATATATATATATATATATATATATATATATATATATATATATATATATATATATATATATATATATATATGTATATATATATTACCGATAAAACCATAGGTGTACCGCAGGGATCTGTCTTAGGACCTCTGTTGTTTTTGCTTTTTGTGAACGATGTTCTTGATATAGAAGAGCAACATAATCTCATCATGTTTGCCGATGATAATAGTTACGTTTGCTCTCACAAAAGTAAGTGCTGGTGTGTGCACAAGATATTTTAAATAAATTTTTAAAAATGGTGTAATGCAAATAAATTGTGTATAAATACACAAAAGATTGAATTAATTGA
>CM032454.1:6932268-7019768 GCA_019049505.1 Pachyrhynchus sulphureomaculatus
CTTCTCTCGCTCAATTGTTCAAAATGTGGTCGACCAGAATCGATTTTGCAGACTGTCAACCACTAGAATTTCAAAGTTCCTTCTAGCCATGAACTATTGTATTGAACAAATATTCTTTCCTTATTAAGGGCTTTGATCCATCTACGTTTAACTTCAGATTTAAAATGAAATAATTCCTTTTTAAGGTTGTATTTGCTTGCTCTTGTGTATATCCTTTCCAATTGACAAAAGTTTTTTCTTTTCAAGCAATTTAGTTTTGTCTTCCAAATAAGGTGAATTTTCCTTCATCATGTGGTCAAACAAGTATTTCCGGGTCACTAACCTTCATTCCCGATGTACCAAGTGAACCTACAACAAAGAATCGTTAAGTAAAATTGATAAAATCAAAATCTATTTTTTCTCACAATTTTGACCATAATTTTTCAAAGTCCCAAAATTATCTTATCCGGACTTATTCGGGGCCATGTTTTTTGATTTATTATTTACTGAAACAACCAACTTTAGAATATTATTTAAAATTACATTGCCGGATCTAACAGGGAAGTATGAAAACGACAGTAAAACATTTTTTTTTTACAAAATAATACTCGTGGAAAAAAGACCTTTCTTTAAACCGTCCCTTACGTTGACTCACAAATAAGTAAATGATAAAAGTTTTAATGAAATAACATAGTTACACATACCTGTACTTTGAGAATCCATCACTTTTCCACTACTTAGAACTTATAGACATAAAATTCCACTTCTTACACAATTATGATTTTTAAGAGCGCCGAGAACTTATAAAACGTACACAAGGTAACAGGATCGAATTCCAACTGACATAAAATAGTAAAACTGCACGGGTGGGATTGGAAGCGGTTGTCTTGCGTTCTCGGAAGGGTCCTCTGTCTCTGGTAGTCGGTTACCTGGCAATATTTTGTGTTTTTGATTTTTTGACTTTTGGCCGCGTAGATCGTGCAAATACCTGTATATGCAAGGGTAAAGTGATTTAACCAGTGTTTCCCTCGTAAACATGCAGTTTTAAAATTTGATTTTCCTCTCACATTTTGTAGCAGTTGTGGGAGGCTCAGCATCTAGCAAACATGTCAGAAGGATCTTTTGTGCCATTTGCTGACATTAAATAACTTAAAACAAATATTGCAACTCGATATTTTACATGCTAGCACATACCAAAGAAATATGTCTTGTAAGATTTTGGAACTCAAATCATCAAAATTTCAATCAACTAAATAATGGGCAGCAAGAACTTCACTGGGTGGGCTGTAAAAAACTGGAGCGGCACAATAGTGTGCACGGGTATAAAATAGGGTAATTATTTCTACCCTACTCTTCTAGGAATTTTTAAATTGCTATTAAATGTGGCTGTTATTTCAGTGACAGGTCTCTATGATGATAGAGGCCTGTCACTGATTTTGTAGTAAGTAAGAAGAGAAGATAAAAAAACTAAAGCAAAATGAAGTTTCTATTAATTAAAATTGGAGATAATGAAAAATAATATAAGATTCCTTGGCTCTAAAATCCCTGAAAAAAAGCATATAATATGGGATATCTACAGCAGCAGCCTCTCTCGTTACACCCAAACCTTCCTCACTTTTTGAACCTCTTGTATGTTTGAAGGGCTATAAATAATTATGCCCCAAAATTTGTTCGTTTATATTTAAGTATTACAACCAGGGAAAATTCTCATCATACAATTACAACTGCAAAATTTAAAATCCTCGTTTCCTGTGACCCCGTTCCTTTTTAGCGATATCATTCAAAAACTATGTTTCTTTCTGTTTCAAATAAATGCTTACCAAAGAACTACGCCATACGATATCTCATTTCTTTGGGGCGTTATCGTGGCAATAGATCGAGGGACAGATATGCAATCCGACTGAAAGGATGTTTTTTTGTAATCTAAAGTCACTCAACGTATGTAGAAATGCAAAAACTTTAGGGGGTGATTTTTTTCACGAATACAATCATCATCATCATCTATCAGGCGTCCTCTAAGAACTTCCACTGATCTCTGTCCTGAGCGTGTTTAACCCAATTTCCTGCCACTCTTTTTGATATCATCACTCGATCATGTTGATAGTTTACCTCTGTTCCTTTTGTCTTGTCTGGGTCTCCATTCTATTAGTCTTCTATTAATAGACAGTAATCATATTGCAGTTATCTTAAACTATTATAAAAACTACAAGAAAAATATATCGAAAAGTTATTTCTGAAGCAAAAAATACTATATAACTTTTAAAATATATTTTGAATGGGATAATAAATATAAGGTAACTCGTGGAAAAGTTATCAATGACAATATACGAAACAAAAGGAAAAAACAATAGAATTACCAAAATTGTTAGTAGTGATGTATTGTTGAAAAACCTTCTGAAATAGCAAATTGCTTTAATGCATATTTTATAAATATTGCTAAAAAATGAACGAGACATTACCCAATGTTAAACCCAGCTGTTCACTGCCCTACTATCAGGAGCTTCATACCATGTTCCTGACACCAATAAATCAGCAGAATGTGGTGGATATTATAAATAACTTAAAAAATTCTAATTCCGTTGGAGTTGATGAAGTTCATACTAAAATGCCAAAAACTTGTGTTCATCTTATAGCAGGTCCATTGCCATTTTTGATAAATATGATACTATCCGAGGGTGTGTTTCCTGAGGCGTTGAAAATTGCAAAAATTATTCCGGTATAAAAAAGGGCAAAAAAGATTGAAAATTATCGGCCTATCGCGCTGGTCTCTATATTATCAAAAATTGTGAAAAAAGTAAATGGTTAAAAAAAATTTATTAGCATTTGGCACAAAATAGATTTCTCAAGGGCAAATCCACAATATCGGCAATTTACAAATTTATTAATAAGGTTTACACAAAATCTAGATCTGAAAATGAATTAGGCCTATTTATGGACTTAAGTAAGACGTTTGACCTTGTAAATCACGATCTTCTGTTGGATAAGTTGAATGCGTATGGATTGAGGGAAAAATTAATGAAGCTACTTAGGAGTTTTACTTAATATATATACACTCCTGGACAAATTAACGCAACAATATTTTAAATCATACAAATCTCTATAATGAATTAATTTTTTAATAATTTTTATGAACATTGGTTACACTAAAAGTTAGAAAAAACTTATTCGGATACTTTAAAAGTAAATTAGCTACCAAATTTCTCTATAAGATTCGAATAAAATTATTCTTAAGACCTAATAACAAAATCGTTGAAATTATGTAATAATGAAAAAAATAAACTGGGGACACTATGTAGCAAAATTAATAGTGTAATTGGGACACTAGTAGCGTGTGTTGCCTCCTCTACTTCGGATGACAGCGTTTATGCGCCTAGGCATGCTTTTAATTAAATTTTTGGATAAAATCTTGAGGAATTTGCTCCCATTACTGTGATAACTGCATTTTCAAGTTCCCTCAGGTTTCTAGGTGCAGGTATATGACGTTTCACATTTTTTCTTAAGGTGATCCTATACATGTTCTATCGAATTCAGATCCGGCAAACCTCTCTCCTGGTCTTCGCCATACTCGCTCACGACCATCTGGATGTTTTAGACTAACCCTAGTTTTCATCTGTGAAGAAAACTTGTTTTCCAATCATCCACAGACCAGTTTTCGTGATTTCGAGCAAAACGTAACCTGGCAACTCTGTTCTCTCTAGTAAGCAAGGGCGCAGTGGCTGGTCTCCTACTGTTTAATCCAGCTTCATTTAAAACCGTCTTCTAACTGTTTTAGAAGAAATTGTGACATTGCGAAGAGCTTCGAGTTCGTTTCTTTTATAGAACTAGTGACAGTCCTGTTTCTTAAAGCATATTGTCTTATAAAACGTTCATCTAGGTCGCTAGTGCATCGTTTTCGCGCTTGCCCTAGCCTTCTAGAATAAGTTTCCTACTTCATTTCAAGCGTCTTACCATAACACTTATTGTGGAACGATGTTTGCCTAACAAATTGGCAACATAACTCTGACAATATCCCTCGACCAATAAAACTGAGGCTCGCACTACCTCGTGTTCAGTTTTTAAATTCCTTGTTCGATTCATTTTTCTAATTCTTCGGGATCAAAAATAAAACAGTCTACCACAAAAACGTATTACTTTGAAAAAGGGAACAATTTATAAGCTTACTTTTAAAGAAAATCTATCGCATTATTACAGAAAATTGTTTATCTTCTAAAAATTCTTTAAACTGTAAATCTAAACGAAATTGTTTTGATTTCTGTCATGAACAACGAAACAAAATATGCATAGCCCCCTACTATTCAAATACTCGATAAACTTTAAACCTGACATAAGAAAAAGATAAATTAATTTTCAGATCGTTGCGTTAATTTTGTTTGTGAGTTTATATATATATATATATATATATATATATATATATATATATATTTATATATATATATATATATATATATATGTATATATATATTACCGATAAAACATAGTGTACCGCAGGGATCTGTCTTAGGACCTCTGTTGTTTTTGCTTTTTGTGAACGATGTTCTTGATATAGAAGAGCAACATAATCTCATCATGTTTGCCGATGATAATAGTTACGTTTGCTCTCACAAAAGTAAGTGCTGGTGTGTGCACAAGATATTTTAAATAAATTTTTAAAATGGTGTAATGCAAATAAATTGTGTATAAATACACAAAAGATTGAATTAATTGAAGGCAATATCTGAAAGTTATCTATTAAAAATTCAAGGGAAAAGTATCCAACAAGTAGATGAAGTAAAAATTTTTAGGAATACATTTGGAAAATAGCTTAAGTTGGAAAGCCATGTTGATGCTCTTTGCAGGACTTTATCATCGTCGTGTTTTGCATTATATGAATTGAAAAATTTGACCAATAGAAATGTTTTGTTGTCTTATTACTACGTGTATACACATTTCTATTCAAGAATTACGTATGGCATAATTTTTTGGGGTTGTTCTTCTTATAGCCTTAGGGTTTTTCGGCTACAAAAGAGAGCTATGAGAGAGCGATAGTTAACGCTAAGAGAAGTGCATCCTGGGGACGGATTTTTAGGGATTTAAGGATCCTCATAGTACCTTGTATTTTCATGGTTGAAATTTTATTAGTTATGAAGCTTAAACCACAGAATTTCGTTACTAACTATTATTATCACGATTATAATACAAGGTACGCTGATAACTTGTTATCCAGTCCACAATTTGGCCACAACGGAAAACAATCCCCGTTATATTGGCATTCACCTATTTCAATAAAAATGCCCCCCCCCGTTTTCGAAATATTGATAATATAAAATTGTTTAAAGGAACATTAATTGATTTTTTTTTGGAAAAATGTTACTATAGTAATAAACGATTTTTTAACAGATAGAAGCTACTAAATGTTAAGTTGCTACCGTTTGTTTGCTTTATTATTACATTTATATAAATTGATTTATAATACTTCTCATTCATTTAAAATAATGGTGCTGTGTATGGTCTCCTGGGTTAATAAAGTTTATTTATTTATTTATATCTACAACATCGGTTATCCTCCCTTCGGGCTATATGACCTGCCCATCTCCATTTACATTGCGTAATTTTTTGGATAATATATATTAATTGTGTTCGTTGTCTGATACTTATGTTTGTTTTTCTATCCTTCCTTGTGATACCCAGCATAGCTCTCTCCGTTGCGAGTTGCAATTCTCTCAATTTGTTTCCTCACTGTTTTATTAATGTGAATGTCTCGGCACCAAATGTGATTACCGGCAGAACGCATTATTCATAAATTTTCTTTTTTAACTACATTAGCAAATTACCTTACAGCATACCTCTCATCTTCCTAAAAGCCGTCCATCCCAAACCCACACGACGATGTATCTCACGGATTTGGTTATCTTTTCCAATTTGTAATTCATAGACCCAAATATTTGTAATTTTGGACGTGCTGCCCACCTTGCTTTCGTTAAAATTTCATATTACTGTCCGTAACTAGATTAGTCATAAACTTGCTTTTCTGAAAGTTAATATTTAGACCAATATGTCTGATGTTATTTGTAATGCGGTAAGCATTTGTTGGGTGTCACCTAGATTGCCGGCTATTATGACAATATCCTCAGCAAAGCGCAAGTGATTTAGGTATTCGCAATCGATGTTTATGCCTTTTTCATCCCAATTAAGTCCCTTAAAATGCATATTCTAACAACCTCCGTAAAAAGTTTAGGAGAGATCGCATCACCTTGTCTGATTTCGCGTTCCACTTCGGTATTTACTTGTGGGTTCATGTAGTCTTACACTTGCTGTTGCGTTATTATAAATGAATTTAATTAACTGAATATTTCTGTAGTCTATTCTCATTTGCTGCAGGGCAGATAGTATCGCCGGCAACTCCACGATGTCAAAAGCTCTTTTAAAATCCACAAATACTAATACGAGTGGTTTGTTGTTTTCTATAGATTCTCTCTATAAGGATTTTTGATGGTCTGTAAATGATCGTTAGCACAGTATATACTTAAGTTGGGAATGCCGAATCTTTGGCACAATGGCACTACTCAGTATATATCACCACTACACCAAACACTTTATTTTTGCACTAGACGCGCGTTTCGCTAACCATGTTAGCTTCATCAGGAGCGATGATTGACTAAAGCTAAACTACAAATCTACCCTATTTATACTTAGCCTAACCCTTGAATTACTCAGGGGTAACTAATGGCATAAGCAAGGTCATCAGTTCGGGTCAAGTAACCAGTAGAGGGGACTATAAGGAATAGGCCCTCTGTCTTTATTTAAACTATTTTTACATTTTATAATTTCCCTACTTTCGTATGCGTTCAACACTCTCCTATCAAATACATTTTTAATTATTCTTAGATTATCTAATGTTACAATATGATCAGCTTCAAGGGCATGTTCGGCAATGCTAGACTTTTCTGCTCTACTGTATTTTCAGTGTGCTAAATGTTCTTTAAATCGTGTTTTAATTGGCCTTTTTGTTTGCCCAACATACTTTTTGTCACAATCATTACAACTAATTTCATAAATTCCACTTTTCTCACAATTAGGAATCTTACCTTTGGGATTTCCTAAGATATTCCTCAGATTGTCTGATGACTTAAAGACTAAGGTGAAGCCTACCTTATTGAATTCCCTGCTATATTTCGGATTATATGGTATGGAGACATACTTTGGTGTTATTTTCTTCGCGTGTAAAAAAGGTGGAATTCTGAATATTTAACCTGAACTTATGTCTGTTTATTAGCTTGTTTACTAAGTCATCGTCATAACCATTAACTCTAGTTATATTTCTAATACGATTCCCTTCATTATTAAAGTTTACTCTATTCCGAGGAAAAGTGACCAAACGATGAACTAAAAAAATGTAATGAGGCTAATTTGTGTTGTTTTGCAATGAAATGAATCATTAGGAATATATCTATCTGTTACTGTGTCTTTCCTACAGATATCAAATTCTAACCTATTATTATTTTTAATAATTAAATATCTAGAAAAGGCAGTTCTCCTTTGTTCTCAACTTCGTAAGTGAGTTTAATGGAATCATATCGGCTATTTAATTTGGAAACAAAAATCATCAATATTTGCTTTCTTTGTATCAGAAATCGCGAAAATATCATCCACATACCTATACCAAGGGTATAGGTATGTGATTGGTGGTACAAGTTGTATTGATTGTAACAAAAAAGTATGTTGGGCAAACTAAGAGGTCAATTAAAACACGATTTAAAAACATTTAGCACACTTAAAATACAGTTAGAGCAGAAAAGTCTAGCATTGCCGAACATGCCCTTGAAGCTGATCATATTGTAACATTAGATAATCTAAGATTAATTAAAAATATATCTGATAGGGGATTGTTGAACGCATACGAAAGTACGGAAATCATAAAATGTAAAAGTAGTTTAAATAAAGACAGAGGGCCTATTCCTTCTAGTCCCCCCCTACTGGTTACTTGACCGGAACTAATGACCTTGCCTATGCCATTAGTTTCGCTTGAGTAAGTGAAGGGTTAGGCTAAGTATAAATAGGGTAGATTTGTAGTTTAGCTTTAGTCAGTCATCGCTCCTGACGAAAATAACATGGTTAGCGAAACGCGCGTCGAGTGCAAAAATAAAGTGTTTGGTGTAGTGGTGATATATACTGAGTAGTACGGTATATACTTCTAAAGCCAGTCTGTTTGCTTGGTTGATAAAAAATCTAGTTTTCGCCACCACTTATTCAAAGTAAACTGATCGGTCTGTAATTTTCAAGATCGGTTATGCCTCCTTTTTTATGAATGTCGACCATCTCTGCGTTATTCTATTTGCTTGAGATTATTCTATTTTTCAAGCTAAGGTTACAAAGAGAAACTACAACCCTCAGCAAGCCTTCGCCACCCAAGCTGTAAAAAATGGATGGCGAAGACACGAATACAAAACTTACCGTTAATTAGAGAAATTAATTTAACCTTTTCTTTTGTTTTAGGTAATTATCAACCAGTACATTGGCCTTATGATGAAAACAAAAAAGCACTACTAAAGGAAATGGTAAAATATAAGTACTGTTATCGACGGGGTAATAATTTTTTATATTTGGATATTTCGAAACATTTTTTCGTCTAATACTATCTAACTTTTATCAAGAATAAAACGTTTTCTTACTCTATGACAAAGATATTTTCGTATACTTTTACATCAGTATATACTCCGTTCATTAGATTTTCTATTTGTTAAAGTAAACTCGTCCATTATTTTTGGAAACCAATTTAATTTTACAATATCTAATACATTTTCTCGAAGTTTTTCGATTGCGGATTTCGTTAAAAAGTTCCGCTGCAAGATCTCTTTAGAATTGCTGCCAAGCCAAGTAATGTAGTATACGTACAGAATGCTATTTCTTTATTAAAGATATGCAAATTTTATGGGGTTCATTGATCTTGGTACATAATGTTAGTGCGGCGTTGTCTTGGAAAGTAGACGTGCTGAAAAGGCCTAAAATCGGCCTCTGTAGGCACTGGTGTGTGTGGCGTTCCTTAAATAAAATATTCCTGTTGGAAAATTAATATGATAATTATGAATTTTGGAGGAATTGTTTTTATTGGATGATGTACAAAGTAGAAATTTATGTCGTATAGCAAACTTTTTTTCGTTAAAAATGGGAAAATAAAGACCAGATTGAATTGCTCATCAACCATGAAATAATTAAACGTGTAATTTTTCGAGCAGCAAAATCAGCTTAAAACAAAAAGGCAGTGGGAGAAGATAATATACCTACAGAGATCATTAAAATATCTTTTGAAAAACATATGGACATTATACAGGACCCCTTCAACAGCGTATGCAACACAGGGGATGTACCTCATGATTGATTGACATTAATTTTTATACCATTGCCAAAAAAGCATAAGTTAAGTGAACAGTAAAACAATTTTTGTTTACTGGTAAACTCCACATTTATTTTAACATATCAACATGTTTCGCTATCACGGTAGCTTTATCAAGATTAAAAAAAGGAGCTTTTTTAATCTTGAATAAAGCTACCGTGATAGCGAAACATGTTGATATGTTAAAATAAATGTGGAGTTTACCAGTAAACAAAAATTGTTTTACTGTTCACTTAACTTAAGCTTAATGGATCTCCACCAAGTATCGGCCAAAATAATCCAGTTAAAAAAGAATAACCCTAGAAAGTGCGAGAATATCGGAATATAAGCCTAATGAATCACATCTTGAAACTCTTCCTTAAAATAATGCACCAAGGAGTACAGCCTTGGCCAAAAGTATTAGGCACCCTACAATTTACTTCATTTCTTGTGTTTTACAGGGCAACAAATTAAATTCGTATGTTTTGTAAAATCGTATACTGAGGTTAAAATTATGAAGTAAATTAATATTTGATGTGTCCGTCCTTAGCTTTAATTACAACAGCAATTCTTTGGGGCATGCTGCGCACGAGCCTAGTACATTAGTTGTACTTATGGCATCCCACTCATCCATCCATCAAAGCGCTTTTTAGCGCTGCTTTTATGTTATGCTATGCTCCCGTATCTTGCGCTTCAGAATACCCCGAAGATGCTCGATAGAGTTTAGATTTGGAGACTGCGCCGGCCAATCCAACAAGACAATGTTATTGTCTCTAAACCAGCGCATCGTAGCTGCTGATTTATGACAAGGTGCATTATCTTGTTGGAATTTGATGTCGTCTAAATTAGTGTCGCGCGTTAGCGAAGGCATCAGTACAGTTTTTCTAGTACATTTATGTACTTTTGACTGTTCATGCGGCCTTCACAATCGAACATTTCGCCGACACCTTTAGCAGCCATGCAGCCCCAGATCAAAATGCTACCTCCTCTGTATTTTACAGTAGGTACCACGCAATCTGGATGGTATTCCTCGCCGACACGTCGCCTTACGAATGTCACACTTGACATTCCGAATAGCTGTAAGAATTAGTTATTATTTTGACTAAAACGGATTAAATCAAGAGTAATTGTATGTAGTTATTTGTTAAAATAAATCATATAAAAACTTACCTCAAAGTTGGATTCGTCGGACCATACAACATTAGACCAATCCTCTTCGCTAAATTGTTGGTGCTTCAGAGCCCACTCTAAGCGTTTCTTCCTATTGGTCTCTGAAAGCCAAGGCTTCTTTCTAGCTTTGCACCCTCTTAATCCACCTTACGTCAGCCTTCTCCTTGCCGTTCGAGAACTAATCGGCATCCCAATCTCTTCCGACAGAGTTGCAGCGAGCTCAGATGATGTTTTTTTTTCGATTTTTATTAGACTCGCGGATGAGTTTTCTGTCCTGTCACTCATTAGTCTTACGTTTTCTGCCCGTTCTCATTTTGTTGGCTTGGGAGCCAGTCTCCACAAACCATTTAATAGCACATTGCACTGAGAACATTTCACTAACTTGGCTATTCCTAATTGGGACTTACTTGCCTTGTCCATGTAGAGTTTGAATTTTAATTCGTTTTTCGATACCAAGCTCACTTTTCTTAGGCATTTCTCAAATATAAGAATGTCCAGTTCACAAATAAAACACGCACAGAAGTTTCTTGACACTACAAGTAGTAAAAAGAGACTGATAAAACATTAAAATATTTTTCAAAAAACCTCATTATCGCAAGTTTTGTGGGACAGGTGTTTTTATGGACCTGTAAAAGAGATTGTCTATTGTTTAAATCAGCTTTTGACAGCGCCGCCTATAGTACTGTTAAAACAATTAGTCTTTTTTTTTATATTTTATGAGTTTCACGTGTTCATTAGGGGTGCCTAATACTTTTGGCCAAGGCTGTATATAAAAAACTAGATGAACGTACCGGGCAAACACAGTTCGGCTTTAGGAACGGACTAGGAACGAGGGACGCACTATTCTCCATCCGCGTTCTGATTTTTTATTTATGCTTCATAGTCGCTTGATATGGTAAATCATGCTTCCAAAAAGTCGTTTGATATGGTAAATCATGAGAAAATGATAGAAATATTACAATGGTATAATAGTGACGACAAAGACTTACAAATAATATCAAGTTTATACTGGAACCAGACTGCCAAAATAAAATTTAAGAATCGCACGCCCAATGAAATAAAAATTAAAAAAGGCGTACGTTAGGGTTGTATTTTGTCACCTCTGTTATTCAGTGTCTATTCGGAGGAAATCTTCAATAAAAAAGATGGAATTACACTACGCTGATGATACTGTCGTTCTAGCGGACAGTAAAGAAAGCCTACAAAGACTCACGAATGGAATTGTTGATGCATGTGAGGAATATGGAATGAAACTGAATACGAACAAAACAAAAACAATGATGGCCAATAAGAATCCTAATACAAACATAAATTTTCAAAGTACATCAGCAAACACTTGAACGGGCAACAAAAATAACGTACTTAGGACGCGTAATTAGTAAAGATTGGGACCACTCTATTGAAATACGTTCAAGAATTGAAAAAGCACGAAGCTCCTTTAATAAAGTGCGCAACATACTCTGTATAGCCTGTCCCAAAATACAAGATCCTGATTTTTGCCGTTTTAAGTGGGCTGTATAAAAATTCTGACCTTTTGTCTAGCATAAGTTGCAAAGATGGACTTATAAAAACAAATGGATAAGAAGTACAAATATACAGTTTGAATGAATGGGGTTTACAAGAGGGGACATATTTTATAAATAGAAATATATTTTAACTTAAACCTAATTCGGTTTTACTATTACTGTCATCATCTGAGGTAATTATCAGTGGTTTTATATTATTTACATAAATATATGAATCTTCAACTTTAACAACGTGCTGAATGAAATTCTTCCAGCTTTCACAATAAAACTTTTTTACTAATTCAACCATTGACACGCTTAAAGTAGGAGAAACATTTTGTGCCCTTATTTTTGATTTAACTCGATGCCAAATATGTTCAATTGGATTAAACACACAGTATTACGGAGGAAGCCGCAAAACAGCGTGTCCCATTTTCTCAGCCATACTATCACAAACATATTTCTTTTTTCAAGTTATAGTCTTTCAAAACTTCCAAAAGATCACTTTTTTTATAACTAAAGTCAAAATAAATATCATTTTCTAACATATATTCCTGTATTTCCGATTTGGTGTTGGCTGCATTAGGAACCTTATTTAGTAGTAACAGTAACACTCTGTTCGGGAACATTTAGCAAAAGGGAATTTTGAAACCAATTTTCAAAAAGTTCTGCGGTCCTGTCTTCGTGATAGTCCAAACTAGAATCTTTTATGTTTTTTGCAAATAATAGTAGACAATTTGAAACCCAGCCCTTTTCAGATCCAGCATGCAAAATGGTTATTCGTTTACCTTTATTTGAAGGTGCGTTAGTCTGATATTTTGTTGTGCTGTCAATCCACCCTTTTTGCACAGTGTCATGGGTATCGAACCATATTTCGTCAAGGTAAATTATTGGCCAATTCTCTGATCGATAAAATAAGTATGTCGCAAGATTCGTAATCTTTGTGACTCCATCACTACTTGCCTTTTGTTGATTTTTCGGAACGTGAATCCCATTCTTAAGAGAATTCTGTGAAGGGTTGATCGGCCACAATGTATATTGGTCCCGTCCTGCACCAGTCTTAATTTTATTTTGTCTAGTGTCGGCACCAACTGCTCTTCATACATAGAATATATTTTTCTCCTGATGACGTGTTTTTCACAATCGTCGACATGATGCATTTGAATATCTTTCCGTTTTTTCCTTTCCCTGGTTTCTTACAAAACCCTTTGTTTATTCAAATTTCTTTTTACCAAACTGTCCTAAACATTTTTCACTATTTGTTTAGAGTCAAGTGATAAATGATTTCTCTTGCGATAGACACTATTGCAATTTTCCCACGGACTCCACATAATTAAAATAGAACCGTTACGTTGTAAGTTGTAAGTAAAACCAAAAATAAAAATAATAAAAAGTATCTTTCGAATCTTCCTTCCTCAGGGATCAATATTAGGACCTCTCTTATACATTATAAATACGAATGAACTCACTAGAATATCCGGAAAATTTACTATACTTTACGCAGATGACACTACATTGATCTTTAGTGAGGAGAGCCCGCACGCAATTCTGACCAGTGTGCAAGGAGCGTGCGAAGCTCTTGATGGATACTTTTCGGCTCATGACTTATTAATAAACGCTCAAAAAACACAATGCCTATTTTTCGGCAATAGAATAGAAAACACTTTATCTTTTACATATCGAAATATTAATATCCAGTCGTCCGAACGTGTTTCCTTCTTGGGGGTGGAAATAGATCAGAGACTGGACTGGAGAGCGCATATTGAAAATGTTGTGTTGAATGTTTCAATGTATTGCCATGCTTTAAGAATTATTTCTGAAAATGTTGGAGTCGATGCTGCTCTGTCAGCTTATCATGCCTTCATACAGTCAAGAATAAGATACGGTCTTATCTTTTGGGGTATTTCACCGGAAATTGAAAGAATTGTAATTCTTCAGAAAAAATGTATTAGAGGTATTTTTGGAATGACGCCGCGTGATAGCTGTAGGAATGTGTTTAGGGACAGAAAGATCTTAACCATTATTTCTATGTATATCTTGGACAGTTTTATGTTTGTGCACACATCAGCGATATTTTTGAGACTTGCATGAACAATCACAGGTATGCCACTAGACATAAATTGAATCTGTTTCCCGAAAAGTGCAATTACAGCTACAGACAGAAAAATGTTAATTATGTCATATTAAAGATATATAATAGTTTCCCAGAGAGTATACGTGCGTTATGTAAAACGGAAGTAAAGAGACTTTTAACCAAATATCTGCCTCAAGGAGCTTATTACTTATTAAATAAATTTTTCTTAAGTCCAGTTGAAATTAGCACAGGGATTTAATGACTCTGTCAGCAGAGGTGGTTTCTTGTCTTTTCCGTTGTGCCTCTTATTTCATTGTGTCTTTGTTACTATATTGTAATTTTGCTTTTAAAGTGTTTTTACTTATTTACTAACTATTTTTTCCTTTTCTTTTATTTAATTATAGGTTATTGTAAACTGTTAACATTGTTTAATGCCTATTGGCTTATAAGTGTAACCTATTGTTACATGAAAACAAATAAATTATTATCTATCTATCTATCTTAATGGGGGACCTGTAGTCATTACGCCTATTTTATCAAATACTTAAAGGGCTCCAAACCAGGTTGCCAGGTAGTAAATATATAGGTAAAAATAGATCCAATATGATTGCACGTGCAAGTGATGGCGGTATACAAAGCAGGTAAAATAAAAATACGTTTATCGTAATACCTGGCAACTATGCACAAAACCTTAATAGGGTCGTTTATTGCCCCATTGAAAAAGCAAAAAGGCCGTATCTTATATCTTGGGATTTACTTTAACTGCCAACTAAACTTAAAAACAAGAACAAGAGTTCTATGATGCTACGTGTTCTCGGTCATGTTATACGGTATAGAAGCTGCAACAATCTCAGAAACAACACAACAAAGAATGGAGTCATTCGAGATGTGGTGCTATCGCCAAATGCTGCGTGTTCCTTAGACAGCGCATACCACAAACGTGGAAATACTTGATCAGATGGGAAAAGAACGAGAGTTGATTCTAGCTGTTAAGGAAAGAAAAAGCACTTACTTGGGCACATACAGTTTCGTCCGCCCGCATTAATTAATGGTCAAACATCAAGAAACTCTACCTGAATATATATAGTTTCATCCGCTGCTAATTTTCGGGAATATGTCCCCTCATTGTCTTTATTGAATACTAAGATAGGCAAAGCCTCTTTCTTACAATTTTGAAAGTATAAAAATTTCTAATCATGAATGTATGCTTATACTAACTTAACCTAAGCTCTTATACTAGTGATCCTATACTAACTTAACATAGGAAATGTGTTATATATATACATGAATTTCTTAATGCTAAGACTTAAAACTAAGACTAAAACTACCTTAGCCTAAGACTTACGGTAACTTACATTAGGATGTAACATTAACTTAAACTAGGCCTAATTATAACTTAACCTAGATTGAGACAATCTTCTTGTCACGGCGGGCGAGGGGGGTCATCGTCTTCGTCCGAGAGCAGCGGGTCGGACGGTCTCGGGAACTGGCTGCTGGCGTGAGGTGGGAGTCGGAAGGCGTCCATGATGCGTGGGTTGGGGTGCTGGGGCGCCTTCTCCAGGAACTTCTGTTGGATTTTCCTCATGTGTGCCTTTACTTTAGGCACACCGAGGTCCCTATGGAGTTGTCGGTTCCTCATGAACCATGGGGCTCCCGTGATCATCCTCAGGGCCTTGTTCTGCACTGCTTGAAGTTGAGCTCTCCTTGTTTGAGAGAGCTGGCACCAAGTGGGGCAGGCGTAGGTGAGGCCTGCCTTTACTATGGTGTGGTACATGTTCGTCCGATTTACCTGGTTTAAAATATACCTTAATAATAAAATACGAGTACATACGAAAAGTTTATTAGAACAAGTATAATTGTATATAATTAATATTAACCGGACCAAGCTTGACTGAGATGAAAACGACAGCCTTTAATTTGCACATTATTCCAAACCTCTTTAACGACCTTGTGGATTGATGTTTCAAAATCTATCACGACTTCTGCCGCACAATGGGGCGAATGCGTTATTTTTCAGTCATTTGCTTATAACTTCCACATTTGTTATTGGAATGACTTCAAACTTAATACACATAATGTACGATTAATATATGTTCAGTATATGAAATAAAAATCATACTATATATTGTTATCGCGTGCGCGATAAAGCGTAAAGATGATTATTTCAAAAGATTAGACAACAAATTAAAAAATTTTTCGATTACATGAGTGCGAATAGTCATTTTCAATGTATTTTTACCCGCTGAACACGAATCCGTTGTCTAAATTTGGCTACCGCGTCGTAATTTTGAGAAAAAAATTACGGAAATTTGCAAAAAAAAAAAACAAAGGTTTCAAGGATTTTCATGACATAACACAGGCACAAATATTTTTCTCATAAATTTCGTTAATACTACGCATTAATATAATTGTCCCGTGTTACGATTGCCCATTTCATTGACAGTCATTCCATTGACAAATGTCGAAGTTATGAGCAAATGACCGAAAAATGTCGCATTTGTCTCACTATGGCGCGCGATGTAAGCAAACACTCGCATTGAGATCGAAATTTCAAAGTAGTCAAGCCGCGTTGCCGAAAAGAGGCAACAAGAGTTTAATTACCCTTTTTTTAGAAGTGTATACTTCATAAGAAATGAGGAGTATATCGTCATTTTTTCATTTCATTGGAATATTGCCCGAGAGAATGGCTGGAGAACGTTAGATCAAGTCGGGGGAACTTTAATGTCCATTTTTTTACCAAACGGGGACGAAGTGGGATAAAAATAGGATATCTCCGGAAACTAGAGACTTTGCCCTATCAGATGGTGAAAGCGCCATCTCATTCCACCTCATTCCAAAAACTTTGTACATCTTTGAATATTGAAGTAAGAATAATTTTTTGTGTCGAATATGTCAAGTGTTTATTAATATATTATAGCACTCTAATGACGTTACACTAAGATTAATTTGTTGTTTGAAACCTAATAAACAAGTTCTAGTAAGCGTTTTAACTCATATTCGTAGTTATGTTGTCCACAGAGAATTTAGAATGTAATTTCTCGAATTACAGAAATTCCAACATTGACGAAAATGTCACACTTCAATGGATAATTTTAAGGAAGGCAGAAGGAATAAATTAGTTATAAAACATATTTATGTATGGTTTATGATAAATATTAAAGGAAAAAACTCGTCAATATTCGAAAAATACGTCTTTAATTTTTTCATTCAATATCCGATTCCGTCGCCCCAATGTATGCCGGTTCAAAGAGCAAGTTAAACTCTCTACATTTATTTAAAATAGAGGTTAAACCTAACCTGAACTAACCTCAAGGAATAATGAGTTATGGTTAAACCACCCCTATAAACCTAAATATTTCAATTATTTTTATTGCCTGGGTTTTTTCAAATTACGGTCAAGAACATCCGTCTGTTTACCTGCGTTACCCTCGGACGAAACTGTATATTTGAAATTTAAGACGCCGGACGAAAATGTATGTGTAAATTTATGCAAAAAGAGATTACGGACGAAACTGTAATTTCCGACTTACTTTGACCATATTATGAGAAGCCAAAAGTATGAGCTCCTACAATTTATTGAAGGAAAAATAATCGGTAAGCGAGGATCAGAAAGGCGCCGCAACTCCTGGTTGAAGAACTTACGACAGTGGACAAACAGGACATCTACTGAACTGTTTAGAGGGGCAATAGATAAAATCAGATGGGCAACTATGATCGCCAACGTCCTTAGAAGATAAGGCACACTAAAAAGAAGAAGTTGTAAATATGTTGGTAATAAAATCATTATTAACAACAAATTGTTCGTCTTATCAAATATTATTGTATAGCAATGTTATAGCAGGGTAGATCTTAAATTTTTTAATAGATCGCACGCTACAGCGGCACCTTATTTTCTATCAATCTTCATCTTCCATTTCTCGTTCCAGATATTTTGTGCTTCTTTACTTATAATTTTACTTTAGTACATAAATTTGATCATAAAAAATATAAATCTATATTTACGACTTATGGGAACAAAATAAAAGTTGCCAACTCCTTAAAGATCGGAATTTTATGAGCAACAAAGCCCATTGTGAAGTCTCAATGGACTACGCAACTTTTAAAATAAGTATAAATGTCATGTCATTTTATAAGGTTTTATTTCCGATTTTTGCTCTTTCCAGGTTAACATTGTGTATTTTAAGACCCTTTAAGGTGATCAAGATCAGGGACGTATTTTCCGTTAGACGCCTTTAAAGGCCCCTTTACACACTTGCCAAGTCTTGACAAGCGTCCACAAACACAAGCGTGTGAAAGGCTTGTTTGGCTTGGCTTGCGTGAGCTTGGAGGAGCTTGTCACCGTTCTGGTCGAGTGTCGGTTTTTATGAACAGATCACAGGACGTTTGTGACAAGCGCTTACGACGCATTTACACGTTGGTACGCGTTTAGTTTCGCGTTAGTTAGTTCGTTTATGTATTTTCATCATCCACCATCTTCTTCTTCGTGGGGTTTTTGTTTTACTTTGCTTGTATTTCAAATAAAAGAATGATAAACCGAACGCAATAGCAGCCACGACTTCGGTGTCCGCCATGCTTGACTGTTCGGAGTACACTGAGCATTCACAAGCATGTAAACGACTTCTAAATGCAAGTCTCATTTGTGACAAGGCTTGGGGCTTGTCGAGGCTTGCCAAGACTTGGCAAGTGTGTAAACCTACCACAAGTTTGGAAATTTTTAAGAAAATCCTCGGAAAGAACAAGGGTTGTGTCAGAATATGAAATTTAATTTATAACGTTTCGAACATGCAACTATAAAAAATATAAAACATTATGTATAATGCTAAAAAGTAAAATAAATTATTGTGTGAGACCTTGTGACTCCGTGTTAATTTTACACAACTAAAAAATTATGCTGCTGATTGTCAAAAACCGGGACGGCCAGGACACGAGGTGATTTTTTAGTAGTAGTAGTAGTATTCACAATACTTTTCAATTTACATTTAAAATAAATTTAACAAACAATTTCAAACTCTGATTAAAAACTAATATTTTTTACAAAATTTATTGTTCCTTTTCTGAACATATTTATATTTGTTTCACTCTTTACGTTGTTCGGCATCATATTGTATAAGGTCAGGCCTTTTGAAAATAGAGATTTTTGCATTGCACTGGTATCTGCACGTTGCGGTCTAAAATCTAATGCGTTCCTCAGGCTGTACAGTTGAACATCCCCAACATATCTTATTTGTTCAATCAAGTATTCCGGTGCATTTCCCATTTTCATTTTCTAGATAAAATATATTGTATTTAGCTGCAGTCTTTACTTTACATTTAGCCATTTCAGTGCATCTAGCATATATTTTATTGATGTGAAACGATTGCATTTCAAAATAGAGCGCATAGCCTTGTTCTGGAGTTTTTGTAGCCTTGCCTGTTGTTGGTCTGAACAGCATGTGAATAACACAGTTGATCCATAATCAAAATGAGGTTTTTTCATGGTGTTGTATATATTTATTGCAGTTAATATTGTTACTTTACTTCTTAAACGTTTGAAAAACCCGATTTTTTTCCCTATTTTTTTACATATATATTCGACATGTTCTTTAAAGTTCAAATCCCTGTCTATGAGGAAACCCAGGTATTTTATATTACTTACTTTTTCTATTATTACATTATTTATTTTGAATGCTATGTCAGTGTTCATATCAATTTCCATTAATTTTGTCTTGTTTTCATTTAATTTTAACTTATTCATTTTTAACCATTTGTTAATGTTATCCATATCATTTTTTAAATTTTCATGACATATCTCATCTGTTGCTGCTTCTGTGAAAATTAATGTATCATCTGCATATAATACAATTTCACATTTTTTTAATACATTTTTCATGTTATTTATATATATTACAAAGAGAAGAGCTCCCAAAATTGAGCCCTGTGGTACTCCAAAATCGTTTTCTATTGCATTTGATATTTCGTTATTGATATTTGTGAATTGTTTACGATTTGTCAGATAGGACTGAAACCATTTTAGCTCTGTGTCTTGAATACCGTATCTAGTAAGTTTTTGCAATAGAATATCCCTATCTATAGTTTCAAATGCTCTTTTGAAGTCAAGGAAAATTGCTAATATTTTTTTTTTTATCTTTTTACATTTCCATCTGTTTATAACATAATTGATTGCTGTTTCACATGAATATTTCTTTCTAAATCCTGATTGAAACTTTGATAGTAGTCTGTGTTGTTCCATGTATTCTTCCAATTGATTTTTTACTATTTTTTCAATAACTTTCACATATTTTTAAAATGTTAATTGGTCTGTATTCTTCATATTTTAATGTATGTTTTACTTTTTGGATAGAAAATATCATTGATTCCTTCCAGCTATTTGGAATCAACCCTGTCTCTAGTGACTTATTTATAATATTCAGTATAATATTTCCTGTTATGCCCCAATTATCTAGAATTATGTTACTTGATAGTTTCGTATAGTCTGGTTTTTTCTTAATATTCTTAAAAATAGTTTTCAGTTCTTGTAGATTTACTGCACGAAATTTGAATTTAGTGTCAATCTCAGATGTTTCATTTTCGTATTGTATATCTTCGATGGAGCATCTGATTTCATTTATACTATTTACAAAATATGTATTAAAATTTTCAGCTATTTGGAAATTGTCTTTATATTCTATTTGATGAGGTGATACGATACATTTCAATAGCGTGCAGTTTTTGTCAGAAGTTGTGCTAATAAAATAGGCTTGTTCTTTTTGCGCCTTTTAGGAATTTTTAATTCTTGTTTTTTCTTTTGTGGGTCTAGCACACGTGCTGCAGGGAAGTCCCTAAAGCGCTCCAGGAGCGGCACGTGTGCGGTAAAAGCGATTCACATTGTTCTTGAATCGCTGTAAATTGTACTCGGTGGAAAACACAGCGCTGAGCAAATTATTCCAAAGGGATGATGTTCTCCAGATAAAAGACTGCTTGAAAAGCGTTGTACGCGGAGTAACAAGCTGAACCTCATACGGATGTGAAGCACCAGCGCGACGCGTATTTCTAATAAGCACCGCTTTGGAAGGAATTAAGCAGGCTACATCCTTCGAACACTTTCTATGAAAATACTTGTAGAACCGACTCTAGTCGCCAACCGTTCTTCTATATTCCAGCGTATCAAGGCCGCCGGTCAGTTCCGGGTCTCCAATCAGACGAACAGCTCTTCTCTGAACAGAATTCAACAAAGCAGTGTATATTTGGAAGCGGAGCCCCAAACATGGGAGCAGTATTCTATAGTTGGTCGAATTTGAGCTTTGTAAAGAATTAACAGTTGTTGTGGAGTGTAGAGCTTTCTGGTTCGAAATAGTATTTCCAACTTTTGACAAGCTCTCCTTACTATGCCTGCAACATGTTCATGCCAGGAAATATTTGCTCCCAAATTAACGCCTAACAAATTGAGCGACGATGTTAGGGGAATGGAGTGCCCCGACATAACTATGTCAGGTTCAGCAACGTTAACTTTTTTAGAAAAAACTGCTGCCTAAGTTTTTGTGGCGTTAAATTCCACTTGGTTACTGTCACTCCAAGATAGAATTTCTTCCAGGTCTTTGTTAAGTTGAACGACTTCCTGCTGTCTGCGGATATTCGCCTGAGCAACCGATGTCCGAACGTTCAAAGTGAATGAAGAGACAAGCGTACTGTCATCTGCAAAGCTGTAGATTGGATTCCCGGTCTTTTCCAGCAGATCGTTAATGTAAATGAGAAAGAGAGTAGGAGACAGTATGGAGCCTTGGGACACACCGGCGTTGATAGTGTTCAATTGCGTTGTTCCAAACATGTGTTACATAAAATCTCCTGTTGATCTGTGTTTAGGAAAGCCATATTGGTGATCGCTAATAATATTGAATCGTTCAGGATATTTTAGAAGATGCTGATTGATAACCTTCTGTTGAGTAGCGATCATTTGACATTTATCTATCAGTTCATGCTCATGCTTTTCCCCTCTGCATTTATTATAGGGTTATCATTTATTAACTTAGCAATCGAATAATGCATTTATTAAAATTTCATAGCCAGTATTCCCTTTGGGCAAAGGTGCGGAGTTTATTGTTTGAACACTAGCAGCGCGCGCG
This sequence comes from Pachyrhynchus sulphureomaculatus, assembly GCA_019049505.1. Lineage (NCBI taxonomy): Eukaryota > Metazoa > Arthropoda > Insecta > Coleoptera > Curculionidae > Pachyrhynchus > Pachyrhynchus sulphureomaculatus. The sequence goes on from CM032454.1 coordinate 6,954,445, forward strand.
GTGCAGGAAATTCGCACTTTCTCCGAATGTTCATGTGTTAAAGATTATTGTATTTGCGGTATTGTGTTAACAAATATGGATAAAAAAATCCGTAAACAGTCGCGGAGGGAAGTGTTGTGTGGTTGGCTGTCAAAATAGTAAAGGGAATTCGCCCAATACAATACGACTTTTTTATAAAAAAAAAACATAAGTTGGAACAACGAGAAAAATGAATTCAGTGGAGTCACCGTTAGAGAGGTTTGCCGAATGACGTGACTATTACGGATGTCCCTTGTACCCTTCTGTTGAGTTTCATTTCCAAAATGAAAATTATTCACAATTTGTGAAAAGCCGATATTCAAAACGATTTAACGTCTTTTTTAGAACTGAATTATGGGAAATATTAGATTTAACCTGAGATATTTTGGCCTCGCACTATATAAACTAGCTTAAAATGAAAAATAGTTGAACTTACCCTGAATGATGACGACGTACATCTTTTTTTTTATCGAGAAAATAATAAATTAAGCAGGAAAAACGACAATTTGCCATTTGAATCAATTGGTCGGAGAACATTTGTCGGAGAAAGTGCGACATTTTGCCTGAAGCGAATATGTAGCGAAACTTTTAGTAATTTCCGGTATAACTATTTATGTATAAACCGAAAGGAAGACTAATTTTTAACATGTCTGATACTATGGGCGACACTACCCAACTACGCCATTACCATCCGACTACCTCACCTCAACTACTTTAACTACTCCTATTACTCTAACTATTCTGACTACTGTAACTACTCCAACTAGTTCAATTACTCCTACTACTTCGTGAACTCAATACATAATATAAAAAAATAATAGTTATATTGCTGATTGTTTATGATCATCATCAGCTTATATTGTCCGTTGCTGGACGAAAGCGTCCGTCAGGTCTTGCCACCTTTTTCTGTTCTGGGCCGCTTGTACCTAATTTCCAGCCGCTCTTTTCAAATCATCAATCCACCGACTTGGTGGTCTACCTCTACTCCGATAGGCTTCGAATCTTAGTCGTCACTCTATATTATATAATATTCTCTTTATTTCTCATCCATCCTTAAACCTAGCAACATGCCCAGCCCTATTCCATTTCAGGTGTAGAATGAATTTGACTGCGTTTTGTACCCCTGTTCTCTTCCTGATAATGTGATTTGGGATATAATCTTTAAGAGTAACGCCTAACATTGACCTCTCCATTTTCGTTGCATGACACATATTTTATTGATGTTTTTCTTCGTCATTGTGAGAGTATCGGGTCCGTACGTAAGAACGGGAGTATGCCTCTGTTAAATACTTTTTTTTAAAATACGAGGTATATCCACAAAGTAAGTTCCGTTTGGTTATATAAAAAAACGTGTACAGATACAGAAAAAATATTTATTGTACAAAAATCTACAACCGTTAAACTAATTTTCTACATAGCTTCCGAAATTTTGTAGGCACTTGTCATAGCGTGGCACAAGTTTTTGTATGCCTTCTTCATAGAAGGTTGCCGCCTGTGTTTTCAACCATGTGGTAACATGTTCTTTCAGCTCGTCATCATCGTTGAAGTGTCGACCACCAAGGAAAGATTTTAGCTGTAAGAAGAGATGAAAGTCGCTAGGAGCGAGGTCCGGGCTGTACGGAGGATGATCAAACACGTCCCAGTCAAATTCCTGTAGGAGTTCTTTTGTCACCTTCGCAGTGTGAGGTCGGGCATTATCGTGGAAAAAAACAACACCTTTCGACAGTAATCCTCGGCGCTTGTTCTGTATTGCGCGGCGCAATTTCTTAATGGTCTCGCAGTAAACATGTGCATTGATTGTTTGGCCTCGTGGTAAGAAATCAATCAGCAAAATGCCTTTTCTGTCCCAAAGAACGGTGCACATGGGTTTTCGAGGTGTCAAGATTTGCTTAGGCTTAACTTTCGTTGGGGACGAAGTGTGCCTCCATTCCACTGATTGCCGTTTAGTTTCTGGGGTGTCGTAAGATATCCAAGTTTCATCCCCCGTGACTATCCGAGAAAGAAAATCATCACCGTCTTCATTGTCGCGTGTCAAAAACTGAAGTGCACTGCCCATCCGTTGTTTTTTGTGTTGTTCAGTAAGAATTTTGGGTACCCAACGTGAGCAAAGTTTTCGAAATTTCAGTTTTTTATTAACAATTTCATGAATTAGTGATCGTGAGATTTGCGGAAATTCCATAGCAAGAGCACTAATTGTAAACTTACGGTTTTGCTTAAGCTTCTCTTCAATTGCGTGAACCAGTTCATCAGTAACCAAAGTCCACAGTCCACATCGTTCTTCATCGTGCACTTGATCACGTCCTTCATTGAACTGTCTGATCCATCTTCTAACCATTGAATCACTCATAGCAGTTTGTCCGTAAACCTCGCAGATTTGCCGATAAATTTCACTTGGTTTAACTTTCTTTGCATTTAGAAAACGAATCACAGATCTGATTTCACAAGCGGCGGCATTTTCAATTAAGGCTGACATCATAAAGAAGCACTACAAAGAACACGTCGGCAGCAGCGATCTGAAAATGGCATACATTTCTTCTGCTTGAGTCAGAGTAACTGCGACGCATGCTCGGAACTGCGATCGTAGCGCTGCCGCGGATAGAGATAGAAACGGAACTTACTTTGTGGATATACCTCGTACATAGGAAGGTTAGATTAGAATACATAGGCCAGTTGGTCATATACAGCCCAGGAGAAACGTATTCTCCGCTAAATTTCATGTGTTTGTTTATCTCGTCCTATGCTGATTTCATGTCCCAAGTATTTATATTGGTGCACTTGCTCTCTATCTCTACGTTATTCAGTTTTATAGTGTCGCTTAATACAAGATTTGTCGTAAACTGGGTCTTGGATAGATTGATTATTGGACCAACCTTTCCCGAGGCTTCCTGAAGCATGTGTAACATAGTTTATGCTTCTTGTATTTTGTCTCAGACAAAATACAAGATTGTTTATAAAGCCAGATTAAAACCAGCCAAAAATATTTAAATCGAGGAACACCTGTTAATGTAAATAATAAATAAATATTAATTAGGTTCTAAGAGATACTCAAAATGCCGCTCTGATCAAAAAAAAATTGACAATATTTTTTATTGGTTCACCAATCATATCATACGAGGCTGGTTTGAAAAGTCCGTGCAAAGTCCGAGAGATGGCACCACCGGCGCGTATCGAGGTCATGTTTAGTTAGTAGCATCTCTTGAATGAACGCACACCAAGTTTCAGCTATATTGGTCTATTTCTTGGTGTTTGGCATTCGTGTGAATCAAGGAAGTCGAGTGATTTTCAAGAAATGGACGAAAAAAGAATTTCGTGTGGTGATTAAACATTACTTTATGAAAGGCAAAACGCCTCAGGAGACTAAAGAGAAGCTTGATAAACATTATGGTGACTCTGCACCTTCGATTAGAACAGTTTATAAGTGATTTCAAAATTTTCGGACTGGCCATATGGGCACAAGTGACGCTGAACGTTCTGGACGACCTGTGGAGGTTACGTCTCCAGAAATCATTGATCAAATCCATGATATGGTGATGGATGACAGAAGAGTTAAGGTGCGTGAGATTGCTAGTGCTGTGGGCATCTCGACTGAACGGGTACATAATATTTTGCATAAACATTTGGACATGAGAAAGCTATCCGCAAGATGGGTGCCGCGATTGCTCACGCTTAACCCAAAAAAGGGAATCGTGTGAAGTGTTGTAAGGATGGTTTGCAGCTGTTCCACAAGAATCCGGAGGACTTTAAGCGTCGTTTCGTCACTGGGGATGAAACATGGATACATTACTATACTCCTGAGACCAAACAACAATCTAAACAATGGGTTACCAAGGGGGAATCTGCACCAAAAAAGGTGAAGACCGTTCCTTCGGCCGGAAAGGTTATGGCGACTGTCTTTTGGGATTCGCAAGGGATAATCTTCATCGACTATCTGGAAAAGGGTAAAACTATTACAGGTGAATATTATTCATCGTTATTGGACCGTTTGAAAACCGAGCTGCAAGAAAAACGCCCGCGATTGGCCCACAAGAAAGTCCTTTTCCATCACGACAACGCACCAGCACACACCTCAGCAGTTGTGGTCGCAAAATTAATGGAAATAGGATTCCAACTCGTTTCACATCCCCCTATTCTCCAGACTTGGCTCCCTCGGACTACTATTTGTTCCCCAATTTGAAGAAATGGCTAGCGGGACAAAGATTTTATTCAAACGAGGAGGTGATTGCAGACACTAATGGATATTTTGCAGACTTGGACAAATCCTATTATTCGGAAGGGATCAACAAACTAGAACATCGTTGCACGAAGTGTATAAGCCTAAAAGGAGACTATGTCGAAAAATAAAAAAGGTTTACCCCAAACACATAAGTAGTTTTTATTTTTGCACGGACTTTTCAAACCAGCTTCGTATCTCTGCCAAAAGAAGCTATTCAGAATTTTAATGTCAATACTTGGTAATAGTAAGTTCCTTTTTTGTTGTGAATTGCTAGCATCCCCTTACTTCTAAAGCTAGCTTATATAATTTAAAAGCTCAGTGAAAAAGTCTAAACGTTAAATTCGGTTTAATTGCCAATTAATTTAAAAACTTTTAATTATTCAGATGAATTTCTATAAGAAAATTTAAAATAAAAGACTTTTGCTACTTTTAGTGGTTGAATCATAAATATTAACGAAGTTCCAGTGGCGTAGCGAGATTCTAAGGATGGGACAGGTAAATTTAAAGAACTTCTTTCAGGGAAAGGAGAAAATATATAATAAAAAATGGGGTGCGTTTTTCTGGACTCGTAAGTGCGTAGTGGAAGGCATATCTCACTCCTACTGATTATGCCAGTAGCCTAGTCTTGCGTAGGATAACTTTATAGTAGGGTCTATTGATTGAGAAAGAACTAGCAAATCTCCAAAACAAAAATTATTTATTCAACGTAATATCATTTCATATATTATATATATATATATATATATATATATATATATATATATATATATATATATATATATATATATATATCAAGAATTTTCTACAGCTGACGCTGTCTTCTCTTTCTCAGCCTTTGATTCCATCCGTTTCTGTCTTCCCAGTCTCCATCTGTTAGACCCCTGTCCTCCATAGCCTCGTCCACATCATCTCTCCACGATCGTCTAGGTCTTCCTCTTTTTCTTCTCCCTATAGGGCTCCACTCCGTTATTTTCTTTATCAACCTATTATCTTCGCTCCGTCTTATGTGTCCATACCATTTTAATGGTTTTTCTTCAATGCTGTTTATTGCGTTCTCTTTGATGTTCATTCTGCTTCTTATTTCTTCATTTGTTATTCTCTCCATACGTGTCACTCTACAACATCTTCTCCAATACTCCATCTCTACCGCGTTAATTTTAGATTTATTTCTTTTGTTGATCGATCTGCTGGAAAAGACCGGGAATCCAATCTATAGCTTTGCAGATGACAGTACGCTTGTCTCGTCATTCACCTTGAACGCTCAGACATCGGCTGCTCAGGCGAATATCCGCAGACAGCAGAAGGTCGTTCAACTTAACAAAGACCTTGAAGAAATTCTATCTTGGGGTGACAGTAACCAAGTGGAATTTAACGCTACAAAAACCCGAGCGGCAGTTTTTTCTAAAAAAGTTAACGTTGCTGAACCCGACATAGTTATGTCGGGGCACCCCATTCCCCTAGCATCGTCGCTCAATTTGTTGGGCGTTAGTTTGGGAGCAAATATGTCTTGGCATGAACATGTTGCAGGCATAGCAAGGAGAGCTTCTCAAAAGTTGGGAATATTATTTAGAACCAGAAAGCTTTACACCCCACAGCAACTGTTAATTCTTTACAAAGCCCAAATTCGACCAACTATGGAATACTGCTCCCACGTTTGGGGCTCCGCTCCCAAACATACACTGCATTTGTTGGATTCTGTTCAGAGAAGAGCGGTCCGTCTGATTGGGGTCCCGGAATTGACCGGCGGCCTTGATTCGCTGGAACATCGAAGAACGGTTGGCGACTTGAGTCTGTTCTACAAGTATTTTCATGGAAAGTGTTCGAAGGATGTAGCCCGCTTAATTCCTCCCAAAGCGGTGCATGTTAGAAATACACGTCGCGCTGGTGCTTCGCATCCGTATGAGGTTCAGCTTGTTACTCCGCGTACAACGCTTTTCAAGCAATCTTTTATATGGATAACGTCATCCCTTTGGAATAATTTGCCCAGCGCTGTGTTTCCCACCGAGTACAATTTACAGCGATTCAAGAACAACGTGAATCGCTTTTTTTTTTGTCCGCACTCGTGCCGCTCCTGGAGCGCTTTAGGGACTTCCCTGCTGCACGTGTGCTAGACCCATAAAAAAAAAAAATGCTTTGTATTATTGATTTGTATATGCGTGTTTTGTTTCTCTTTGTAATGTGCTTGTCCCACAGGATCGAATTTAATTGTCTTATGCATGTTCGCGTTTGTCCTAATGTAGCTTTAATCTCTTCTTCTGAAGTTGCGTTTCTTGAAATGTTGGTTCCTAAATATTTAAATCTATCGGTTCCTTTGATTATTGTTTCGTTATCAACTTTTGGATTCTCCACGTTTCCCTCCGTTGTATATGTATATTCTGTTTTATCAAAGTTTATTGCTAATCCTGCTTTAGTGTATTCTTCTCTCAGTTTTCTTACCATATAACTGAGGTCTTCCTCATCTTGCGCTATGATTACTTGGTCGTCTGCGAAACTTAGAGTATGTAAGTAATCTTCTCGTATTGGGACTCCCATTCCACTACATTTTTGCTTCCATTTTTTTAATGTTTGTTCGAGGTATATTTTAAATAGTGTTGGGGATGTAGAGCATCCTTTTAATAGGCCTTTTGATGTTTGGAGTCTCTTCCCTATTTTATGTCCTATTTTTATCTTCACTGTATTGTTTTTGTAGACAGCTTTTACTGCGTATATTAGTTCTTTGTCAATGCCTATTTATTTCATTGCATTCCATAATCTTTGTCTTGGTACTGTGGTATGGGCCTTTCTCATGTCTATGAAGGCTAAATGAACTTCTCTATTCTTTGCCAGTTTTTTTTCCATTGTTTGTTTTATAGTGTATATGTGGTCTATACATGATTTTCCGGTCGTAAAGTCTGCTTGGTTTTCTCCAACTTTTCCTTTTATATTTTCTTCTATGAGATTTTTATTAATTTTTTCATACAAACGTCCCATACTCGATATTATGCTTAGGCCTCTATAGTTTGTGCATTTTCTGCTGTCTCCCTTTTTAAATATATATACTATATAGGCTTTTGACCATTCCTCTGGTATTTTTTCTCCATTTATCGCTCTGTGGAACGTGTTTCTCAGCATTCGATGTAATTTATTAGACCCGTACTTAATTATTTCATTTACCTCACCCCCCAGGCCCTGCAGATTTATTATTTTTGAGTGTTTTTATTGTCTTTACTTCTTCGTAGCTTAGTTCTATCTCTTTTTTTTTCCTTATTCTGTTCTTCTTCAGGGTTCTCTTCCGGGAATTCTTGTCTGTCTTCTGTTAGCAGCTTCTTATAATATTCTTCCCACTCGCTTTCTGGGATATACTCTATATACATCTTCTCTCTATTGTTGGTCCTTAATGCTTTAATTATTCTCCATGACTCTGTGCTTCTAGTTCCTCCTATATACTGTTCTACATGTTCGCACGATTTTTCCCATCCCTCGTTCTTTTCTTTATTTATCATCCTCTTCGTTTGTATATTTTTCTTTTTATATTTCTGTAGATCTTCTTCTGATTTTGTATTCAGCCATTTTTCGTATAGTCTTTTTTTCTCCTTTATAGATTCTTTGGTTTTTTCACAGATTCTAATTTTAAATATCATTTCAACTTTATAAATTTGGTACAATGTATATAAAGTAACTCTAAAAATCAATCAGTCTTCAGCAACATTTATTACTTCCTCATTTGGGTGAAATTCATGTCCATTCAAATTTTTTTTTTTCAGTTTTTGGAATAGGTAATAATCCCACGGAACTAAATCATGGAAATATAGAGTATGATTAGTAGGGTGGTCACAAAAAATCAGTGTTCGAATTTTTTTGGGGACCTCACTAAAAGTTGTCAATTGACTAAGAAATGAGATTGGTAAAGGTTCAGCTCAGTTGGATAACCTTAACCCGTGCCTCATCAAAGTTGAAGTTTTGACTTTTTATGAAAATTGATTTTTTATGAAAATGTCTAAAAACATTGCAAGATTCAATTACATCGGCTCTCTAGATTATACTTGATTTATTTTTTTCAATATGTACGTAAAAAAGGGTTTAGTTAAAACTGTTTTCAAAAGTAAATAGAGCAAAATCCAAATTGAAAATGGAGGATTTAGGAGAAAAGAAAAGGAAAAAGGTATAAGAATGATAACAAATAATGTTCAAATACACTTTATTATTTAAAGTTTAGTTATAAAAAAGGAAGCAATATAAAGGAAAGAAGTTATTACCATATTTACATTTACAGTTTATTATCAGGTCAAGGTGGTAATGGCTTACATAAAGGTGGCCTTTGACGAGTAAGGAAAATTTTCCTACATTTAGATACAACTTGTAACAGAATGATGATGAATTGAATTAGTAAATTGTTACACCATTTATCGCGATTAATATTTAAAAAGTTTGTATCAATTTCAAATCTCTTGAAAAAATTTAACGTTTGATGAGAAACACAATAATCAATTTTTTGTCCAATAAATCATCCACTTGTTCGAGATTGAACCTTGCTTTTATATCCCTATCATCGTAACTTTTTTCTTCAACGGAAATAATTTTAGACATTTTGCAGCCATGCTTGTTTTGACTTTTTTTTCTAGTTTCATCAAAAATGTAAATGCTACTAGCTCCGAATTGAAATACCCCAGATTGTAAGTCTTGGTTGGGGGCCAAAGTGAGTTTGGGGGCGTTGAATTACGCTTTTACATATAATAATAACAATAATACTGATTATAAATAAACAAATGTCTGTGACTTGAAAGCTTCTGCTTTTTTATTTTGCGCTGTGCTTTTAGGTCTTTTAGCGTTTTTTTTGTAGTTTTCTCCACTCTTCGTACAGTTTTTCTAATTTTGCAACACAGTCTGTTAGGTGTCTGATTGATATCATAATTTTCTCCCAAAAAATTAGAACTTCTCGTATTATAAGTTTTGCAGCTTCTCTGGTGTTTAGTTTCAGTTGCCGTATATTATAAAATAAACTGCGTAAAACTTAATAATCAGATGGTAATTTACTGCCACTGATTTGATAAGATATGTGGCCGATTAAATACACTATCTTTCTGCCTTGTATTCGATCTTCAACAAACATGGCTCGTTGATGCTGTAGAAGATATTGTCCCGCGAACCTCACAGAATAGTCACTAAACGAACATTGTTGAAATGTTCACTGCGCAAAAGGCAAACGTAAACTAAAATTCTCTGACTTCTCCCCGGGCATCCTAGACAAGGAACAAAAAAGAAGAGGTGTGGTTTAAGACACTCCTGGTAGAATTTTCTGTTAAAAGGGTTCTTAGCAGTAGCTTTTTTGTAACTAAAACAAACCTTTTAAAGAATAGAACTAAATATCAGGTAGGTACCCACTGCCGTGCAATTCGTAAAATTATTTTTAAAGTTAAAACAAATGACAATTTTATGTTTTATTATATATTGGATAATAATGTGTTCTTATAATTGTTTATAATACAAAGGAAACAAAACATGGTCAAAAGTATTTAAGTTAGGTATATTTGTTGCCACAAATGATATTCGAGAGTCCGATGACGTAGAAACGGCATGGACAAAACTAAAAACTAATATGCTAGAAGCAGCAGAAGAAGCATTTGGAAGAAGGACTATAAAGAAACGGGGAAAACCAAACACAAAGCCTTGGTTCAAACAAGAAGTTAAGACATTAGCTGAAGAAAAAAGAAAATCGTACCTAAAATACAGATCCAATGCTATAACATACAATGATTATAAAAATGTAAGAAACAGGGTCAACGAGAATATCCAGAGAATCAAAAGAGACCATTGGGAGAAATTTTCGAACGATATGGAACAGGATCTGTATGGAGGACAAAAAAAAAAATATAGAATCTACTGAGAAATAGAAAAAAATCAGAAAAGCCCCGGGCATGGACGAAATTAAGAACGAAATGATCAAATATGGAGGTGATAAATTACTAGAAGAATTACAGATTTTCTTTAACAAAATACTCACAGCCAAGATTATACCATCCGAATGGAAAGAAAGCATCTTGATACCAATTTTCAAAAAAGGAGGAAGGACGGATTCAAAAAACTATCGAGGTACCTGCTTAATGAGTGCGGTACTAAAATTGTTCACTAAAATTTTAGCAGAAGAAATAATGTTAACCGGAATCTGTGAAGAACAGCAAGGGTTGAGAAAGAACAGGTCTACTATAGACGCCATATTTATAATCCGCCAAATTACCGAAAAAGTCATAGAGTTTAATAAGATAGCCTTTATGTGTTTCATTGATCTTACCCAGGCATTCGATAGGGTACGGTTAACTGATGTCATAACCCTACTTTTTTTTTTTTTTTTTTTTTTTTTGGGTCTAGCACACGTGCTGTAGGGAAGTCCCTAAAGCGCTCCAGGAGCGGCACGAGTGCGGAAAAAGCGATTCACGTTGTTCTTGAATCGCTGTAAATTGTACTCGGTGGGAAACACAGCGCTGGGCAAATTATTCCAAAGGGATGACGTTCTCCATATAAAAGATTGCTTGAAAAGCGTTGTACGCGGAGTAACAAGCTGAACCTCATACGGATGCGAAGCACCAGCGCGACGTGTATTTCTAACATGCACCGCTTTGGGAGGAATTAAGCGGGCTACATCCTTTGAACACACACTTTCCATGAAAATACTTGTAGAACAGACTCAAGTCGCCAACCGTTCTTCGATGTTCCAGCGAATCAAGGCCGCCGGTCAATTCCGGGTCCCCAATCAGACGGACCGCTCTTCTGTGAACAGAATCCAACAAATGCAGTGTATGTTTGGGAGCGGAGCCCCAAACGTGGGAGCAGTATTCCATAGTTGGTCGAATTTGGGCTTTGTAAAGAATTAACAGTTGCTGTGGGGTGTAAAGCTTTCTGGTTCTAAATAATATTCCCAACTTTTGAGAAGCTCTCCTTGCTATGCCTGCAACATGTTCATGCCAGGACATATTTGCTCCCAAACTAACGCCCAACAAATTGAGCGACGATGCTAGGGGAATGGAGTGCCCCGACATAACTATGTCGGGTTCAGTAACGTTAACTTTTTTAGAAAAAACTGCCGCTTGGGTTTTTGTAGTGTTAAATTTCACTTGGTTACTGTCACCCCAAGATAGAATTTCGTCCAGGCCTTTGTTAAGTTGAACGACCTCCTGCTGTCTGCGGATATTCGCCTGAGCAGCCGATGTCCGAGCGTTCAAGGTGAATGAAGAGACAAGCGTACTGTCATCTGCAAAGCTGTGGATTGGATTTCCGGTATTTTCCAGCAGATCGTTAATGTAAATAAGAAAGAGCGTAGGAGATAGTATAGAGCCTTGGGGCACACCGGCGTTGATAGTGAAGGTGTTAGAAAGAAATCAGTCGACCGCCACTCGTAAAGAACGCTCACTGAGAAAACATGAGAGCCACAAACAGAACTTTTCAGACATACCACAAGAACGTGCCTTGAATATGTCAAAAGCAACCGCTCGAGATTCTCCAAAGTGTTCAATTGCGTTGTTCCAAACATGTGTTACATAAGTCAGAAGATCTCCTGTTGATCTATGTTTACGAAAACCATATTGGTGATCGCTAATAATATTGAATCGTTCAAGATTTTTTAGAAGATACTCATTGATAACCTTTTCCATGACTTTCGATATTATTGAAAGCAGAGCAACTACAAAAAAGGGGAATTCACCCGAATATAACAAAAACTATCGAAGAGTTGAACATCAACAGTCACACATATGTAAGAGTGGCAAATAAATTAAGCAATAAAATACCTATGACAACTGGAATCAGACAAACCTAAACCCAATCTTATTTAACATCATAATGGATGACATAATAAACGAAGTAAAGAAAACTCGGAGAGGATATCGACTGGGAGACAAAGAAATAAAAATAATATGCTACGCCGGTAATGCAGTAATCATATCAGAAGACGAAGATAACTTACAGAGACTCCTACATAAGTTCCAGCAAACAGCAAAAGTGTTTAATATGCAAATATCTGTAAAGAAAACAACATCCCTTACAATATCTAAAGAACCGAAAAGATGCAAACTCGCGATTTATGATCAGAGTGTAGAACAAGTGATGTCCTTCAGATATCTAGGGGCAAACATAACAAGTACCAGGAACCTTAAGGAGGAAGTAAAAACTCAAACAACAAAGGCATCATTAATATCAGGATACTTATGAGATATAATTTGGAGAAACAAATATATGAGCACCAGGAGCAAAGTAAGAATATACAAAACATGCCTAAGACCGATCATGACGTACGCGATAGAAACCAGAGCGGAGAACACAATAACAAAACGACTCCTAAGAACAACAGAAATGCGAACACTTAGATCGATAACAGGACATACCTTATTTGACCGGAAGAGATGTGAAGAAATAAGGGAAATGTGCGAAATACAGGATGTGGTGAGATGGGCAAGGAATAGGAGAAGAGAATGGAGAGACCATGTGGACAGAATGCCAAATGACCGGTTGGCTAAGGTTGCAAAAGAGAAGCGACCAATCACACCTCAACCGCTTGGAAGACCACCAATAAGATGGTATGAGAGCTGGTCTTCATCATCGCAATTGTTTCTGGGAAACCTTTGAAGTGAACACAGGACATGGTCCTAACGTAGGAAGAAGAAGAAGAATATTTGTTGCCATTTTTCACTTTCGTTTTAGGTCGAAGGTCGAATTTGAGGATTCGCGTCATATCCGATCTTGGATGATGAATATCTTCAAAATGTTGAATATCTTCAAATATAAAAGTTTTAACAAAAAAGTGGTAGAAGTAAAACTTTAAGACAACAACATTTCCTATGAAATGAAACAAGAGTCAGGTTTTTAGGACGTATGGTTTTCATTTTATAAGGGAAAAACCACGATTTTTTTGCAAAAAATCGAATTTCACAGCTTTAACCTTGATGAGACACGGGTTAACGTTATCTAATTGAGCTAAAATTATGCAAATCTGATTTTTTAGACAGATGGCAAATTTTAGGGGGTCCCGCCGGCATTACAATGAAAATATTTCCCCCCCCCTATACCTTGTGACCGCCCTAATGATCAGTCATTTCAAAACCCAATTCGTTATTTTTTTACAAGACTAACAGTCATCTTTGGTTAGGCACATTGTATTGCAAAAAGAGCACCTTTTTAGATTCTTTTCTTGGTCGTTTTCTCCAAGTTTTAAAGGCTTTAATAAACAAGTAACTGTGATTGAGCATCAAATCAAATTCAATATATCTTTATTATTACACTTCTGGTGAAACAAGATTTTCTTACAACTAAGTTTTACAAATACTGTCTACTCTAATAAGTACACTCATTTATAAAATTTGCCGTGGGGCTAGCGGATGATTTGCCTTGTATAGTAAATCCCAAGATATAAGATCCTGCCTTTTAGCTTTTCCAATGGGGCAATAAACGACCCTATTAAGCTTTGTGCATAGTTGCCAGGTATTAAGATAAACGTGTTTTTATTTTATCCGCTTCGTATACTTGCACCTGCAATCACATTGAATTTATTTTTACCTATATATTTACTACCTGGCAACCCGGTTTGGAGCCCTTTAAGTATTTGATAATATAGGCCTAATGACCACAGGTCCCCATTAAGATTCGAAAGATACTTTTTATTATTTTTATTTTTAGTTTTACTTACAACTTGCAACGTAAGTCACAGAATAGTCACTAAACGAACATTGTTGAAATGTTCACTGCGTGAAAGGCAAACGTAAACTAAAATTCTCTGACTTCTCCCCGGGCATCCTAGACAAGGAGCAAAAAAGAAAGGGGGTGGTTTAAGACACTCCTGGTAGAATTTTCTGTTAAAAGGGTTCTTAACAGTAGCTTTTTTGTAACAAAAACAAACCTTTTAAAGAATAAAACTAAATATCAGGTAGGTACCCACTACCGTGCAATTCGTAAAATTATTTTTAAAGTTTAAAACAAATGACAATTTTATGTTTTATTATATATTGTATAATAATGTATCCGTATAATTGTTTATAATACAAAGGAAACAAAAACATGGTCAAAAGTATTTAAGTTAGGTATATTTGTTGCCATTTTTCACTTTCGTTTTAGGTCGAAGGTCTAATTTGAGGATTTGTGTCATATCCGATCTTGGATGATGAAAATCTTCAAAATGATAAATATCTTCAAATATAAAAGTTTTAACAAAAAAGTGGTAGAAGTAAAACTTTAAGACAACAACATTTCCTATGAAATGAAACAAGAGTCAGGTTTTTAGGACGTATGGTTTTCATTTTATAAGGGAAAAAAACCACGATTTTTTTTGCAAAAAATCGAATTTCACAGCTTTAACCTTGATGAGACACGGGTTAACGTTATCTAATTGAGCTAAAATTATACAAATCTGATTTTTTAGACAGATGGCAAATTTTAGGGGGTCCTGCCGGCATTACAATGAAAATATTTCCCCCCTATACCTTGTGACCGCCCTAATGATCAGTCATTTCAAAACCCAATTCGTTATTTTTTTACAAAACTAACAGTCATCTTTGGTTAGGCACATTGTATTGCAAAAAGAGCACCTTTTTAGATTCTTTTCTTGGTCGTTTTCTCCAAGTTTTAAAGGCTTTAATAGACAAGTAACTGTGATTGAGCATCAAATCAAATTCAAAATATCTTTATTATTACACTTCTGGTGAAACAAGATTTTCTTACAACTAAGTTTTACAAATACTGTCTACTCTAATAAGTACACTCATTTATAAAATTTGCCATAGGGCTAGCGGATGATTTGCCTTGTATAGTAAATCCCAAGATATAAGATCCTGCCTTTTAGCTTTTCCAATGGGGCAATAAACGACCCTATTAAGCTTTGTGCATAGTTGCCAGGTATTACGATAAACGTGTTTTTATTTTATCCGCTTCGTATACTTGCACCTGCAATCACATTGAATCTATTTTTACCTATATATTTACTACCTGGCAACCCGGTTTGGAGCCCTTTAAGTATTTGATAATATAGGCCTAATGACTACAGGTCCCCATTAAGATTCGAAAGATACTTTTTATTATTTTTATTTTTAGTTTTACTTACAACTTACAACGTAAGTCACAGAATAGTCACTAAACGAACATTGTTGAAATGTTCACTGCGTGAAAGGCAAACGTAAGCTAAAATTCTCTGACTTCTCCCCGGGCATCCTAGACAAGGAACAAAAAAGAAGGGGTGTGGTTTAAGACACTCCTGGTAGAATTTTCTGTTAATAGGGTTCTTAACAGTAGCTTTTTTGTAACAAAAACAAACCTTTTAAAGAATAGAACTAAATATCAGGTAGGTACCCACTACCGTGCAATTCGTAAAATTATTTTTAAAGTTAAAACAAATGACAATTTTATGTTTTATTATATATTGTATGATAATGTATCCGTATAATTGTTTATAATACAAAGGAAACAAAACATGGTCAAAAGTATTTAAGTTAGGTATATTTGTTGCCATTTTTCACTTTCGTTTTAGGTCGAAGGTCGAATTTGAGGATTTGTGTCATATCCGATCTTGGATGATGAATATCTTCAAAATGATAAATATCTTCAAATATAAAAGTTTTAACAAAAAAGTAGTAGAAGTAAAACTTTAAGACAACAACATTTCCTATGAAATGAAACAAGAGTCAGGTTTTTAGGACGTATGGTTTTCATTTTATAAGGGAAAAAACACGATTTTTTGCAAAAAATCGAATTTCACAGCTTTAACCTTGATGAGGCACGGGTTAACGTTATCTAATTGAGCTAAAATTATGCAAATCTGATTTTTTAGACAGATGGCAAATTTTAGGGGGTCCTGCCGGCATTACAATGAAAAATATTTCCCCCCTATACCTTGTGACCGCCCTAATGATCAGTCATTTCAAAACCCAATTCGTTATTTTTTACAAAACTAACAGTCATCTTTGGTTAGGCACATTGTATTGCAAAAAGAGCACCTTTTTAGATTCTTTTCTTGGTCGTTTTCTCCAAGTTTTAAAGGCTTTAATAAACAAGTAACTGTGATTGAGCATCAAATCAAATTCAAAATATCTTTATTATTACACTTCTGGTGAAACAAGATTTTCTTACAACTAAGTTTTACAAATACTGTCTACTCTAATAAGTACACTCATTTATAAAATTTGCCCATAGGGCTAGCGGATGATTTGCCTTGTATAGTAAATCCCAAGATATAAGATCCTGCCTTTTAGCTTTTCCAATGGGGCAATAAACGACCCTATTAAGCTTTGTGCATAGTTGCCAGGTATTACGATAAACATGTTTTTATTTTATCCGCTTCGTATACTTGCACCTGCAATCACATTGAATTTACTTTTACCTATATATTTACTACCTGGCAACCCGGTTTGGAGCCCTTTAAATATTTGATAATATAGGCCCCATTAAGATTCGAAAGATACTTTTTATTATTTTTATTTTTAGTTTTACTTACAACTTACAACGTAAGTCACAGAATAGTCACTAAACGAACATTGTTGAAATGTTCACTACTGCGTGAAAGGCAAACGTAAACTAAAATTCTCTGACTTCTCCCCGGGCATCCTAGACAAGGAACAAAAAAGAAGGGGTGTGGTTTAAGACACTCCTGGTAGAATTTTCTGTTAAAAGGGTTCTTAACAGTAGCTTTTTTGTAACAGAAACAAACCTTTTAAAGAATAGAACTAAATATCAGGTAGGTACCCACTACCGTGCAATTCGTAAAATTATTTTTAAAGTTAAAACAAATGACAATTTTATGTTTTATTATATATTGTATAATAATGTATCCGTATAATTGTTTATAATACAAAGGAAACAAAACATCGTCAAAAGTATTTAAGTTAGCTATATTTGTTGTCATTTTTCACTTTCGTTTTAGGTCGAAGGCCGAATTTGAGGATTTGTGTCATATCCGATCTTGGATGATGAATATCTTCAGAATGATAAATATCTTCAAATATAAAAGTTTTAACAAAAAAGTGGTAGAAGTAAAACTTTAAGACAACAACATTTCCTATGAAATGAAACAAGAGTCAGGTTTTTAGGACGTATGGTTTTCATTTTATAAGGGAAAAACCACGATTTTTTTGCAAAAAATCGAATTTCACAGCTTTAAACTTGATGAGACACGGGTTAACGTTATCTAATTGAGCTAAAACTATGCAAATCTTATTTTTTAGACAGATGGCAAATTTTAGGGCGTCCTGCCGGCATTACAATGAAAATATTTCCCCCCTAACATATACCTTGTGACCACCCTAATGATCAGTCATTTCAAAGCCGATTTCGTTATTTTTTTACAAAACTAACAGTCATCTTTATTTAGGCACATTGTATTGCAAAAAGAGCACCTTTTTAGTTCTTTTCTTCGTCGTTTTCTTCAAGTTTTTGGAGAAGAAGAATAATAATATTCTCCATTCTCTATTTTGCCGTTATCCAAATATTCTGTCAGAAGTATCTCATCTTTATTCAAAAAAACAAAATTGAAATTAGTGCGAGGTAAGCCAGCGTGTTTTCATTTCTTCGAGTATTCTTTTGTCTCTGGATCATGATGTTGGACCCACATAAGTTCTCTTCAAAATGGTTACAAATCAAAGTTCATTTGTTTTTAAATGACCAGCATGATTTGAAATATTTTATTTAATTTCAGTTTAATTTTGAAAAACATTCTCAACTGTTACGTTTATTTTTGATACAAAACTCATTATAAAATATAACCGATCTATAGAATCTCTTCGAAATTACTATACTTCCGTATAGATAGTAATTTCAGAAGGCTTCAAAGGGATCACTTATCCCTCGCTCAAAGTGATTGATTACGTAAATTTACCTTTAGCAAATAGAGCAGAATTGCCAACATGACAATATTGAATCCCCCTTTAAAATTATTTCGGAGGTGTTTGTTGAAAAGTGGTGTTCGAACACTGTACAGATCGAATACAAGAGAACATTTAATTTGGCGTCAAATTGTTTTAGGGTAGCGTTTCGTAAACATACCGGAGTTACAATAAAAATTCCACAGCTAAATCATTGTTGTAGAACATAGATTATTGAAATACAAGACTAAGTCGTAATAGACAAGTTATTAATGCCAGATATGAAAGGCGTTTGCTCAGAAGTGCCTTTCTACCCCTTTTGTTAGGAGTGTAAGGCCCGTGGAATTGAGTTATTCTATATCTGTCTTTTCCATATTTCCTTCTACGAGGCTGGTTTGAAAAGTCCGTGCAAAAATAAAAACTACTTATGTGTTTGGGGTAAACCTTTTTTATTTTTCGACATAGTCTCCTTTTAGGCTTATACACTTCGTCCAACGATGTTCTAGTTTGTTGATCCCTTCCGAATAATAGGATTTGTCCAAGTCTGCAAAATATCCATTAGTGTCTGCAATCACCTCCTCGTTTGAATAAAATCTTTGTCCCGCCAGCCATTTCTTCAAATTGGGGAACAAATAGTAGTCCGAGGGAGCCAAGTCTGGAGAATAGGGGGGATGTGAAACGAGTTGGAATCCTATTTCCATTAATTTTGCAACCACAACTGCTGTCGTGATAGAAAAGGACTTGATCTCGATCAGTGGGCCGATTCTTTGTGCAGAGAAAATTCCCCAAACAATCACACTTCCTCCACCGTGTTTTACAGTAGGAATTTGGTACCGAACATCATTTCTCGTACCAATAGGACGTCGTACATGTTGTCTACCATCGCTTTCAAAAAGATTAAATTTAGATTCGTCTGAGAAAGCTACTTTTTTCAATCTTTGATTGTCCAATTTAGGTGATCTTTGGCAAATTGTAATCGGGCCTTCTTATTCTTTTTATTGATTAATGGTTTTTTAATACCTATACGGCCAAAAAGTCCCACATCATGTAGTCTTCGTGTCACAGTACTACGACTAACATTAGCTAGGTTTTCATCCTTTAGCTCGCGTGCAATTTCAGCAGCAGTTTTTTTGACATCCCTAGTTGATTTGCGTTTAATGGTACGATCTACTTTTTTAGACGTTTTTCTTGGTCTTCCACTACGCGGACGATCTTTTAAACCATATCCACAACGGTAGTTTACAATAATATCGTTCACGGTTAATTTACCTATCGATAATAATGAAGCAATCTCACGAGAAGATTTTCCTTCTTTTGAAAATTTTATTAACTCTCTCAAGAATTTGGATTTGCATATGCCGAGCTATGTTTATGCTCCCACGACCTTTTGTGAACTAAACGTGAACATTTAACGCGCTATTATTCGTAAATACGTCTTTGAACGTCCTACTGCGTCAATGTATTTTATGTGGCCGGAAACTTTTGCACATATAAATATAAGAATAATAAATATATTCACAAACATAAATAATATTCTTTTACTATATTATTTTGTTTCCTATATCTCATACTCGCATCTCATAATGATTAAAAATCATTTATTTTCATTCTTTTTTTTTAATAAATTAGAGTACGAAATGTCACTGGCCGGAAAAACTTTTGCGCGCCACGATATATATATATATATATATATATATATATATATATATATATATATATATATATATATATATATATATACCTTTATAGATTCAAGGTCAAATATATCATCGAGCAGATTCGCTATTGCCACCTCTGGATGCAGACTATAAATTTCACAGAATTTCGGTCGGTTTCACGCCTTCACGAGTGAGAAATTTAATAATGACGCGTTGCACGTCTCGCTCCGACATAATGAGCTGTACTACTGAATGTTCCTAGCGAGGTCAACCGATCGTTGTCCCCACTCCTAACAGATCCAACCAACATTGCTAGAAACGGCGGCCCGCTCCGAATGATACTAAGCGCTCAAGATAAAAATTATCGTTTACATTTGGTCCACCCTCGTAGATAGGATTAAAATCTTACACTATTATTGGGGTTCTTGCTATTATAAATAAATAAATAAACTTTATTAATCCAGGAGACCATACACAATAGCATAGGACAAGTCAGGCACTATTTTAAATGAGTGAGAAGAAGTATTACAAATGAATTTACATAAATGTAATAAAGCAAACAAAAGTTATCATCTTAACATTAGTAGCCTCTATCTGTTAAAAAATCGTTTATACTATAGTAACATTTTTCCAAAAAAAAAATCAATTAACGTTCTTTTATACAATTTTATATTATCAATATTTCGAAAACGGGGGGCAATTTATTAAATAGGTGAATGCCAATATAACGGGGATTGTTTGCCGTTGTGGACAAACTGTGGACTGAAATAGCATAGTTATCACCGTACCTTGTATTATAATCCTGATAATAATTGTTAGTAACAAAATTCTGTGGGTTCTGCTGCACAAATAACAAAATTTCAACCATGAAAATACAAGGTACTGTGAGGATCCTTAAATCCCTAAAAATCCGCCCACAGGATGCACTTTTCCGAGCGTTAACTATCGCTCTTATAGCTCTCTTTTGTAGCCGAAAAACCCTGAGGCTATAAGAACAACCCCAAAAAATTATGCCATACTTAATTCTTGAATAGAAATGTGCATAGTAATAAGACAACAAAACATTTCTATTGGTCAAATCTTTCAGTTTATATAATGCAAAACATGACGATGATAAAGTCCTGCAAAGAGCATCAACATGGCTTTCCCAACTTAAGCTATTTTCCAAATATATGCCTAAAAATTTTACTTCATCTACTTGTTAGATACTTTTCCCTTGAATTTTTAATAGATAACTTGAAGATATATTTAGTTCGAGGAGTGAAATCAATAAATACTGTCTTTTGTGTATTTATACACAATTTATTTGCATTAAACCATTTTAAAATTTTATTTAAAGTATCTTGTGCACACACTAGCACTTCTTTACTTTTGTGAGAGCAAATGTAACTATTATCATCGGCAAACATGATGAGATTATGTTGCTCTTCTGTATTAGGCAGATCGTTCACAAAAAGCAAAAACAACAGAGGTCCTAAGACAGATCCCTGTGGTACACCTATATTTATCGGTAATATGTCTGACTTTGCTGTATTTACATGTACGAGTTGGGTTCTCCCAGTTAAGTAACTCCTAAGTAGTTCATTAATTTTTCCCCTCAATCCATACGCATTCAACTTATCCAGCAGAAGATCGTGATTTACAAGGTCAAACGCCTTACTTAAGTCCATAAATAGGCCTAATATTTTCATTTTCAGATCTAGATTTGTGTAGACTTTATTAATAAATTCGTAAATTGCCGATATTGTGGATTTGGCCTTGAGAAATCCATTTTGTGCCTCATACAAGATGCCGTACTTTATTGCAAATGCTAATATCTTATTAACCATTACTCTTTCCACAATTTTTGATAATATAGAGAGCAGCGCGATAGGCCGGTAATTTTCAATACCATCTTTTTTACCCTTTTTATATACCGGAATAATTTTTGCAATTTTCAACGCCTCAGGAAACACACCCTCGGATAGTATCATATTTATCAAAAATGGCAATGGACCTGCTATAAGATGAACACAAGTTTTTAGCATTTTAGTATGAACTTCATCAACTCCAACGGAATTAGAATTTTTTAGGTTAATGTTGCCGTCTGGAACCGATCTTATCGCCGGGACATTACCTGCAATAGTCTAAACATCGTTTAGGTTATAGTGCCAAGGGAATACCCAAAATTACGACGGTATTTTATTCCTTTGTTTCTTGGTCGGGATATTAAGTGATAAGTAGTTAGTTTCTAAGAATATTTGTTTGAGCGTGGATCAAATAGACAATTTTCTTGAAGACGAATTTTTATTTTAAAACAAGATATCAGTTTTAACATTATTGTTGACGCGCTTGCATCAGTGTAGTCTTCTTGCAATTTTTAACGTGTTGTGTTAAAGTTTAACGTGTACCATGCCACTCGCAAAAAAAAGTGTCTGCTGTACTATTTTACATTTAACATTTCGAGGCCATCAAAGGCGTAGTAAATGACTTCGATAATGCAGAGGCTATGGCAGTTCGTCAATCCAAGGAAGCATTTAACGATTCCGATATTAAAAAAAACATAGCTTTGATTAGCACTCACTTTTCCCACATACCTGCGGGTATTAAAAAGCTTGAAACTCGAGGTTTGGTGTTGACCGAATCAATTCAGTTAATGAATAAAATCCGTCAAATAAACTCCACATTGCCAGATGTATTCCCGCGTATAGTTAAAGAAAAGTTTGAAAACATTTTGTGCAATAACCCAGGCTTTGAACCTTTGTGTCAAATTATTAGTTTTATTAATAGGACGGGTGAACTTTTGCCAGAAACAGTAAGTGCTAACATAGCACCGAAATTCAAATACTGCCCAGTTACCTCAGTGGATGTAGAACGATCTTTTTCCACTTATAAAAATATTTTAAGTGATCGAAGACACAATTTTACTACCCAACATTTGGAACAATACCTTATTGTTTACGTGTACAAGAATACAAATGTTAAATAATTTTAAAAAATGTTAAATAAGTGTTAATTAAATTTAAATATCGTCGATAACTTGTTAATTTTATGCTGATTTTGAAATAAAAAACTAAAAATTACTACTTCTATTATTATTTAATATTGCATATTTTGACCCTTTTCATGTATATTTTAAGCATTTTTCATGCATATTTGCATGCACATTTGAAGATTTTTATGTTGCATATAATCCGGTCTCTATTTATAACATCCACCACATCCTACTGATTGATTGGTGTCAGGAACATGGTATGAAGCTCCTGACAGTAGGGCAGTGTACAGCTGGGTAATGTCCCGTTCATTTTTTTAGCAATATTTATAAAAATATGCATTAAAGCAGTTTGCTATTTCAGAAGGATTTTCAGCAACTACATCAGTACTAACAAATTTGGTAATTCTATTTCTTTTTTGTTTCGTATATTGACAAAACTCTCACATCTTCACATATTTTTATTAGCTCAATCGAATCTTAACCACATAAAGCAATAAAACTAGAAACATAGTATAGTTTGGGTCAAAATTTAAATGTATAAGTTAGTTGCCACATAGCCCGGCCAAATTCGCGTTTTAAATCATTCCGCCTCGGGCAAGGCCGTCAAGAGCAGAAACACTTTATAATTTGAGTGCCAAAAATTCATCCGACCGTACAGCCGTTCTGGCTGCGTCGCTCGAATTTAGTTGAACGGGAATGGAAAGTGGAGCATTTATCTATGCCGGAGAGTCCTGTTTAACAGACAAAAGTAGAACAATTAGTTTTTGGATAAAACATTAACTGAATATAACTTACATTAAATGACAGTTATTTATCTGACAAGGTCGGAAAGTGGAAAGGTTGCGAGTCCTACTGTAACGTAACATTACCACACTCCGCACATGGCTCGTAGATAGGTTTTTTGTTCATTCATATTGAGACCTTAGGCCACTGTAGAGGCATGAAAATGAACCAACTTTTGAACATTTTTTTTTTGATTGAAAAAAATTTTTATTCAAAGAATAAACTATACCACATGGTTACATATGTATTGAGGTACAAACATTTTTTTTAATACAATATGTTTTACAAAATGGCGGCACAGTGCAGCTTTTTAAAAGACACCTTTTTAATTGCAGCATATCTTGAGTTGAGTTTTGGATCGCGAAGTGTGTCCATGTGAATCGAACGCCCGGCAATAGTCAACTCGTTCAACGAGCATTATTACGGGAGTGTTTCGATCTATTTAATTATTTTGTCGATTGCAAACGAGAGGGACTAGAAATAAAGCAGAGTGTTGTAGTGTTAGAATTAAGACAATAAGTAAAAAATTTGAAGGTTTATGAGAATAATTCTGTGAAATTGTATGAGGCTAACGAAACTATAAGCGACGACCTTGACCGTTTTACTGCTTATAAGGAACCACCGGAGAACGGTGATAAGAAGCATAAACAACAGTTTTTTTTTCTTTTTCTCCCGTGTTTGAAAATGGAATATACGAGGAGCACACGTAAAGTTTTTGTAACAGGAAGAACAATAGATAGCGATGATTATACATCAGGAGACTCGAAAAGAGGAAGAGTCGAAAAAAAGAAGAGCCAATGGGATTATTCAAGAAGAGTAAAAAGCTGATACTGAGAACACGACAGAAAGAGAAAAACGAAAGAGTAGGTAAGACAAACAGTTTGATAGAAATGATCAGAGAGCTGATGTCAGATATAAAGGAAATAAAACAAGATCAGAAGAGATACCAACAAGAGTTGAGGGAACTAAGAAAGGAGAATAAAGTATTGAAAGAGGAAAATAAAATAATTAGAGAAAACATGACAAGTATGGATTTGAAGATGAGTAGGCTGGAAAAAGACAACCAGATCTGAGAATGGGTATAGAACATTTTATGGAGAGGAGTATGGACACAAAAGTACAGATTAAAGATGCAATTAAAGTAGGAGCAACTATATATAAGATAGAACTTGGAAACACGGGAGATAAAGAAGCTGTAATGAAAAATAAAAACAAACTGAGAAATCGTAAGAGAGAGAGAGAGAGTTTACATAAACAACGGTTTAACGAAGGATGAACAGGAAATTTAAAAGAAATTGCAACATATAGCAGAAAACGAGAGAAAGAATGGAAAGAGAGTGAAGATAGGATATCAAAAAATCATAATCGAAGGAAGAGAATATAAATGAGACATTGAGGAAGAAAAACTGAAAGAACAAACAAAGAACACTGCGACCATCAAGTCAAAAAACTGAGAAAAAGGAGAGAGATAGGTAGATTGACGACGACCCTGGCAAAGATAGAGAATACGGAAGAGAGGACTAATGAAAGGAATACAAATAAGAAGATAATCAAAGAAATAGATAGGAAGAAAGAAATGGAAAATAATTACCGAGTTATTAAATTGAGAACACGGAATAATAGGGGTATAAACGGAAAAGAGGAGGAACTGACAGAAGAACAACAAATGTATTATGTAGGAATCACAGAAACAGAAAGGAAAGGAAATGGATGCAAAAAATTAGAAGGAAAGGTCATAAAAAGAAGAAGACAAAATTATGGAAAGATGGAGGGAATACTATAAAGAACTATCGGATGGGAATGACATAGCATACAAAAATCAACATAGAGACAGAATACCGGAACAAGATACAGAACTCACACGAACAGAAGAAACTAATAATTTAAACAGGATAGAAAGATATAGGAAGAAAAAAATATATATACAGTCCCTGGCCAAATTATTAGACGCACTGCAAGATTTCATGTAAAATATTAATTACCGAGTGATATTGTACCGTTTTATTATTTTAAATTGATTTGTTTTTTATTTTTATATTATCCAATCAATTACCCATTTATTTGACATAAATAAAACAGCATTAATTTAGAAAAGCATAAGTTTATTAAGTTTTAAAGAAAAGTGAAATTAATGTTAGTAAAAGTCAATATTTAGTTGAGCCACCTTTAGCCGCTATCAAAGCTTTAATTCTGCGCGGCATGCTATCAATGCAAGATTGTACTGTCTCCTGCATTTGAGGATGATGATTCCACACATGAATAATCTTTTCTAGGAGCTGGGTTTTGTTGGTAATCACATCTTTAGCCACTTCTCTTTTCATCAGCTCCCACACATTTTCAATGGGGCCAATCCAACAGAGGGATATTTTTTTCTGCCAAAAAAGCTTTAACAGACCGAGCAGTGTGGCAGGGAGCTCCATCTTGCATGAAAGTGAATAGTTCCCCATTTGGAAACCATTCTCTGAGCTGCGGAATCAACCGATTTTGTAATACTTCTTTGTACTGATCTTGCCTCATTATTCCTTTGACGACGTACAGACGTCCAGTGCCCTTGCCGCTGATGACTGACCAAATCATCACTTTGGTGGGATGTTTAACCGTCGGGACGACACAATCAGGATGAAACTTTTCTCCATGACGACGACGCACATACTGAGCTTTATTCTGCAAAATTTCGAATGTGCTTTCGTCACTGAAGCCGACCTGTCCAAAATAGGAAAAATATATAAACTTCCATGTTTATTTGCTTTATTTAACTGAAAATGATAATAATGTATCAATTATTGATTAAATTGCTGTATCTTACCGATCTCCAGAAGTCCACATCTTTGTCTTGCCATTGTTTGGCCCACTTCAGGCGCTTTGCTTTCATTGCAGCTGTTAACTTGGGCTTCCTGGCGGGGCGACAGGCCTTAAAATCTAATTCTTTCAATTTTCTTCGAACAGTGCGCTCAGAAGCATTTACGCTAGCATCCTGGAGTTGTGATTTTATTACCTTTGTGGTAGCAAATCTGTTTTTCTACACAAATTTTCTTCAAACATCTCTCTGACCGTGGAGTGAAAATTGGTTTTCTACCGCATCTTTTCTTTCTTTTAGGGCTTAATTCCTTCCCTGACTCAATTTTCTTTTTTATGCGTCGTACACTAGCTTCAAAAACCTCCAATTTTCGTGATATTTCTCGGTTTGTAAATGTTTTCGCAATCACAAGGGCCTTCACTTCAGCTTTTTTACGTGGTGAAAGATCGCCTTTTCTACCCATAATGAAAATAGTCCAATTACTTTTTTAAAACACTGCATACAAAATAAACTAATAACTGAGTAGTATAAAACTGTTAAACAAACAATCACAGTCCATAAAGCCACAGAAACACGTCCGTACCTGACTCGATTCCGATCGCGACTGATACAGGTTTGTACTTGTTTACGTTCATGTATTACTTTGTCAACACAGTGTTGCCATATGTTAAAAATAAATACAAATATGTAGTCTACAACAATTCTTTTAAATAAAAATCAATAATATTGTAGTTTAAATATACCATTATTGCATAAAAACTCTTAAGAAACATAAAATTACTAAAAAAAATACAGTGCGTCTAATAATTTGGCCAGGGACTGTATAATAGTTATAGCATCTTAACTACCTAATAGCCAATAAATCTAAGTCAGTCTAGAAGCTAAAGTGCGTTTGTTTGGAGTTGATAGCACACAGCGTGGGCTATAAACATTAAAATGTTATAAACCATAAGCGTCCGAAATTTCTCTACCAATTATTTGCATTTTTATTTTCTGTCACTATACAACAGTGAGACCTTTTTCTAAAAAATATTTTATTACATCCCTTCTAAACTTTACAATCAAAATTAAATAAAAAAAAAATATATTTGTTGACTAGTATTATCAGAGGTAATAAACTCGTGATAATTTTCGTTCAATGTATAAGGTGATCATTTTTGGATGCCCTGCTCCGATTTACCTAAAATTGTTGGAGATTTATCTTTTTTCCAAACGTAGAATGGTACAGTGCATGTCAAGGAGTATACTGACGTAGTTGACATTTGGTAGTGAAAACGGCGCTGGGCATCGCGACACCAAACAACTTTTTTTTTCCATCGACGTACCTTTGGTAAAACGGCATTACAAAGTCCTAGTTTTTTCCAACATTATTTTTCTTTAACTGTTTCTTTTCCAGTTTGTTTTGCAAAAAAGTTATGCAGCAAAAACTCTCTAAAATATTATTTTTTTGGTTATCGCGGTTGCCATGGATCGTATGCAACGTCTGGCGGTTTTCAAACAATTTATCTAGTAGGCGGCTGTCATACTGTAATCTGACAGCTCTTGTTTGCACACCTATTCAGTTCAATAGAGTTAAACTAAGTAAACTGCTTCTGATTGAAGTGGTTTCCCACGCTGAAAAAGTAGATATGATTCTTATTTATGGAGAGACAAGAAAAAATTCTAGGGAAGTCGTTATCCTGTTTCGAGGACGTTACCCCAACAGGTATCACACTATGTTTTGTCGATTAGTACGATATTTGAGGAGCAATATGGTTGCATTTTCTGGACAGAAAGGTATTTCTAAACGAAAAACTGTTTTAACAGATAAAAAAGTAGCCGAAAATATGCAGTTTTTTCTAAACCATCCGTATAATTCCATCAGAGAAGCAAGCAGGCAATTGAATGTATTTTATGGGGCTATTCAGAAATCTCTTAAAGGTAACCAATATCATGACTATAAAATCCTCAGTTACTAACCCAATTTGATTCGGAACGACGACTGAGTTTTGTAGCAGAAATGATGATTAAATATGAACAAGAACGTTATTTTCTGAATCATATTGTGGACGGATGAAAGTCATTTGGCAGAAACGGCAAACCTAACAGAAACAAATTATCATTACTGGGCTGACGAGAATCCGTACAAGGTTAATCAAATTCAGAATCAAGGCCATTAAGGCATATGTGGTATCAAAACGACGGAGCACCATCTCGTACAACTGCTGCTGTTAGAGAGTATTTCAATGAGCGGTTTCAACGAAGATGGATAAGGGTTCGTAGCCCACCTAATCACCAGACCTCACGTTGTTAGATTTTTTCTTGTGGGGGATTCTTCAAGATATTGTATACAAAACTGTGACAAATGATATTGAGCACTTAAAGGATACAAATATCAGATGCGTGCAGTAGTATATCTGGAGCAATTATTTGCAAAGCTATTCATTAAGAATGGAAAATGCATGATGGAAGAAGGACGACATATAGAAAATTTCTTTTGATTTTTTTTTATTTTTTCAGTTTTAAACATTTAATTTTATAAATATACATTAAGTTATGTAATGTTAAAAGTTATATAGTTTTTTTGTGTGTTTTAATAAAAATAATGTACTCTTGTTTTTTATTATTCAAAGATATTTTATTAAAAGAGAAACCGCAACAGCATAGTAACTAATATTATTATAATTACTGTCAGATTAAAGTATGACAGCCGCCTACTAGATAAATTGTTTGAAAACCGAGAAACGTAGTATAAGAAAAAATGTTGAAAAAAATTAGGGTTTTCCAATGCCGTTTTACAAAAGGTATGTCGATGGAAAAAAAGCTGTTTGGCGTTGCGACGCCCAGCGTTGTTTTCACTACCAAATGTCAAATATGTCAGTATACTGCTTAAAATGCACTATACCATTCTACATAAAAAAAACTAAAGTTTTTTTTTAAAAATATTTTGATCAGTACTTTTCGAGATAGGATGGGCGTAAAGGACTTTTGATCGTTTTTTTTTTTAAATAATACAAAGAAAATTGTGTGCAAGTATTACATCATATATATTTTTGAACTCTTGTTTTCACAAGCTTTCATTTGACACCCTACTCGATGACCTGGTAATTTTTGTTTTCACTTCCGATTTTACCCCCCAAAACTAACCCCTTAAGTCACTTTAACTTTCAAAACTATATGGCCCTTATTGAGCCATCAATTCCTATATTTGTGCCAAATTTTAGTTTTCTATGTCAAATAGTTTCGGAGAAAATCGGGCGTGACAGACAGAACGACGGACAGACGACTCCGAAGTGATCCCATAAGTGTTCCGTACGGAACACTAAAAATAACTTAACCCTAACATCACAACGATATTTTAAATAATATTTAATTTATAGAAGATGTTTATCATAAAAAAAAGTTGACAAAAAGAGTTAAATATTTGTAACTGAAATCGTACATTTCCTTCTACGTAACATTTCTGTTAAAAATAATAAAAAATAACACATCTCATATTCCTTGACTCAAAAAAACCCTAAAAAGGACATATAAGAAGATACATACAAAGCAACTGGTTTAATCCCCCTCCTCAATCTCAATCTTCATATTTGATCGACTGGAAATATTAATAAATAACACAATTTTCAGATTCTTTCATTTCAAGAACACTCAAAAAGAATTATTATACGATATAGACGAAGTAGCGCTTCTTAAGCCCTCCCGTACCTTATTAACCGTTTATACAAATTAAAAATGTTGAAAACAGACACTGTTCAGAGTCCTTCGGTTCAAAAACCCTGAAGAGAACTTATAATTACAAAGTAACGGGATTTTCGGAATGCTCGACATCAAGAACCCTGCAAAGCACGTGTAACACGATATATTTGAATCAACCCCTCTCCCTTTTTTTAGCTCCTAATATGTTTCGACTATAAATAAACATGCTTAAAATGTATTTTTTATGTCAACGAAAACAAAGAAAAATTTATATAATGATTTAGAAAATAGACACAAAAAAGTTTTTTAACCACAACCCCTTCTCCTTTAGTGATGTTCCCCAAACATTACAGGTTCCATCGCTACGTCAAGTATTATCTGTATACCAAATTTGAAATTGATATCTTATTTTCGTTCCGGAGGTATTATGCCAACAGAGCGTTGGACAGGTGGAACGGCAGATTAACGAAAATGAGTAACGATGTTTTTTATAATCTAAGAACTTCGGAACGTGGAAAAAATAAAAAATCTCTGAGTGCGACTTTTACGCAAATATAGTACTTCCTTTTAGTAAGGAAAGTAATAAAAAATTAGAAACAAATAATTTTCCTTTGTTTATTTGTTCTTTTATAATTATTTTGATAGTAAAATGTGAAAATTACGTGACTCGCCTTTTAGTTTTGACCTTAATATAACAAGAGAGTATTTCTTGCTAAATAGAAATATTCTTTTCATGAAAAAAATCGCCCTTCGAGGTTGCTACATCTCTTTACTTTTCAGGGTCCCCAGATCATGAAATGTATATATATATATATATATATATATATATATATATATATATATATATATATATATATATATATATCGGTCCATTTACGTGAATCTGTCGTCAGTCTGTTAGTAAGATAACTCTCGAACGAAATGGGATATCGTTTAAACCATTTTTAAAACATTAGTGAAATTTAAAATTGAGTAAAACAAAGAGTTTTTAAGCAAAATTCATTCTGAAACTTTTGTTGAACGGGAAATTTTATGCCATTTAAGATTTAAACAAGATATCGCTCAAATGATCGCCGCGACTCTTTTTGCCGATACGAATCCGTTTACACCAATTTTCCATGACTCGGGCCAGCATTTCCGGCCTTACGTCGGCTATGGCACGACGCATATTGGCTTCAAATGCATCAGGAGTTTCTGGTTGGTTGCTGTAAACTTGTGATTTAACGTGGTCCAAAGAAAATAGTCCAAAGGCGTTAAATCGCACGATCTCGACGGCCAAGCGATAGGGCCATTTCGTGAAATTAATGACTCACCCAACTTGGCGCGCAATAAAGTTTGCGCCGGAAATATGGGGCGGTGTGCCATCCTGTTGGAAATAAAAGTTGTCTGCGTCCATTTCGTCAAATTCTGGAAAGAAATATTCCTGCAGCATCGAGTAATTTTGGACAATTTCTTTTAACGTGAAACGATTCATGATTGAATGGCAAACATTACTAAACACAACTGACATCAGATGTCAAACATCTGCCAACCAACATGGCCGTTACTAGCTGTCAAAAGTCGGACATCCCCAATGGAAAACCCTTTACTATAAAAATAAATTGAATTTCAATAAAAGTTAAGCAACTACTATAATTTATTTACTTTTTTCCGGCATTATCAGTAATTGGTAGTTCATTTTTCAATTAGGTTTTGGAAGTAATTAGTAACTATAATTGTTATTAATTCCTTTTTAAAGTAATTGATTGCAGCTATGTGTACGCTTAATTTATTATTGTGTAGTTAGTCAATATGGCCAGACAGACTTGAAGTAGAAAATTTCGAGTAAGGTTCCAACAACAATCAACGAATCTAATATAACCTTTACGTGAGTCATAATTTAATGTTATTGGTTAAAAACCTTGACTTACAATTAGAATTTAAAACTATTTTAGTTTTATCAATCTAGATTATCTAAAGAAAGAAAATTATAAATCAAACCCACTCAGTGCGTGCGTAAAAGAACGTAAACAAATCTTTTAATCGGAATCTGTCACGCCATGTTAGTGTTATGTTTTTACACCTTTAAACTTGTTATTATTGGTTAACATATGTAATATCTTAAGGACAATTATGTGCTGTGTGCGTGTATTTTAAGCAGATTTTGGTAGAAGCTTTATAACTTATATGCATATGTTACATCTGTTATTAGACGTTTATGAGACGTTATAATAAAGTCAATCTCATTCTTTGTTATGGCATTTGGCGCTCTACAAGACTCTTTCTTGTGAAACGTAACATATTCATTATTCAAATATTTTCTCTTTCAGAACTAAGTAACGTTTGACTTCTTTTATTTATTTGACGTATTCCGAGGTAGCCACCGATTTCTGATTATCTTCTTTCTTTTCCAGGTTAGCATAAAAATTTGCAATTATAATGTAATGATGTGTTTTACTTGATGTTGCTGCTGTTGTTAGGCTTTCGTAGACCTGATCAATTACCTGTTCATATTCTAACTCTCGCGTTATTTGTATTGTTTTCTGAAATCCTTTTGGTATAGCAGCAAGTATCCCCATTTTAATTTTGTACATTGTTTATTGTGAACATATTTCTCAGATTATAATCGTTGAGTTTTGATTTCGAAGACTAACTGGCATTTTCATACGTTATTTTATTTATTTATTCGTTTGTTCATATTTTTTTGTTTTATATTTTAGCGTTTTAATACTTAGACTAAAAGTAACATTGTTTTTAATATTACTAATCCATCTATTAATATTGTAGTTACTCCTGAAGAAATTATCAAACGATAACGAAATATTGAGTATTAAAGAAGAAAAGAGTTTTATTTACAGTCCAAACCGATTTCGCATAATCAAACATATACGAGACTGGTTTGAAAAGTCCGTGCAAAAATAAAAACTACTTATGTGTTTGGGGTAAACCTTTTTTATTTTTCGACATAGTCTCCTTTTAGGCTTATACACTTCGTCCAACGATGTTCTAGTTTGTTGATCCCTTCCGAATAATAGGATTTGTCCAAGTCTGCAAAATATTCATTAGTGTCTGCAATCACCTCCTTGTTTGAATAAAATCTTTGTCCCGCCAGCCATTTCTTCAAATTGGGGAACAAATAGTAGTCCGAGGGAGCCAAGTCTGGAGAATAGGGGGATGTGAAACGAGTTGGAATCCTACATATTTCCATTAATTTTGCGACCACAACTGCTGAGGTGTGTGCTGGTGCGTTGTCGTGATGGAAAAGGACTTTCTTGTGGGCCAATCGCGGGCGTTTTTCTTGCAGCTCGGTTTTCAAAACGGTCCAATAACGATGAATAATATTCACCTGTAATAGTTTTTACCCTTTTCCAGATAGTCGATGAGGATTATCCCTTGCGAATCCCAAAACACAGTCGCCATAACCTTTCCGGCCGAAGGAACGGTCTTCGCCTTTTTTGGTGCAGATTCCCCCCTTGATAACCCATTGTTTAGATTGTTGTTTGGTCTCAGGAGTATAGTAATGTATCCATATTTCATCCACAGTGACAAAACGACGCTTAAAGTCCTCCGGATTCTTCTGGAACAGCTGCAAACCATCCTTGCAACACTTCACACGATTCCGTTTTTGGTCAAGCGTGAGCAATCGCGGCACCCATCTTGCGGATAGCTTTCTCATGTCCAAATGTTTATGCAAAATATTATGTACCCGTTCAGTCGAGATGCCCACAGCACTAGCAATCTCACGCACCTTAACTCTTCTGTCATCCATCACCATATCATGGATTTGATCAATGATTTCTGGAGTCGTAACCTCCACAGGCCGTCCAGAACGTTCAGCGTCACTTGTGCCCATATGGCCAGTCTGAAAATTTTGAAACCACTTATAAACTGTTCTAATCGAAGGTGCAGAGTCACCATAATGTTTATCAAGCTTCTCTTTAGTCTCCTGAGGCGTTTTGCCTTTCATAAAGTAATGTTTAATTACCACACGAAATTCTTTTTCGTCCATTTCTTGAAAATCACTCGACTTCCTTGATTCACACGAATGCCAAACACAAAGAAATAGACCAATATGGCTGAAACTTGGTGTGCGTTCATTCAATAGATTCTACTAACTAAACATGACCTCGATACGCGCCGGTGGTGCCATCTCTCGGATTTTGCACGGACTTTTCAAACCAGCCTCGTAGTTCATAATATGACTATATTTGTGTACAATCGGTTGTCAAACGCTGATACTGCTGCTTGAAATGCACATACACGTGTATGTAGGCAAAAAAACAAAATCACTTCTATTCGGTTCGTCTTGACTCTTGAAGAGCTCTGACAACTGTGAAGCCGATTTAAATTTATGTTGTATAGGAGTATGGCTGATTAATTCCTGCTTTTTTTTCTGTATATAAACATATTCAACATCGAATTAAAATTTATTAATAAATTATGTAGCGTATAATAATTCTTAACAGTAATCTGTCACGCCATGTCAGTGTAATATGTAACGCCGTTTTAATTGTCATAGGTCGTTTAATGTTTAAACGCAACACCTTAAGTAAATTTTGTTCCTTCTGTGTAAGTTAGTACCATGCGATCGTCGCGTTATGTTAAATAAAATTACTGTTTTATTTATTATGTTCATGATTTACTGATAAAAGATATTTTACGACATTCTTACACGTTGTACGAGAGCAGGAATAGTAGTAGTATTTATTTAACATCTAACACATGTTAAATTATTGTAAGAACATTGATACCAATCTTGTTTAACTGATTATATCAACATGCTAGTTTAAGGCTAAATTTATATCGTGGTATTCTGTTGACTTCTTTTAGTCCGGCTTTTCTATAGTTGCTACTGAAGTTGAGCGGGTACGGTGATTATGACCAAAATGGTTTAAACTATAGGCTGAGTACACTATAACTGTATGACATGGGCGTTATAATATATGTGTTCTGTACGGAATACTTATGGGATCACTCCGGTGTCCGTCTATCACATCCGATTTTCTCCGGAAGGTCATCGAGTGGGGTGTCAAATGAAAACTTGTGAAAACACGATTTCTAAAATATATATGATGTAATACTTGTATTATTTAAAAAAAAACCTCTATCTCCCCATCCTACTACTGATCAAAAAATTTTGAAAAAATTATGAAATATTCTTCATAAAGTGTACGTTGAGTGAAAGTTATCACGAGTGCGTTACATTTGTTACTTTATCTGGAATAGAGGGGGGTGAAATCAAAAGTAAAAGAAATTAGCAAACGGAAAAACTCCAATCAATTATTAAACGAACAGGTAGACTTAAACCATTCACCCCTACTTAATATTTATTAGTTCTCGGAAATAGTACCACAGATTTGCATTCTTAAAATAATTCTGTCTGTAAATAATATAATAAAATGATTAGCATAATCTTAGGTAATTAAGTATAGTTTTAAGCACTATTTAACCAGTATTACTACCAAATATTTTTCTTTCTTATTTACTTCTGAAAAAGCCATTGTATGGTGAAACAATTGTCAAGTGACTTTAAATATATTGGAAATTAAAACATAGTCTTGTTTTTATATAATTTTATTATGAATTTCCAACAAGTATCGGCTAACACAATCAAAGAACATCAGCAATATCTATTGTAACATTTTAAGTTTGTAGATTTACAGTATAATCTTATAGGCTATTAAGAATTAGGCATAGGATACTACAACTCACACAGTCAAACCACTGTTCAAGCAAATTACCTTCATAATTATCAATTAACTTATAGTGATCGGGACAGAAGGTTTTATATTGTTCCTTGTCATGTCGTTTGTGTTTTTAATTGTTAGTACTGTGTGGCAAATGTTAACATCACCTTTGATTTTGTAATACTTTGTGTTGGTAAATGTCCTTTTGTTTATTCTTGTTTAGTACATACAGTTTTTTTTTCTTCTACTTTCAGTTTTACATTCCTGATGAAGTTGGAAATTACCAACGAAATATAGAATTTAACAACAAATGAGTTTCCTCTTATTGACCGATTTCCCGAAAATAATAAAAAAAAACTTTAACTATTATATATATATATGATATAAAGAATACTATTGAAAACAACAAAAATATGAAAGTTTTAAAATCCCACCTATCAAATGGAAGAACGAAATTAAGTAAATTGAAGAACAACAGTGGTACCGTAGTTAATAGTAGAGCAGAAATTGTTGCCATAGTTCAGGACTTCTATAAGCATCTCTACAGTTCCAAGTCCCAAGGTCATCAGTACAACAGACGGAAAATTCACAATATTGGATCCGAGGAAATTCCTGAAATAGATACCAATGAATTAAGAACAGCGCTCAACCAAATGAAATCTCAGAAATGTCCAGGAGAAGATCAAATCACCACTGAAATATTAAAAATGGGAGGAGAATATCTAGTAGAGAGTGTACGAATCCTACTCAACAAATGCATAACCGAAGAAAGAATTCCAACAAAATGGAATAACGCCGAGGAGATAGAAATGACATAGAAAACTACCGTCCTATTAGTCTACTATCACACTTATACAAGTTGCTAACAAAAATAGTAACAAATAGATTAACTCAAAAAATGGATTCGTATCAACCAGTAGAACAAGCAGGTTTCCGAAAAAGTTTTAGTACGATTGACCACTTGCAGACAGTACGCACTCTCATAGAGAAGACCACAGAATATAACATACCATTGCACCTGGCATTTGTAGATTACAAAAAGGCCTTCGACTCGGTCGACACTTGGGCAATATTGAGAGCTCTAGACAACGCAAGAGTAGACACCAGGTATTCAAATCTCATCAAACACATATACGAAAACGCGACCATCCAAATAACACTGGACGAAGATACAAAGACAGATAAGATATTGGTAAACAGAGGCATACGTCAGGGCGATACTATCTCCCCTAAACTCTTCACACTAGCCTTAGAGGACATTTTTAAGAGTTTAAATTGGCAATCCAGGGGCATAAATATAGATGGTGTGCGTCTGAACCATTTACGATTCGCAGACGATATAGTGATTATAAGCGATAAAACGGAGGAAATTCAGAACATGCTGGAAGAATTGCATCAGGCATCCTTAAGCATCGGACTCGAGATGAATCTACATAAAACAAAAATAATGGGTGTGGAAAATATTCAGGTAAACGTCGGAAACCAAACACTGGAAAACGTATCAGAATATATTTACTTAGGACACAAAATATAACTTGGTAAAGAAAATCAAAGCTCTGAAATAACTAGACGAATAGGACAAGGTTGGGCTGCGTTCGGCAAGTTGGGGTATGTACTTAAATCTAGAGAAATCCCAATAAATTTTAAACGTAAAACATACGACTCATGTATTCTGCCGGTCCTTACGTATGGTCTCGAGACGATGGCACTCACCCGAAAAACCGCTGACAAGCTTCAAGTGACACAACGAGCAGTGGAGAGATCTATGCTCGGAATTAACCTGAGAGACAGGATACAGAACGAGGAGATTAGAAGAAGAACGTGTGTGACAGATGTCCTCAGAAGAGTAGCTCAAGTCAAATGGCAATGGGCTGGCCATATAGCTCGTCAAAGCTCAGAAAGATGGACCAGCAAAATGATAAACTGGCGTCCAAGACAAACCAAAAGGAGTGTTGGAAGACCTCCAAAAAGGTGGCGCGACGACATCCAGAAAATTGCGGGGGGAAATTGGATCCAAACAGCCCTAAACAGAACGACGTGGAAAAGATTGGAAGAGGCCTTCATTCAGGAGTGGATGACTATAGGCTGAGGAGATATATATATATATATATATATATATATATATATATATATATATATATATATATATATATATATATATATATATCAATAGTCGTAATTATTTTATCCCCCGACCATCAATTTTAGATGGTAATTTTTCCTGCCTCATAAATTGATTTTTGAATGATAACTGCCGATATATCGATAAGTTAAAATTATCGATAGATAAAATCTATTGTTGTTGATCCCTAGTATTTATAGAGCATTTTGTTATTGACAGAACTTTCTAGTGCTTACGGATGTTCTAAAAATATAGCTGCTTTGTTAATGATTCACGCTGTGTTAGCATAAATGTTTTCAAAAGAGTTATGAATAGGTATATCGACTTTTTATGTTGCCATTGATGGAGTGTGTGGATTGTTTCGATCGATGGCTCTTCTTTAGATGCGATCATATTTTAGAGTGGTTTACTATAGCTTAGCAAAAATCAACTGACTGTTAACTGCACTGTAGACAGAGGACGCACCACAAAATTTCAATGTCAGTTTAAGAAACTGGATTATTTAGTCAAGAATACAAGAAATACAATAAATTCGAGAAGAGAAATACATAATTCTAGGTTACTTCGGAAAGTAGTGTTTATAAAAGTTACGAGCTGTCGCTGGCCAAGGCATATTTCTTCTAGACTCTCGAGTGATGTCCAAGATCCGGATTTGTGACCTTATCTTTAATTTACTTCTGCCTTATCTTTAATTTAAACTGCTGCGGTCTGTCATCGATCGTTGCTTATAGTGGCCGCAAAAAATAAAATGTCGTAGGTTGAAGGGTTTTATTTTTATGTTATTTGAAAATAAGCAAAATTTCGCCAGTTTAGTTCAGATTTAGTTATAAGTTAAAACATTACTCTTTTATTTTAATTATTGTAAATTGTAAAAATTGATTCTGAATTTTAGTTATTGATGTCGAATTTATTATTGTTTCGCTTCGCTAAGCGAGTACCGTCCACTAGCAATACCAATTAGCGGTGTTAGTAACAAAATTAGTTTTATTAAAATTTTTTTTTTTTTCACATTATCTAGCAACTGTTTCCTTAGAACTTACGTATTTTACTAATGCGGTTTATTTCTAATAATAATAATAATAAGATCAAACTAACAAACTCGTTATATTTTTAGTGTTCCGTACAGAACACTTATAAGATCACTTCGGTGTCTGTCTGCCCGCCTGTCTATCCGTCTGTCTGTTCGCCTGTCTGTCCATCTCTCTTTGCCTATCCGTCTGCCTGCCACACCCGATTTTCTCCGATACTATTTCACGTAGAACGTTAAAATTTGGCACTAATATAGGAATTGATGGCCTCATCACAGCCGTGTAATTGTTAAAGTTAAATTTTGGGGGATGAAATCGGAAGTGAAAAAAAATTTTTTACCAGGTTATCGAGTGGCTTGTAAAACACGAGATCAAAAATATACAGTAGAACCCCGGTTATCCGAGGTAACGTGGGGGGGCACCCTCCTCAGATAACTGAAAACTCGGATAATCCGGATTTGTTTTTTATTCATTCAAAAAATAAACACTAATACTTTAAACCGATGTATTAACGTTTTTAACATATAGATAGGTACATACATTATAAAACAGTGAAATAGGTATCTATGCGCTTCTGTTTCATATTGCATCTTCTTTTTCTCGCTGCAATGTTTCTCCATCTATTAAGAAGAAGCAAATCCGCTGGGGTTGCCTCTGGTTGTTGTTCGATATGCCTCAAAGCTTTTTCCAAAGAAGCAAAACCTTCTTGACGGGGGGGGACTGTTCATCCACCGCCGCTTCGTCATAGTCATAGTCATCTGATTTTTCGGTTTCCTAAAAGGCATTCGTTATTTCTTCAATACTCATTTCTTCTTCTAAATCATCTGCTGTAATCCATTCAACAACATCTTCTCTTGTCACATTTTCGCAACCTTTTAATTTTTGCATTAATTCAAATAAACTTTTTTCTTTTTCTTCTATCTCGCTGTCAAAATTTGAACAGGACGTTTCTCCATTGCTTCTCAATTTCAAAGCTAATTCATTTAATGGAGTATCATTTTCACTGTCATTATAGTCCTCAAAATCAATAAC
Organism: Pachyrhynchus sulphureomaculatus; assembly: GCA_019049505.1. Classification (NCBI taxonomy): domain Eukaryota; kingdom Metazoa; phylum Arthropoda; class Insecta; order Coleoptera; family Curculionidae; genus Pachyrhynchus; species Pachyrhynchus sulphureomaculatus. The sequence goes on from CM032454.1 coordinate 6,994,222, forward strand.
TTTTGACCAAGATTTTTGAATAGTGGTAGTCCCAAGCTTGACTTACCCAGTAAATAACATTTTTCAGTGTAACCTTTCTCATCCCACTGATAATATCCTCCTTTTCTGTGTATTCTAACAGATGTTCAAGATATAAACGCCTATAATTTTTTTAAAATGTTTTCGAGGATGCCTTGATCCATTGGTTGCATTATGTTGGTTACATTTGGAGGAAAAAATTTTACAAGAATTTCGCCCATATGAAGTCCTTCTCCAGGGTGAGAGGGGGCATTATCCATTAACAAAATTGCTTTAATAGGAAGACGGTTTCTGTTCAAAAATTTAGTCACAGATGGCACGAACTCTTCTTCAAACCAGTTAGTAAATAAGATCGCATGCATCCATGCTCTCTTCTGACTTTTGTAATAGACTGGTAGGACTTTGGGTGAGATGGCTTTTAAAGCTCTTGGACGTGCAGACTTACCAATCACCATCAGTGGGATTTCGTGCTTGCCAGATGCATTGGAACATACCGTTATAGTTAATCTTTTCTTACTTCGTTTGTGCCCAGGAGCTGGTTTTTCCTGTCGAGATGCCAATGTTTTTGATGGAAGCATTTTATAATTCAGACCAGTTTTGTCACAGTTGTAAATTTGACCACATGTGTATCCACAATCTTCGATTTGCTTTTTAAAGTTCTGCTTAAACTTCTGAATTCATGACACATCAGCAGAAAGTTTTTCACCACATACAGTCAGTTGTCGTACACCGTACCGTTTTTTTTCCAGCGGTCAAGCCATCCAGAGCTGGCGGTAAACTGATCTATCTTTGGGAATTGCCTACTAATCATTATTGCTTTCTGTTGTAAAATTGGACCTGACAGAGGCACACCTTTTGATCTCTGTTGGTTAAACAACATGAATAAAGCTTCGTTAACCTTTTCATAGTCGCCGGTTTTCATTGATTGTCTTCCTGAGGACGAGGAGGCTTGATTTATACACCACTCTTCTATTTTTGTGCGGTTTCTTTTCCAATCTCCAACTGTTACCTCACCTACTCCATAATCTCGTGCAACAACTTTAATTGTCTCTCCTGCTTCAATTCTTCTGTTGGCTTTTAATTTTTCTTCAATAGGAAAGACGATTCTTTTACGCTACTGTATGTATATATATATATATATATATATATATATATATATATATATATATATATATATATATATATAAAAAAAAAAGAGAGAGAAAGCAAAAGTTGCCGTATCTAACAAAATCCTAAATTATGAAACTAGTTGAGGGACTCGGCAAAACGGGCATCAGCAGATGTTCATACTATATTGATTTAGCCAATATTTCGGTCCTAGGTTGGGACCTTCATCAGGGCACAAACTGAAAAAGAGATAACGAAGCAACCAATAAAGAAAATTAGGCATAGAGACTTGGTGTTATGAAGTTAAGTTTTTTTAAAAATATTAATTTTAATTATTAATTTCTAATTTGATTTTAATTTTACAATTATTCATATGTAACTATTTTAATTAAACAGTATTATTGTTCTAAACAATCACAAATTATTATTATTATTATGGAAAAATGTCAACAAAACTCACTTGTAGCATGAAAATTAATCTAACAAGAATGACCATCAAAAACAATCGCCATAGTAAAAAACCAACACTGAATTAAAACAACCACTATTCACTAACAGTTTAACATAAAAACATGGCATTTACAGCAGGGATGCCATTGATAACGTTGGATGCTGAAATTCAAAACTAATTAACCACCTGCCATCTTAAAGAAAAATGAATGAAAAGTGACAACTTTGACAGGGCGCTGACAAAGGACGACCACGTGACAGATGTAAGGGATCACTCAAAAAGAATAAAAGGAAAGGTCAAACGACCAGGAAAGGACCGGTTTAGGTACGAAATTAAGTGCTACGTCATATAATAAAATTAAAATTTTTTGAAATTTTTGGTATAAGAGGAAAGGAAATCCAATGGGAAGGCAAATTTACGCTGTTATGACCATTGAAAGACATATAAAGGAACCAATTTTTATTTCATCTGGGGGAAGTAGAGCTAGGAAAAAGGAAGGCGATAACTGGAAAGGATTTTTCATTAATTGGGAGCATATTATTCATTTTATTATTATAATTATTATTATATCAATGTTATCTAAATAGTGATGTAAATTATGAAGAAATTGAGGGGAACCAAGAAAAACATATACTTAAACAAGATGGTACCCAGAGGGGAACATGCAAAAGGACAGAGTTTTCAAATACCAAAAAACGAAAGTTATTATGGGGAGTATGACGACCCAGAGACGTTAAGCAAGGGATGACGGTCATCAATCAATTTTAATTTTATTATATGACGTAGCACTTAATTTCGTACCTAAACCGGTCCTTTCCTGGTCGTTTGACCTTTCCTTTTATTCTTTTTGAGTGATCCCTTACATCTGTCACGTGGTCGTCCTTTGTCAGCGCCCTGTCAAAGTTGTCACTTTTCATTCATTTTTCTTTAAGATGGCAGGTGGTTAATTAGTTTTGAATTTCAGCATCCAACGTTATCAATGGCATCCCTGCTGTAAATGCCATGTTTTTATGTTAAACTGTTAGTGAATAGTGGTTGTTTTAATTCAGTGTTGGTTTTTTACTATGGCGATTGTTTTTGATGGTCATTCTTGTTAGATTAATTTTCATGCTACAAGTGAGTTTTGTTGACATTTTTTCATAATAATAATAATAATTTGTGATTGTTTAGAACAATAATACTGTTTAATTAAAATAGTTACATATGAATAATTGTAAAATTAAAATCAAATTAGAAATTAATAATTAAAATTAATATTTTTAAAAAAACTTAACTTCATAACACCAAGTCTCTATGCCTAATTTTCTTTATTGGTTGCTTCGTTATCTCTTTTTCAGTTTGTGCCCTGATGAAGGTCCCAACCTAGGACCGAAATATTGGCTAAATCAATATAGTATGAACATCTGCTGATGCCCGTTTTGCCGAGTCCCTCAACTAGTTTCATAATTTAGGATTTTATATATATATATATATATATATATATATATATATATATATATATATATATATATACATATATATATAATGTAATACTTGCGCGCACTTTTCTGGAATGTTCTCCACAGGGTGTAGATTGAAGAAAAATTATCACGAGTGTATTTCCTTTAATAATTTATCTGATATATAAAAAAAAATTCAAGGTGATCAGTTTTGATTAAAGATCGGAAAAAAACTTTATTAAAAACGAATTTGGGGTTTGTTTTGTGACGTCATTGGTTCTTTTATACATCCGTATTTTAAAAGCAATCAACATACGGAACACTAATTGCGCAAGTCCGACTTCCACTTGGCCAGTTATTTGTTCTAAGTTTCTGGTAGTTTTCACCTCTTCGGTTCAACGTTGTTTCAGTTGGAATGTGCTTATATAGTCTAGGAAATGTATTTAAGCTAGGAATTCTTCTTTACCTTCCATATAATCTTGCATATTCCCCTTGTACTTGCCTTTTATTATAACCATTTTAATAAATATTTCATACACATCCCATTTTTCATTCTCCGAAAAAACATGTTTATACTAACATACGACTATCAGAGAAATATTCATACCTAGAACCCCCACTTCCAATTATTCTCATTGTGCCAATTTAAGTATTGATCTAGAGACCACAATAATAGTTGGTATCCTGTTCTTCACTAATCAGAGTGCATAATTTCAGTCAGTTTTGAGAGGGTGAACCGATGTTCAGACCTGCTTCACACAAAAACTTAATAAACTAGCCAGAAACTCGATTTATGTTCAGTGACTTGTAAAACTTAATTCTAGTTCTAACTACCTACCAAATACTTTTTTATCATGATTACGTGCTTCTTCTATATATATATATATATATATATATATATATATATATATATATATATATATATATAATCAATCGGTTTTATAACGTCTTCCGATGCCTAATTTCCACTCCTCCCGGTTTCTCCATCCCTCGTCCTCCAGATCTCTCTCTAGTACTTCCTTGTTGATTCCTGCTCTCCAGCTTTGGCGTGGTCTTCCTCGCTTTCTTTTTCCATGAGGGTTCCAATTTAAAATCTTTTTAGGTAGTCGGTCTTGTGACAACTGTTGGGTTCTGATTTCGTCCACTATATCGTGCTTTATTTCTAAAGCTCGCCTTATCGTGTCATTTGGTATGCAGTATTTTCTGGATTTTCTGGCTGCTCGTCTCCAGAAATCCATTTCTGTAACTTTTAGTATTTTTTCTGTTCTTTCCTTCAATGGCCACACCTGGGAGCTGTAAGTTATTATACTTTTCACTATTGAGTTGTAAATTCTCTTCTTATTTTCAGTGGTTATGTTTTTGTCCCATAGTATACTATTAAGCATTGCAATCGCTTTTCTTCCTTGGATATTCCTCTCGAATATTGCTTCTTCCAGTGTTCCGTCCCTAGATATTCTCGTTCCCAAATACTTATAACTGGCACAGTGTTTGATGGTGTGTCCTATGGCCAGTTTCAAGTCCTGCTGTTGTCCTCCGACGCACATGTACTCGGTCTTTTTAATATCGACTTCTAGGCCCCACTTTTCATATTCCTCCATAAGTTTTCGTGTCATGTATTCCATATCATCGATGTCCTGAGCGACTACTACCTGGTCATCTGCGAATGATATCGTGTACAATATAGTATTGTCATTCAGTGGTAATCCCATACTGCTGCATTTCCTTTTCCAGTTCTTCAGTGCACTATCCAAATAGATTTTAAATAGCGTTGGGGATATACAGCAGCCCTGTTTGAGACCCTTTGTGACCGGGAACCCTGTTGTTATACCATATTTGGTTTTCACACTACTTCTTGCGTCTTGGTATAAGGATTTTATGGCTTTAATTATTTCGGTGCTTACATTACTCTGTTGTAGTGTTTCCCACAATCTCATTAGGGGCACGCTGTCGTAGGCCTTTTTTAAATCAACAAACAAGACATGGACTTCCTGATCAAATGCGGTTTTCTCTTCTAGGATTTGTGTCAGTGAGAAGAGATGGTCTATTGTGTATCTTCCTGCTCTAAAGCCTGCCAGTTCTTCAGCTTCTACGTCCGCGTATTCCGTTTCTATTCTATTTTTAAGTATTTTTCCGTATATTCTGCTAATAGATCCTGTAACCGTTATTCCCCTATAGTTATCGCAATTATTTTTGTCTCCTTTCTTATGAATTGTTGATATGTATGATATTTTCCATTCCTCAGGTACTTCTGATGTGTTAATGCATCTTTGGAATAAGTTCCTCAAAGCGCTAAATAGCTTTTCAGTTTCGTATTTTACTATCTCTCCTGGGATGTTTCCTGGTCCTGGAGCGCTACCATTTTTTAGCGTTTTACTCCCTTCTTTAACTTCTGATATTGTTATCCTTATTGGGGATCCTCGTATAACTATATTTGGGTTTCCATGTTGGGTACTTTTGAACTCTGGTCTATCTTCTGTTAGCATATTTGTAAAATATTGGTTCCATTTTTCTGGTGTTATTGGTGAGAAGATTTCTCTTTTCCGTTCTGTTCTCATATTTTTAAGAAGTCTCCAGCTTTCTGTGCTTTTTCTTCCTCCTATGTAAGTGTTGAGTCTTGAGCATGTCGTTTCCCATTGGGTGTTCTTTTTGTCACTAATCATTTTGCGTACTCTAGCTTGGGATTCTTTGTATTTTACTTTGTCGTTTGTGCTCTTTGAACTTAAGTATTTGTGATAGCTTTTCCGTTTTTCTTCAATATCGTATTTAATTTCTTCATCCCACCAATATGGTTTTTGCTGTTTTTCCCTTTTCTCTTGGTACCCTAATGCTTCCAGTGCGGCTGCGTGTAGGCATTCCTTTATATACTTATATTCTTCTTCTATATTAACAAATCCCGTCCGTTGTATCTTTTGGTCCAGGTATAGATTTCTGATACTTTAATTTTGTAAGCTGTCTGTATTATATCTTATTGTTGTTTCACTTGTTGTGTGCTGTGTACTTGTATCTTCCAGTTTGCTTTCCCGTGTTGTTCGTGAGGTTATCTTTACTTTCACGAGGTAGTGGTCGCTGCCACATGAAGCCCCTCTTTGGACTCTTACATCTAGGAAGTTTAATCTAGATCTCTGACGTATTATCATATAGTCGATAATACTTTTTAAATTTCTTGTTGTTTGTCTCCATGTATATTTATGAATATCCCTATGCTGGTAGTGTCCGTTTAATATTGTAAGGTTGTTTTGTTCACATATCTCTATAATTCTCCTTCCGTTGTCGTTAGTAACTTCTTCGCCATATTTTCCTACCACTTTATCGTGTTCTTTCCTTCCTGTTCTTTCATTTAGATCACCCAAAAGTAATATCTCTCTTGATGTTCCAATTTTGCGTATTTCCTCATTTAGTTGTTCAAAAAATGAATCCTTGTTATTAGCCAGATCGTCGTCGTTGACAGCGTATACCCCCAGTAAGGTTGTGTTATTACCTAGTATTTTGAGATTCATCTTTATGATTCTTTCACTAATCGGTTCCCAGGTGGTTATGAATTTCCTCAGTTTTCTGTGTATTAGTATGGATACGCCTTGTTTTGCTCTATCTTCTTTGGGCACTCCACTATAAAAGTGATCGTAATGCCCCCAACTTTCGGAGCCTTTTCCTTTCTTCTTTGTTTCCGTCAGTACTGCAATTTCGACTCGAAGATTTTTCTAATTCATTTACAACTTCATTTACTTTCCTGGAGAGACCTTGTATGTTCCATGTACCACATATCGTTGTCCTTCTTCTTTGCTGTTTTCGTCTTCATATATCCGTTCGATTTCGAGGCTTTGGATTAGGTTTTTTAGCAGAGGCTTTTTTTACATAGGGTAGGGAGCTGGCCTACCGCTTCAACCCTCCTCCTTTGTCCGGGCTTGGGACCGGCAGTGACAACTGTAAGCTACTCAATCCACCTACAGCCGCCCCAGGCGGAGTTGCTTCTTCTCTAACTTTTCTAACTTTTATTTTAGTGAAGAAGAAACAGAACGAATGGAATTACCTGTAAAATCAATAGAACCAATATATGTTAATATTATATATTGATTAGATTGGAAATACTTATCGGAGGTTAAATGTGTTGTGATCATGTTTTTCCTTGTGTATTGTTAAGTATTATTTCTACTCTAGAACGTTTAACTCCTAACAAGCTTTGTGTATTTATCAAAAAAATGAAACCGAGGTTTTTTAAAAATGTAATAAATGCAGATTAATTGTTGGATTGTGGGTTGAGGCAAGTTTACCTTAAACAAGACCATCTGACAACTTTATTAGTCATTGATAAATGAAAAGTTGCTTTTACAAGCAGTATGTTTATATCGTAACCTATTTTTTCCATACGGTAATTATCCTTGATTATTCCATTAGTGTAGTCGATTAAATTGAATTATATTAGCCGCACAATGTCGTCGTCCATTACTTACGTTTAAATACTGATTGATCTAGACATTATATCTACCATTATTATGAACTAATTTATGGAAATATTAATTTGAATTTTATACTTGGTATTTAAGGAGGTTGAGGCGTTAAACGTAAAATATGAAAACTATTTTGTATAGATTTATTTCCATAGATTAATTAGTTTAGAAATTTTCTATGAAAAATTTAAGGTCTTTAGGAAACTTATTTAAATAAAAATCGAAGTTAACAATACATACAGCCTTGGCTAAAAGTATTAGGCACCCCTAATAAACACGTGAAACTCATAACTTAAACAATATACAGTCTCTTTTACAGGTCCGTTAAACACCTGGCCCACAAGATTGCGATAATGAGGATTTTTGAAAAATATTTTTTAATGTTTTATCAGTCTCTTTTCTACTTGTAGTGTCAAGAAGCTTCCGTGCGTGTTTTATTTGTGAACTGGACATTCTTATATTTGAGAAATGCCTAAGAAAAGTGAACTTGGTATCGAAAAACGAATTAAAATTCAAACCGTACATGAACAAGGCAAGTCCTAACTAGAAATAGCCAAGTTAGTGAAAGGTTCTCGGTGCGCAGTGCAATGTGCTATTAAAAGGTTTGTAGAGACTGGCTCCCATGCCAACAAAATGAGAACGGGCAGAAAACGTAAGACTAATGAGCGACAGGACAGAAAACTCATCCACGAGTCTATTAAAAATCGAAAAAAAACATCATCTGAGCTCGCTGCCACTCTGTCTGAAGAGATTGGGATGCCGATTAGTTCTCGAACGGCAAGGAGAAGACTGGCCGAAGCTGGATTAAGAGGGTGCAAGGCTAGCCTTGGAACGCTTAGAGTGGGCTCTGAGGCACCAACATTTAGCGAAGAGGATTGGTCTAATGTTGTATGGTCCGACGAATCCAACTTTGAGGTAAGTTTTTATATGATTTATTTTATACAGTTACTTTTGATTTAATCCGTTTTAGTTAAAATAAGAACTAATTTTTTAATTGGGTATTTTTTCTATTCTTACAGCTACTCGGAACGTCAGGTGTGACATTCGTGAGGCGGTGTGTCGGCGGGGAATACCATCCAGATTGCGTGGTATCTACTGTAAAACACGGAGGAGGCAGCATTATGATCTGGGGCTGCATGGCTGCTAAAGGTGTCGGCGAAATGTTCGTTTGTGAAGGCCGCATGAACAGTCAAAAGTACATAACTGTACTGATGCCTTCGCTAACGCGCATTTTTGGCGACACTAATTTAGATGACATCAAATTCCAACAAGATAATGCACCTTGTCATAAATCAGCGGCTTCAATGCGCTGGTTTAGAGACAATAACATTGTCTTGTTGGATTGGCCGGCGCAGTCTCCAAATCTAAACTCTATCGAGCATTTTCGGGGTATTCTGAAGCGCAAGATACAAGAGCATAGCATAACATCAAAAACAGCGCTAAAAAGCGCTTTGATGGACGAGTGGGATGCCATAAGTACAACTGAATGTACTAAGCTTGTACGCAGCATGCCCCAACGCGGCCCGAAATGAACAAGAAAAAAGTACTTTTTCGTCAAGACAATGTACCGTGTCACAATTCAATGGTTACGATGGCAAAATTGCATGAATTGAAGTTCGAATTGCTTCCTCATCCACCATATTCTCCAGATTTGGCCTCCAGTAACTATTATCTATTCGCAGACCTCAAAAAAATGCTCGCGGGGAAGAGATTTGGCTCGAATGAAGAAGTTATCGCCGAAACTGAGGCCTATTTTGAAGGCAAAGACAAATCCTTCTACAAGAAATGTATAGAAATGTTAAAAAAGCCTTGGGTTGATTGTATCGCTCTTGAAAGAGACTATATTGATGAATAGAGTCGAATTTTGCAAAAGAAAATGTGTTTTAAGTAGCTAGACCAAAAACTTTTCAGCCTATCCGTTATTTTGAGTCAGTAAAGACAGTCACTTTATTCTAGGGCGCTAAATTAAAACTGAAGTTGACATAAATAAAATATTTAGAACTGTAATCTACAAAATTTCAACGCTTTTTGTAAAAAGAATATTTATTCATAATCTAGTCCGAGAAAATAAAACTTCATGGAGTGGCTTTATTGAGCATGGATTGTATATGTAATAATTTTTTTTTTCAATATTTCCAATTTTAGATGAAAGTTATAGTGAAAACAGTTTTATTTCTTACATCGTGAAGAGGCTCTGGAGCCCCGAAACTTTGATGTTATGTGGTTAAAATTAATGACTCAACAAACCACAAGGTTCATCTGTATCCTCTACCGACCACCAAGTGATACTAACTTTAGAACACGTTTCGCTTCTCTTGCGGACACCATTGATCATTTACGAATTAACTATCCAAATTCCGAAATTGCCATCCTGGGCGACTTTAATGTTCACAACATCAACTGGCTTAAATACTCAAATACTACCGACGAACAAGGTCGTGAAGCTGAATCATTCTCAATCAGCTGTGGCTTAACTCAGCTTATTGACGAACCAACACGGATCCCTGATCGAGACGGGGAGTTCGCCAGTCTTCTCGATCTGTTTTTAACCGCCAATCCAGAGATTTACACTGTCACCGTAAATCTGCCCTTAGGTTCTTCCGACCATAAACTGCTTTCGACATCGAGTATCCTACCAATCAGTGACAGAGAGGCGCCTAAACCTGCGCAAGATTTGGCACTTCAGATCTGCTAAATGGAAAAATCTCATGGAATATTTTCGAACTTTCCCTTGGTTAGACGTTTGTTTTCGTTCTGACGACCCATCTGACTGCGCCAGGGAGGTTTCCAATGTTATTTTGGCTGGTATGGAAGCTTACATTCCTTTTTCGAAGAAATGCCCTTCCAACGGCAAGCCTTGGTCTGATCGAAAATACAAAGAAGCTGTTGCTTCTAAACATCTTGCCTACCGACGATGGCGTGAAAATCCTAACACCCATAAATCGTAACACCTTTGTTCGTGCCCGGAACAGATGCAAAGAAATTATCGACGAAACCAAAGAGGCACACAATCAGCGAATTAGAACCAAATTTCTCGCTTGTCCCAACAATTCCAGGTCCTTTTGGTCAGTCGCTAAGGCAGTTAGCCAAAATTTCACCAAATCCATTATGCCGCCACTCACACTGCCAGATAATTCTATTGCAATGACACCCATTGAAAAAGCGAACTTGTTGGCTGAACTCTTTGCTTCCCATTCTACTGTCGATTTCCAAGGAAAAACACCACCTACTATTTCATAGTGCAGTCAAGGATGCCCGATGTTGTCTTCAGACAGCGTATCATAAAACGTATTTTAATGAAGCTAGACACCAAAAAAGCTTCTGGCGCTGACGGAATACCTGCCATAGTTGTCAAAAACTGTGCGAGGGAACTGACACCAGTTTTCTGTAGACTTTTCAACCTATCCTACAGAAAGGGAATATTTCTTCCCTACTGGAAATGTTACCTAAAAAAGGCAAGAAGACCTTGCCAATTAACTACCGACGTAGTCGCACTGCTTTCAATAATATCGAAAGTCATGGAAAAGGCTATCAATCAACATCTTCTAAAATATCTTGAAGAATTCAACATTATTAGTGGTCACCAATATGGCTTTCGTAAACATAGATCAACAGGAGATCTTCTGACTTATGTAACACAGGTTTGAAACAACGCAATTGAACACTTTGGAGAATCTCGAGCGGTTGCTTTTGACATATCCAAGGCATTCGACCGTGTTTGGCACGATGGGCTGTTGGCTAAGCTACGTTCTGTGGTATGTCTGAAAAGTTCTGTTTGTGGCTCTCATGTTTCCTCAGTGAGCGTTCTTTACGAGTGGCGGTCGACTGATTTCTTTGTAACATCTTCACTATCAACGCCGGTGTGCCCCAAGGTTCCATACTATCTCCTACTCTCTTTCTTATTTACATTAACGATCTGCTGGAAAAGACCGGAAATCCAATCCACAGCTTTGCAGATGACAGTACGCTTATCTCTTCAATCACTTTGAACGCTCGGACATCGGCTGCTCAGGCGAGTGTCCGCAGACAGCAGGAAGTTGTTCAACTTAACAAAGACCTAGAAGAAATTCTATCTTGGGGTGACCGTAACCAAGTGGAATTTAACGCTACCATAACCCAGGCGGCAGTTTTTTCTAAAAAAGTTAACGTTGCAGAACCCGACATAGTTATGGCGGGGCACTCCATTCCTCTAACATCGTCACTCAATTTGTTGGGCGTTAATTTAGGAGCAAATATGTCCTGGCATGAGCATGTTGCAGGCATAGCAAGAAGGGCTTCTCAAAAGTTAGGAATATTATTTCGAACCAGAAAGCTTTACACTCCACAACAACTGTTAATTCTTTACAAAGCTGAAATTCGACCAACTATGGAATACTGCTTCCATGTTTGGTGCTCCGCTCCCAAACATACACTGCATTTGTTGAATTCTATTCAGAGAAAAGCTGTTCGTCTGATTGGAGACCCGGAACTAACCGGCGGCCTTGGTTCGCTGAAACATCGAAGAGCGGTTGGCGATTTGAGCCTATTCTACAAGTATTTTCATGGAAAGTGTTCGGAGGATGTGGTCCGTTTAATTGCTCCCAAGGCGGTGCATGTTAGAAATACACGTCGCGCTGATGCTTCACATTCGTATGAGGTTCAGCTTGTTACTCCTCGTACAACGCTTTTCAAGCAGTCTTTTACATGGAGAACATCATCCCTTTAGAACAATTTGCCCAGCACTGTATTTCCCACCGAGTACAATTTACAGCGATTCAAGAACAACGTGAATCGTTTTTTCCGCACACGTGTCGCTCCTGTAGCGCTTTAGGGACTTCCCTGCAGAACGTGTCCTAGACCGATGAAAAAAAAAAACTACTAAATAAATACCGTAATGTCCATCAAATTCTGAAACTTTAACGTAAACCATGAAACTATTTCAAATTATGAATTTCATAAATTAATGGTATGTAGAAAATGGTAAACGTTTTACTACGGTAATAATTCTTTTTTTGGGTCGCATGTCTCTTGACAGTTCATCTACTCGCTTTAAGCTCCAGATGCTCCTTGCCAAGTTTTCTACTTTACCTCCTTAAACATTTAAAAGGCTAAAAGTTCTCCACTAACTTTTATCGTAAGATTAATTAAGGATGGAAGGAAAACTCTTGGAGCTCTAAAAATAAAACGGACAGATTAACATGCAATAAAGATAAAGTTGAAAATAGAATAACCTACGAGGATGGACTGAAAAGTTCGCGGCCTCACCAAAAAATAATTATAATATTTTTATTATAGTACCCTCAATAAGTTCATACTTTCTTTGGTTGTCACAGTGTAAAGTTTTGTTGCTGTAGAATTTGTGGTTTTTAGGTTAGAACGAGTTTAGTGAGACGAAGTGCAGCGTTGTTGGAAAAATGGAAAAAATTGAACAACGTGCAGTCAACTACCTGTTTAAAAAAAGATTAACACCAAAGGAGATCCACGATGATATGAAAACAACACTAGGGGAATCTGCTCCGTCATATACCACTGTGAAAAATAGATTGCAGAATTTAAACGTGGACGAGAGAGCATCGAAGATGCCCCTCGTTCCGGTTTGCCCACGACGTCTACAACTGAAGAAAACATCGGCAAAGTGTGTGATCTCATATTGAAAGACCGTAGATTAACTGTTAGGGAGATTACACAAAACATCATTGCCAACGAACTCGGATTTTCTAAGGTTTCCGCTAGGCGGGTCCCCAGATTGCTTTCAGTTGAACAAAAACGAATTCGACTCACGATTTCTCGCTACTGTTTGGAGATATTTGCGGCTGATCCGCAAGATTTTCTTAGTAGGTTTGTGACAATGGGCGAAACCTGGGTTCACCACTATACTCCAGAGTCAAAACAACAATCCAAGCAGTGGAAAAAATCTGTTGAACTGACCTCAAAGAAAGCGAAGGCAATTCTGTCGACTGGAAAAGTGATGGCATCAGTTTTTTGAGATGCAGAGGTATTATTATGGTGGACTACCTTCCGAAAGGCGAAACAATAAACTCGACTTACTATTGCACCCTTTTGTGTCGTTTACGTCAAGAAATTAAAGAGAAACGCCCAGAATTATTGAGAAAGAAAGTTTTGTTCCATGAGGACAACGCTCGCGTTCACACGTCTGTTGAGTATGTGGCTCAAATTCGTGATTGTGGTTTCGAATTGCTGCCCCACTTATTCTCCTGATTTAGCACCTTCGGACTTTTTTCATCTGTTTCTAAACGTAAAAAAAAAAACACTTCGGTGGCCAGAAATTTTCATGAAATGAAGAAGTCGAAGCTGCAGTTAACTAGTATTTTGAAGACCTTGAGGAATCTTTTTTTTCAAACGAGTGTGGAAGCTTTAGAAAGCAGATGGAAGATATGCATAGAGCTAGATGGAGATTACGTCGAAAAATAAAAATATTTTTCTACGTATTTTATTTTGTTTTCTCGAAGGCCGTGAACTTTTTAATAATTTTTATGGGACTGATAAATTAATAAAAAAACATTTTTTGAGTCCATAATTTTTCTAACATATATTTTAAGTCTTCAAGTTTAAGAAAAAAATTTTTACTTAATTTTTTAAATAATTTTTTATAGGGGTTTTTTGCAACCTCATGGAAGCCATTTTGAAAATTTTGATCTGCTGACGGGCACGATTGCAGCTCACTGAAACGTCTGAAAAAAAAATCCTTAAAAAAGTATGACTATGCCTCCAGTATAGACTACGATTATTTTGTTTGAGCAAAAATTCACAAAATAGTGGGTCTCCAAACACACGTAAGTCCTAAGGGATATTACAAACATTCATTTTATGACTATTTTATGGTCTTTTGTTTTTATATTAGAGGCTGGTTTGAAAAGTCCGTGCAAAGTCCGAGAGATGGCACCACCGGCGCGTATCGAGGTCATGTTTAGTTAGTAGCATCTCTTGAATGAACGCACACCAAGTTTCAGCCATATTGGTCTATTTCTTTGTGTTTGGCATTCGTGTGAATCAAGGAAGTCGAGTGATTTTCAAGAAGTGGACGAAAAAGAATTTCGTGTGGTGATTAAACATTACTTTATGAAAGGCAAAACGCCTCAGGAAACTAAAGAGAAGCTTGATAAACATTATGGTGACTCTGCACCTTCGATTAGAACAGTTTATAAGTGGTTTCAAAATTTTCGGACTGGCCATATGGGCACAAGTGACGCTGAACGTTCTGGACGGCCTGTGGAGGTTACGACTCCAGAAATCATTGATCAAATCCATTATATGGTGATGGATGACAGAAGAGTTAAGGTGCGTGAGATTGCTAGTGCTGGTGGCATCTCGACTGAACGGGTACATAATATTTTGCATAAACATTTGGACATGAGAAAGCTATCCGCAAGATGGGTGCCGCAATTGCTCACGCTTGACCAAAAACGGAATCGTGTGAAGTGTTGCAAGGATGGTTTGCAGCTGTTTCAGAAGAATCCGGAGGACTTTAAGCGTCGTTTCGTCACTGTGGATGAAACATGGATACATTACTATACTCCTGAGACCAAACAACAATCTAAACAATGGGTTACCAAGGGGGAATCTGCACCAAAAAAGGCGAAGACCGTTCCTTCGGCCGGAAAGGTTATGGCGACTGTCTTTTGGGATTCGCAAGGGATAATCCTCATCGACTCTCTGGAAAAGGGTAAAAAAACTATTACAGGTGAATATTATTCATCGTTATTGGACCGTTTGAAAACCGAGCTGCAAGAAAAACGACCGCGATTGGCCCACAAGAAAGTCCTTTTCCATCACGACAACGCACCAGCACACACTTCAGCAGTTGTGGTCGCAAAATTAATGGAAATAGGATTCCAACTCGTTTCACATCCCCCCTATTCTCCAGACTTGGCTCCCTCGGACTACTATTTGTTCCCCAATTTGAAGAAATGGCTGGCGGGACAAAGATTTTATTCAAACGAGGAGGTGATCGCAGACACTAATGGATATTTTGCAGACTTGGACAAATCCTATTATTCGGAAGGGATCAACAAACTAGAACATCGTTGGACGAAGTGTATAAGCCTAAAAGGAGACTATGTCGAAAAATAAAAAAGGTTTACCCCAAACACATAAGTAGTTTTTATTTTTGCACGGACTTTTCAAACCAGCCTCGTATATAGAAATTGATTAATCTTCCATCATATTAACCGGTCGGTTAATATGATGGGTAATATATTCTTCCACACAACAATAGCCGCAGTATACACTAGAATAAAAAAGATTGATTAATTTTTTCGTCAATTTTTAATGTTTTTTTTTACGAAAAGAAATGATATTTTTAAGATCACCAAGGTCTTAACAAGGTCTCACCCAGGTCTCAAAAATATAATTTTTTTCGTAAAAAAAACATTAAAAATTAAGGATAAAATTAACCAATCTTTTTTATTGTAGTTTATACTGTTGTAGAAAAACACATTAATATTTCAGATCCATCGGTTAATATGATGGAAGTCTTTTGTTTCTATATTGTATAGAAGTTGATTAATTTTCCATCATACTAACCGATCGGTCTGAAATTTTAATAAATTCTTCTACACAATAATAGCCCCAGTATAAACTAGAATAAAAAAGATTGGTTAATTATTTCCTCAATTTTTAATATTTTTTTTACGAAAAAAAATGATATTTTTGAGACCACCAAGGCCGTAAAAAAACATTAAAAATTGAGGAAAAAAATTAACCAATCTTTTTTATTCTAGTTTAGGGGGCTATTGTTGTGTACAAGAATATATTAAAATTTCAGACGGATCGGTTAATATGATGGAAGTCTTTTGCTTTTTATTGGATAGAGATGTATTAATTTTCCATCATACTAACCGATCGGTCTGAAATTTTAATATGTTCCTCTACACAACAGCCCCAGTATAAACTAGAATAAAAAAGATTGGTTAATTTTTTCCTCAATTTTTAATGTTTTTTTACGAAAAAAAAAAAACATTAAAAATTGAGGAAAAAATTAACCAATCTTTTTTATTCTAGTTTATATTGTTGTAGAACACATTAATATTTCAGACCGATCCACAGTGTGTCGACTAGTACAAGTTAGCTGGACAAAATTATTTTTTCGCTTATTTCAATTGTTTATGTATATTCTAGGCATATTAAGTTATTTTAAGAAAAAATTCATCGCGTTGGTTTTTTTTTTATGGGCGTGGCTAATTTTTTCCCCTAAATTAGTCAACTACGCAGACATATTTAAGGATAACTCGGGAACAACTTGTCAGATTTTTAAAGATAAATAAAACATTAAAAAATGCGTAACAAAATTTTATTAAAGTTGATTGAATATTATTTTATTCTATCTTTTATCGTTTTGGAGTTATTTAGAAATTAATGGAGAGAAAAAAATTTTTTTCGTGTAAAATTCATTATTTTTTTTTTCGGTAAAAAAGCGCAATAACAAAAGAAAAACAAAATATTATTTTTGTTTTTGTTTATGTTTTATGTTTATGTTTTATTTAATAAGGCTTGCAAATTTATTTCAGCACGAGTTTCTGTTATAGCAATGTGCTCCTCTGCAGGGTAACAGGCCTGTTTGGACTTTTTTAAACTAAAATATGACGGAAACACATTATGCCCCGCCTTCATGGACCACTTCCTAGTTTGTTTGTAAGAATGCGTTGTTGACTTAGAATCTATATAGTAAGCTAAGGCTTCGTCACTACTTAATTGCCTAGGATTAACGGAACTAGTATTTTTAGACTTAATAATATTATCTGGGCTCTCACTAATGTCTCTAATCACATTGGCAATTTTCCTTTGCCCTGCTGAACGCATAGCAATTTCGGCAGCAGTCACCAATTCACTGACACTTCGGGATTCTACGAGATCCACGACGCGACGTTTCTTCGTCTTAAACGACGATTCCTCGAAATCTTTGCGAGGTCTTCCTGCAGGAGTCACATTCTCACTTGATGTTGAAGGTTGTGGCGCAAAAGAACTCGCAGTAAACTGTATGTCTGCTTCATCCAACCAATTCTTATTTTTAATTAAAAAACGCTCCTTCGACTTTCCTGAAGCCAACCATTTGGCACCAAACTTATTAGACAAGTTGGATATCTTCAACTTTATTTCTTTTTGGCTGCTTTCAGTAATGTCACCAAAGTGAAATTTTGAAGAAAGAAAGTCATATACACGCGAGTTTTTTTCATTCTTCGTGTGTTTCAACCACTCCTCAAAAAAGGCTACCCTTGAAATAGAGTAAACGTGTTCTGGAAAAAAAGAAAAAAAAAAACATGTTGTACTGAAGTGTGCTAAACAATATGTGTATTTTTACGAAGAATAAAGTTATTTCTGTGTAATATCTAAAAACTAGCCCGGATAGAGGTGAATGTCTGTATATTCTGAACTTTCAAAGTTTTTTTTTTTTAAAAACACGCTAAAATATATAGGCTATTTAAAAAAAATACCAAAAATTCAAATTAATAGATTCTGATTAAAAAAATACATTAAAAAATAGTACTTACCCTCAGTATTATTATTCATCACAAAAACTTTCACAATATTACAATATGTCACTATAAGATGTGCACGAAAGTGTCGCTAAATTGCAACTGATTGATTGAAAGAGCTGCATTAAACTCATTACCTGACTTCTGACGCTTATGACTCGCCACTTGCAAATTTGATAAACAACCTTTTCTCGGAATTCGGGGTTTGGTGGTGTTGTTTACGTTTTGCAAATAAGATTTCCTGGAAATCATAACATGAATTTTGTCCACCTAGCATGTTCTACGCGACACACTGTACGATCGGTTAATATGATGGAAGTTTTTTGTTTCTATATTGTATAGAAATTGATTAATTTTTCATCATACTAACCGATCGGTGTGAAATTTTAATATATTCTTCTACACACCAATAACCCCAGTATAAACTAGAATAAAAAAGATTGGTTACTTTTTTTCTTAATTTTTAATGTTTTTTTTTCGTAAAAAAACATTAAAAATTGAGGAAAAAATTAACCAATCTTTTTTATTCTGTTTATACTGTAGAAGAATACTTAAAATTTCAGACGGATCGGTTAATATGAGGGAAGTCTTTTGTTTTTTATTGTATAGAAATTGATTAATTGCCCTTGATACTAACCGATCGGTCTGAAATTTTAATATGTTCCTCTACACAACAATAGCCCCAGTATAAAACTATCGGGTGGCGCATAAGTAACGCTATGATTTATTTAATGAATAACTTTTTTCTTTCTGATTTTATTTAACGTTGGCGTTTATTAAAATTTAGAATATAGTTTGGAAATATGTTCACATTATGTTTTGAAGATAATATCTTTCAAATCGTGCCCATTGTTTGCTTCGACCTGACGTGCTCTTTCCAGAGCATTTCCCATAACTTTTCTTAGAATTTCAGGTCCCAGCGCCCTCACTTCTTCTCGGATATTCGCCTTAAGCTGTTGGATGGTTCTTGGCTTATTGGCATATACCTTACTCTTTAAGTAACCACAAAGAAAAAAATCGGGAGCCGTTAAATCAAGCGAACGCGGTGGCCAGTAAAAATCAGAAAAACGCGATATTATTCGATCGGCAAAAATTTCACGCAGGAGAGCCATAGTTGGACGAGCTGTGTGAGCTGTGGCTCCATCTTGTTGGAACCACAATTCTGGATTGTTCTCTACCTCGGGCCTTAAAAAATTTTCAATCATTGCCCGGTATTGAATGCCATTCACATTAACCGCAACTTGTTCGTCGTTTTCGAAAAAATATGGTCCAATGATCTTTTCTGAAATTATTCCACACCATACTGTGCATTTAAGTGGGTGCATTTGATGTTCAACAATTATTCTTGGATTTTGGGTGCCCCATATTCTGCAATTTTGTTTATTCATATAACCATTGAGGTGGAAATGGGCCTCATCGCTCATTATGAGTTTGTGAATAAACTCGTTGCTTTCTAGGCACAATTCTTGCAAACGGCGACTATATTGAATGCGTCTTTGTGCATCATTCGGTCTTAACTCATGAACCAATTGAATCTTATATGGGAAAAGGTGTAAATTATGTAAAATTCTTTGCAAAGACCGCCTAGACATCATCAACTGCTGAGAACGTCGCCTGGCGGAAGAGGTCTTCCAGCATGCGGAAGATCACAGACAACCCCTTGTTGCCGAAAACGCTAAACCAATCGGTAAATTGTTGGAGCGCTAGGTGCATTTCGAACATGAAAGAAATTTCGATATGATCTTTGTGTCTGAATAATCGAATGCTGACTTTCATAATAAAATTGAACAACTTTGGTTCTTTGTTCTGTGCTCAGTCTTTTCATCATATATTTCCCAAGATTTTCAAAGTTAATTTTGAAAAAAAAAATAAAAAAAAGATGTTAACAAAAAATTTATTCACTTATTAAATCATAACGTTACTTATGCGCCTCCCTCTAGAATAAAAAAGATTGGTTAATTTTTTCCTCTATTTTTAATGTTGTTTTTACGAAAAAAAATGATATTTTTGAGACCACCAATGTGTCGAAAATATTTTTTTTTTTTTTAAAAAAAAACCATTAAAAATTAAGGAAAAAATTAACTAATCTTTTTTATTATAGTTTATACTGTTGTTGTAGAAGAACACATTAAAATTTCAGACCGATCAGTTAACATGATGGAAGTTTTTTGTTTCTATATTGTATAGAAATTGATTAATTTTCCATCATACTAACCGATCGGTTTGAAATGTTAATATTTTCTTCTACACAACAATAGCCCCAGTATAAACTAAAATAAAAAAGATTGGTTAATTTTTTTCCTCAATTTTTAATGTTTTTTAACGAAAAAAAATGATATTTTTGAGACCACCAAAGTCTCAAAAAGTATCATTTTTTTCTTAAACAAAAACATTAAAAATTAAGGAAAAAATTAACCATTCTTTTTTATTCTAGTTTATACTGTTGTTATGTTGAACATATTAAAATTTCATACCGATCGGTTAATATGGTGGAAGTCTTTTGTTTCTATATTGTATATAAATCGATTAATTTTTCATCATACTCAACGATAGGTCTGAAATGTTAATATTTTCTTCTACACAACAATAGCCCCAGTATAAACTAGAATAAAAAAGATTGGTTAATTTTTTCCTCAATTTTTAATGTTGTTTTACAAAAAAAAAATGATATTTTTGAGACCACCAAAGTCCCAAAAATATCATTTTTTTTTCTTTAAAAAAACAGTAAAAATTGAGGAAAAAAATTAACCAATCTTTTTTATTCTAGTTTATACTGGGGTTATTGTTGTGTAGAAGAACATATTAAATTTCAGATCGATCGGTTAATATGATGGAAGATTAATCAGTTTCTATACAATATAAAAACAAAAGATCATAAAATAGTTATAAAATGAATGTTAGTAATATCCCTTAGGACTTACGTGACATAGTAACTCATAGGGGCTATCAGGAGGATCATTAGAGAATAGGTATAGGCTACAAGCTAATAATGATAAAACTAACTGATACAGAGATGGTTAATATATTTTTTTATTTGATTAATTTTGGTGTAAATAAATTCGCGTTAAGCTACTAGCACATATTCATTTTATTATTCTATTATAAGAAGACCATGGTCATTGTGGTATATTATGTGTATGACATTTATGTTATGTTTTATTTTATATTTAAATAATTATTTATCTATGTACAAGGAAAGTACACACATGGTTTAGAACCGCCTAGGTTTAAGACAATTATGAAAACAGCAGAATTTTTTGGTAGCATACAGGGAAACCCCAACCTCGAATATTTAACAGAAACATACATTAGCTATAGTTGTCGAAAAACTATCTTAAGTCAGAAACAGAGTGGTTTCCACTAGCTTATCAGGATGGTGTGATTAATACCTTATTATATAGTAGCCGGTTTATCGAAATGGCCGACATTAAGCTTAGGACATGTGACAAAGAACCAGAATTACTAATGTGTTTACTGTCAGCGTGCAAAGTTCATGCTATATCCTCTTATATCCATCGTCATAATGTAGCGTTGCGCCGTTCCTTCCGGGAGACCACAAGGTTTACAAGCGAGTGAACCTGATGCAGTACCTCTTGATAAAACAATAAGAACAAAGACTATTTTTGTAATTGAGTTTTCAGAATGGCAGAAACAAATATAGCAATCAAAGGGGAGGAACAACGTTCCAAGTATAAATATCTAAACTACGAACTTCGAGCTCTGTTTCCACCGCATTCAGTAATCATGGGATTTATGCTCAGCTTAGTTTTAGACAGAATAAGAACACATTCCTAGTAAACCTCAAGAAGATACCTGCTTACTGTATCTCGGCTGATTTACTTGAAAAAAGGATGCAGAGGTCAGTGATTCTTGATTTCTCCAGACTGCTCGAATGTGTGTGAGGCGTGATCATCATTATTGAACCATTTCCGGCGACAGTTTTTGTCGGTAGATGTCACAGATTTTGTAACGTTGGATTTTCCTTCTTATTTCAGACTAGCAGTGCCCGCGGCTCCGCTCGCGTGGACTTGATTCACTACTATCGTCACGGCTTATTCGTTACGTTACCTAATGTAATAGAATATCTGCCATTATTTCCCCTTACCTCCCATTATTTCTCCTTATCTCCCTACATAATTTCCATTATCTAGGCCTATCTCTGCTCACCTCTCATTATTTCTCCTTATCTCCCATTATTTCTCCTTATCTCCCATTATCTTACCTTATCTCCCTTTATCTAGGCTTATCTCGACTTATCTCGCAATATTTCTCCTTATCTCCCATTATTTCTCCTAATCTCCCATTATCTCACCATAACTCCCATTATCTAGACTTATCTCTGCTTATCTCTCATTATTTCTCCTTATCTCCCATTATTTATACTTATCTCCCATTATCTAGGCTTATATCGAATTATATAGAACATATAACGTAAATCTGATAAGTGATTCTCAAGTGATAAGCGCACTAACGGACAGACAGTTAGACAGAGAGACGTTGGATTTTATATATATTATATTCTTTGCAACATGATATTGTTCCATATTTAATGGTTTAGGCAGTGTATTGCAAGAGAACGCGCTAAACGGTAACCTTTTTTTTCGACTCGATTTACTATTATCGTCACTGCTTATTCTTTATGTTACCTAACGCAATAAAGTATATCCCATAACCTGGCCAGAGAACATATGTATGGTTTAAAAAAAAAAGTACTTAACGCACTAACGGACAGACAGACAGACAGAGATACGTTGCATTTTATATATATATATATATATATATATATATATATATATATATATATATATATATATACATTATAGATGTAATAATATATATATATATATATATATATATATATATATATATATATATATATATATATATAACCTGGTCAGAAAACATATGTAGGAATTTAAAAAATCACGTAAATCGGATAAGTGGTTCTCGAAGGATAAGCGCACTAACGGACAGACAGACAAAGAGACGTTGCATTTTATATATTATAGATATAGATTATTATTATTATTATATAACCTGGCCAAAGAATATATGTATGAATTTAAAAAAAGACACGTAAATCGGATAAGTGGTTCTCGCGTGATAAACGCTCTAATGGACAGACAGACAGACAGAGAGGTATTGCATTCTATATATATTATAGATTATAGATATTCTCTGCTACATAAAAATTGTTCCATATATAATGGTTTAGGCTGTGTATTGCAAGGGAATGCGCTAGCGGCAAACTTTTTTTCCGACTTCATTCACTATTATCGTCACTGCTCATTCCTTATGCTACCTATCGAAATAAAATATAGCCTATAACCTGGCCAGAGAACATATGTATGTTTTAAAAAAAAAGTACGTAAATCGGATAAGTGGTTCTCCAGTGATAAGCGCACTAACGGACAGACAGACAGAGAGACGTTGCATTTTATATATATTATAGATAATAAGGATAGTGGGTTTTTATAGTAGGCAAGTCTTAAGTCAGAGACTGAGCGATTTCTGCTTCTATGTGAAATAAGAAGAAAAATGATAGCTTTTTGAACTTCTAACGTACTTATCTAAAATATTAAATTTGCCATGAGATATGGAATATACCTTTTAACAACACCTGTTTGTTTTTTAAGGACTACGTTTCCAATATCTCCTTGACCTGGTTTATTTTAAAATGTTTTTATGACAACCATATCTAAAATTTAATAGAAGCTTTTAAAATGCTGTAAGCTGGGAACTTGCCCGCACTTTTGTACCCTGTGAAACGTTGTTTTTCCCACGCTTGGGCGCAATTTTCTTGCAACCTCTTTTTAATTTCTGATAATGAATTGAGTGGATCCTGATTTTAAAAGAACTAAAGAAATTAAACACACACTAGCTCAGTTTTCCTTGGTAGAGAGGTATGGGTAAGAGATAATTTTTGTACGTCTTTTTGGAATTATTTTTTTTATTTCTAAAAAACCTCAGCTGTACGACTTTTGGGCACCATTCATTTTAAAATAGAAAGGATCTAACTTCAGCTAAAAAAATGAAAAAATACTGAAAGGGTGTACAGTTGTTAAATAAAAAAACAGTTTGGTACAGCCGTCATTATCCTGAAAAGTAAGATAGGTATTCAGTGAGACACTAGCTTTAATCAACAAAAAGAAAATTTATTCATGATTTTAAAATAAAAGTTCCAACCTCTGCGGTTTTAAGGATTACAAAAAATTCTAGCCTAACAGGTAGTTATTATTATTAGAGTCCCTAAATCAGACATTTAAATTCTAAAACCTGACTACCCCCGAAAGCGAAGAATCGTGATTTTCACTTCACCTTTTGTCAGTTCAAATTGCTATTAAGACACTTACTTCGGGAATAGGTCTATTGATGAATGTTCTGGTAACTTACGGTTTTTATTTGGGCTTCTAGGCCTTAGATGGAACACAAAACCGATTTCACACTTTGTAGGAAACACTCAGAGCCCACTACGGCTTTACGTTAGAAAAAAAAACTCGTGCTTTACTTGGCTCTCATAATTGTTGCTGTGAGCCTCTACTGCGGCTCGGTCGAAGTAAGCCTGGCTGCGGCTCGATGGAAATTAGCCTACTTGGCGGCTCGGTGGAAATAAGCCCCCTTCCTGTCCTCTGGACCCTTAAATAAGCCGTGGGCACTCTCTCGGTAATATGGCTACGCCGGAACCAAAACTCCGGATACAAAAATTTGACCAATCCCGGCGTATCGATAGATTCGGTCGCAAACCCGCACAGCACACTAATATACCGAGCGGCTAGCAATTTCTGATTAATATACTGCTCGATACAAAAATGAAAAGAAGTACAATTTAAAGTGAAAAATCAGTAACATTACATGGTCTTAAAATCTAAGAAAAAATGAATGTTACAATGTTTTGAATTAATGTTTATTATGTACGGTAATACATGTTTTTATGCATATATTGTGCTCCAGACTGATCAAACGAGACTAAATAAACGTAATAATTATACATATTCACGATATTCTTGGCATTACGTTGCTGCTTGGCAATAGAGAGATTAACTAATTAAAGACCATAAAAGTTAATAAAAAAATATATTTAAACATAACAGCTATATTTCTGGTAATCGAAAGTAAGTATTGAGTAACTCTGTTAAAACGCATGAAATTTCATTCGTCCGCTCTTAATTCAATTTAATTTTCATCACTTGGTGAGACAAACATAGTACTCAAAGAGGAAGAAAAAAAGAAAATCGTTCTAATTCAGAGATTTACAATACGAAATACACACTTTATTGTCACGAAATTCAATAAAACAGTCGTAGTTCCTTGTCATATAGCAGCGGAATCTTAGGAGGAATTAAACCTAAAAAGAGAGAGTGCTATATCTCAGCTCACCTTACAGTGAAGTTGCAGATAGTGGTAATCTTTGGTTTTCGCAGATCGCTGAGGTAGACGACCTTTGTCGATGATACTAGCTGCATGAACGTGAGGCATGGTCACACTAACTAATCTTACCGCGTGGCAGCTTATATAATTGCTTTCATGAACAAAAATAATACATAATAGTGAAGGAAAAATGTTTTTCGTAAAACATATTTAAAATACGAGGATGGATTGAAAAGTTCACGGCCTA
>CM032454.1:7024768-7064768 GCA_019049505.1 Pachyrhynchus sulphureomaculatus
AGTCAAATATCTGCCCTTATTTCCCCTTATCTCCTATTATTTCTCCTTATCTCCCATTATCTCTACATAATTTCCATTATCTAAGCTTATCTCTGCTCATCTCCCATTATTTCTCCTTATCTCCCATTATCTCACCTTATCTCCCATTATCTAGGTTTATCTCGACTTATCTCGCAATATTTTTCCTTATCTCCCATTTTTTTCCTTATCTCCCATTATTTCTCCTTATCTCCCATTACATCACCATAACTCCCATTACCTAGACTTATCTCTGCTTATTTCCCACTATTTCTCCTTATCTCCCATTATCTCACCATAACTCCCATTACTTAGACTTATCTCTACTTATCTCTCATTATTTTTCCTTATCTCCCATTATCTCTACATAATTTCCATTATCTAGGCTTATCTCTGCTCATCTCCCATTATTTCTCCTTATCTCCCATTATCTCACCATAACCTACATTACCTAGACTTATCTCTGCTTATCTCCCATTATTTATACTTATCTCCCATTATCTCACCTTATCTCGCATTATCTAGGCTTACATCGAATTATATAGAACATATCATATGTATAAATTTATAAAAACACGTAAATCGAATAAGTGGTTCTCAAGTGATAAGCGCACTAACGGACAGACAGACAGAGACACGTTGCATTTTATATATATATATTGTATTCTTTGCAACATGATATTGTTCCATATTTAATGGTTTAGGCAGTATATTGTAAGAGAACGCGCTAACGGTAGCTTTTCTTCCGACTTGATTCACTATTATCGTCACTGCTTATTCTTTATGTTACCTAACGCAATAAAATATATCCTATAACCTGGCCAGAGAACATATGTATGTTTTAAAAAAAAAGTACATAACGCACTAACGGACAGACAGACAGAGAGACGTTGCATTTTATATATATTATATATAGATAACCTGGCCAGAGAACATATGAATGTTTTAAAAAAAAGCACGTAAATCAGATAAGTGGTTCTCCAATGATAAGCGCACTAACGGACAGACAGACAGACAGAGAGACGCTGCATTTTATATATATTATAGATATAGATTATTATTATTATTATATAACCTGGCCAAAGAATATATGTATGAATTTAAAAAAGACACATAAATTGGATAAGTGGTTCTCGCGTGATAAACACACTAATGAACAGACAGACAGACAGAGAGTCATTGCATTTTATATATATTATAGATTATAGATTAAAGATATTCTCTGCTACATAATATTGTTCCATATTTAATGGTTTAGGCTGTATATTGCAAGGGAACGCGCTAGCAGCAAACTTTTTTCCGACTTCACTCACTATTATTGTCACTGCTCATTCCTTATGCTACCTATCGTAATAAAATATAGCCTCTAACCTGGCCAGAGAACATAAGTATGTTTTAAAAAAAAAAGTACGTAAATCGGATAAGTGGTTCTCCAGTGATAAGGTCACTAACAGACAGACAGACAGACAGACAGACAGACAGAGAGACTTGCATTTTATATATATTATAGATATATATATATATATATATATATATATATATATATATATATATATATATATATATATATAGGATGTTATGAAAATCGTTTAATGTATTGAAATGAAGATACAAGCAATATTTGTTTTTATTAAATTTAACCATTGCTTTAAATTTTATAAATCTCCGGACTGCGTAATTTTAAATAATAATGCGCCGCCACTGGCACAGCTGGAAGTTTTAAAAGTAAGTTGAAGAGAGACGACAGACACCCGTGACACTCATCGTTGAAATATCAAAGACGTTTTACGTGTACCTATGGAAATGTTTTGCAAAATATTTTTTCGTGAAATATCGCAAATTGGTAATGCAAAAAGTCCCTTAAGTGATTCGTTGATATTGCTGAAGATTAGTGACAAGTAGTTTTGTTAACTATTGCTTTAATTAAACAAGAGAATGATATTTTTATAATGTGACGTATTAACCTATATGTGTTGTTTTCAACGCATTATTTACTAGGAAATTGTTAAAAAGAAACAAGTTATTTGATACTTATTTAGAAGTCACGATTTCTGTAATAAAATAATTAACTGATCGCAACAGTGAAATAGGTATCGTTAAGTGGTTTTCAATTCACCGTTAGACAGACAGGGGCGGTGATTAAATGTTTGGGGCTTTTTTAGGTTAGTTTGACTTGTTCTAATTGAGGGGCGCTAATTATTTTTTTTAATTACTTTTGCTCCAGAGTTATACCAGATTCAATATAATAAGCGGTTTTCATAACACTATATATTTATATACATAATACGTAGGCTGAAAAGTTTTTGGTCTAGCTACTTAAAACACATTTTTTTGCAAAATTCGTTTTATTCAACATTATAGTCTCCTTCAAGAGCGATACAAACAGTCTAACGTTTTCTAACATTTCTATACCGTTCTTGTAGAAGGATTTGTCTTTGCCTTCAAAATAGGTCTCAGTTTCAGCGATAACTTCTTCATTGGAGCCAAATCTCCTTCCCGCGAGCATTTTTTTGAGGTCTGCAAATAGATAGTAATCGCTGGGAGCCAAATCTGGAGAATCCGGTGGATGAGGAAGCAATTCGAACTTCAATTCATGCAATTTTGCCATTGTAACCATTGACTTGTGACACGGTAACACATCTTGATGAAAGAGCACTTTTTTCTTGTTCATTTAGAGCCGTTTCTTTGCGATTTCTGCCTTCAAATGCACCAATCAGTATAGTCGATTAAAATTATTCCATGCGAATCCAAAATACAGAGGCCCAAACCACAGTAAACAGACCACACAGTAGCGAAACTCAAGGATAACTGCATGGGAAAATCAGGTTTGTTTTCAGAAGGTCACGTGGCAATCCGCCATGTTAAAAGTGGACCAGCGCGAGATTTGAAATACAAATAAAGTTGTGCAAAGTTTTATCATTCAAAA
The DNA here is from genome assembly GCA_019049505.1 of Pachyrhynchus sulphureomaculatus. Lineage (NCBI taxonomy): Eukaryota > Metazoa > Arthropoda > Insecta > Coleoptera > Curculionidae > Pachyrhynchus > Pachyrhynchus sulphureomaculatus. The sequence goes on from CM032454.1 coordinate 7,027,713, forward strand.
TCATAGATATAGAAATGTTTGAAAATTTTTGATTTGTTATTTAATACAGCATGAGTAATATAAAAGTTAATGCAGCATGAGTAATATAAAAAAAAATGAAAACGGGTGAAAAACTTGATAGGAAGGTATTTGATGGAATTCTTCATATTCAACTTCAACTTTTAATAACCTTATCCAAAAATTCAAAAGTCTATCAAAGTTAAACGTCACTGTTTGAGGTTAGTTTTATTTACATCATTTTTCAAATAAATTTGTGATTAAAGATGTTTTTTAAGGACTAAATTAATTTAATTTTAACATACGTAACACCTAATGCTATTTTTCTTGTACCGTGAAATAAAAACTTATTGTCATTACTAAGATGTCAACATCTTCTAAAATAAGAGCATTTTTTTCTAAACAGTGTTGTGTTGTTTAGTGTGATAGATCTTTTGTTAATTAAAAAACACTATATCTACTTTTTTGGTACTTATTTTTTTCTTAAACTACAAAACTATATTGTGTAACTTCGAGAAAGGCTAATATAATATTATTAATGAATTATGAACGTATATGTTTAGACCTCCATTTTCTATGTGAATGATCCTTAGAGGTTTTATACCTTTTTGTGTTCTGTTATCCGTCTGCTTTTTGATAACGTAATTAACGCTTGCTTTTATTTACAATGAATTAATATTTAGATCAAAAAGTCAATACAGTAATTTCCTAATTATATTTACATACAATACTTAGTTATGACCAAGCCGACTTGTCAATTACAACTATGTTGGGCATGTGGAATCTTTGGCACAATGACACTACTCAGTATATATCACCACTACACCAAACACTTTATTTTTGCACTCGACGCGCGTTTCGCTAACCATATTAGCTTCATTAGGAGAAATGATTGACTCATATATACTGAGTATTGTCAATTACAGTTTAAAAGGAAAATACTACTATATTTAATTTATAGTATAGGTATACAACAATAGAAATAAGTTCTTTATAGGAGGAATATTAATAACAGTTAACTAAAACTTCAAAGTTTTAATAGTAACTATAATTACCATCAAAATGGACTTCGATTAAGTGCACTGTCCATTTAACGGAACTTATTTTGAGAATATTTTATCCTCTGGCACACATCGTCTGACAAAATCATATTACAAAAATTTCTTTGGAATCACATTAAAATTTTTCTTATTTTAATAGCATATTTGATTCAATAATCGATTTATATCAGTTATTTCAATAATCCCATTGGTGGTTTTGTGATCTCAACACGACACTTAATATTTAAACTTTCAAACCCAGCTTATAAGAAAATAAAATATAATGTATAAAATTCGAAAATAATAAATATGTTGTTATAGGTTCTGTATTCCTTACAATATATTCACAGAAACTTTTGAAAGATTGGCATGAAAAAGGAGCAATGTAATTTATAGAGAAAAATAGAAAAAAAAGTCACTTTCAGAGTATTAATTGTAGTTGCAATTAAACAGTGTTAAATTTATCAGGTTTATTATTAGAAAAGGTGTGTCAAACAATTAATACAGATGAAGTTATTGAAAACTAGAAGCCTCTTGAGAATACGCCTTTTAGAAAAAAATATGTTTTATTTATAATTTACACAAATATAAATAGTTTTAAATAAGTGAATACTAGTTTACACAAAAATAAATCTTTCTAAAAACCAACACAACATCTTTGGGGAAGAAGAAGAAACTAACGCCCCGCATACAGTTTGAATTATTTTTGCAATTCCCAACGGCACAACAATAACCTCCTTTCCCCATGTTTAGATACATTGTTTCTCAACCATTTTGATTCTCTTCACTTACAAACGTTTTTAATTCTCTCTTTCTACAAATTCTCTCTTCCTTCTGTCTTTATATTCATATAAACTGCAGTCACATCAAGAAACGATTTACAATATATTTCCAAAGACACATTTCGAGATCGGATGTAAACACTGAGCGGCCATTTTGAAAAAGGACCCGTCGACGCACGCGCCGTCAAAACTCGTCACCAAATTGGAGCTCAGTTTCGCTACTGTAGTATGTTTACTGTGCCCAAACCTTCCCAGCCAACTGTTTGTGTCTTTGGGCGGCTTTCACCGGCTGCTGTTCACTCAGCTGACTGCCGATTTGATTCCGGTATGTAGTGGTTGATTCACGTTTCATCCATTGTCACATATCGCATAAAAAAATCCTTTTTATTGCCCTTAAACAGGTCCAAACAGGGCTTAGAATCATCAACACGTTGTTGTTTTTGGTCCACTGTGAGAAAACGCGGTACCCATTTCGAACAGAGCTTTCTCATGCCCAAATGTTCATGCAAAATATGACCAAGACGTTCTTTTGATATCATTAGGGTGTCAGCTATTTTACGCAATTTCACTTTACGGTCATTTAAAACAATTTTGTAGATTTTTTTATGTTTTCCGGTGTAACCACCTCATTTGGGCGTTCAAAGCGTTCAGCATCATGCGTATCTGTACTACGCGTTTAAATTCAGCATACCAATAAATGATGAGTGATTTTCCAGGGCAGAGTCCCCATAACACTTATCAAGGCATTGCTTTACTTGAACGGTATTTTTTTCCCCATCAAAAAACAGTTTTTAATCAACACACAAAAATTCGTTTTTTTTTTCCATTGTTTTGAAGATATCAAAAGTGGCGCCAGTAAAAAACCACTGTAACTTGTAAATTAATCGTCGAAATGTCATGAAATTTTGACATGTATCGTGTAAAGGTTGGTACTACGTGTTATTACTTTCCGTGATTTGATACGCCACTGATATGATACTTCAAGAGGCATCCTGTACAACATTCTGAAATACGAACTATTAGTAATAATTAGTTTTTTTTCTCCATTTCACGGTTTCTTACTAATTACAGTGTGTAAGTAAATGGCGCTGTTTACTACTGCTGTTCCTTTTCTTCCTCAGTTTTTCGAGTTTATAGTGACAATTAAACGAGTTACCTAATTAAAGACAGACTTCTTGTGGAAATCTCAAGCTATGTTTATTATTTTGTTTTATGTTTCTACAAAAGGGAAATTACTCGGTGGAAAATAATAGTGAACTCTGATACCTACGTTTCTAAAGTTTCAGTTGAAATACAAGTCTAAACGGTATTTTTTATATACTCGTAGATTTCGTCATCAGCTCCCAAGTGTATACGGCAAGTGTACTTTATATTTATTAGGAAAGTTTTAAGAGTTTTAAGTAGTTAAATATATTCTCTAAACGAAAACTCACTGCAAGTTGTGACAATAATTGAAAATAATCTTTCTTGCGAGATATCACAGGCTCATAAAACAAAGTATCGTACCAAATAACAAATTAGTAGATGCGGTGGAAGTTGTTGACAGTACTTACGTGAAATAACGTTAATATAATGACGTCACAAACATGGCAACCAATCGTGGCGCTTTCGTAGTCACGTGATTTTTTTTAAATTTTATAAATGTTAATCTATTTATAATTAATTGTAAAAAAAATTTAAAAAGTTTTTTGTATCGATTATCAATATTATTTATCATAAAATGTTAATATGAAGTAAAAAAATCGATAATTATTTTTGATCCAAAAACCCAATTGAATATGGCAATGTTGCGAATAGGAAGGACTTCAAAAACAGAAACGAATTGCGTGAGATTCAAGGCATTATTTGAACAAAATGGGTCACTTTCTCCTATCCACAACACTGAAGATATAGAATCTGGAGTTTTAACTATTATATCATCAATTATTAAAGCTACACCATTTTTAAAATTTAGTATTCTAAACAGGCACTTAAAAAAACAAATTAGGTATAAGAACCAAATTATTAAGAGCTTAGCAAACAGGTAGACTCAGAACCTAAGAAAATTTGCTAAAAAACCTTATATCAACAAAATTCAAAACTGAAAAGGGATGTGAGCCTTTATAAGATGACAACGTCTTTAACCAAAAGGTCCTCTCCGAATTTACGAACAGTTTTTTGAAAATCTTACTAGAAATTTTGATAAAAAAAATTAGTATAAAGTAATATATGTTAAATTCGGAAGAAATTAAATATGTATATAATTAAAAATTTAAACATTTAAAAGCACTTAAAAATATGCCTGAAAAACAATTTTGGTTGTATGCAATATATATATATATATATATATATATATATATATATATATATATATATATATATATATATATATATATATATATATATATCAAGGATTTTCTACAGCTGACGCTGTCTTTCTTCTCTCAGCCTTTGATTCCATCCGTTTCTATCTTCCCAGTCTCCATCTGTTAGACCCCTGTCTTCCATAGCCTCGTCCACGTCGTCTCTCCACGATCATCTGGGTCTTCCTCTTTTTCTTCTCCCTATAGGGCTCCACTCCGTTATTTTCTTTATCCACCTGTTACCTTCGCTCCGTCTTATGTGTCCATACCATTTTAATCGTTTTTCTTCAATGGTGTTTATTGCGTTCTCTTTGATATTCTTTCTGCTTCTTATTTCTTCATTTGTTATTCTCTCCATACGTGTCACTCTACATCTTCTCCAATACTCCATCTCTACCGCGTAATTTTAGATTTATTTCTTTTGTTGATCGTCCATGTTTCTGACCCGTATGTCATTATGCTTTGTATTATTGATTTGTATATGCGTGTTTTGTTTCTTTTTGTAATGTGTTTGTCCCACAGGATCGAATTTAATTGTCTTATGCATGTCCGCGTTTGTCCTAATCTAGCTTTAATCTCTTCTTCTGATGTTGCGTTTTTTGAAATGATGGTTCCTAAATATTTAAATCTATCAGTTCCTCTGATTATTGTTTCGTTATAGACTTCTAGATTCTCCACGTTTCCCTCCTTTGTTGTTAGATATTTCGTTTTATCAAAGTTTATTGCTAATCCTGCTTTAGTGTATTCTTCTTTCAGTTTTCTTACCATATAACTGAGGTCTTCCTCATCTTACGCTATGATTACTTGGTCGTCTGCGAAACTTAGAGTATATAAGTAATCTTCTCGTATTGGGACTCCCATTCCACTACATTTTTGCTTCCATTTTTTTAATGTTTGTTCGAGGTATATTTTGAATAGTGTTGGGGATGTAGAGCATTCTTGTATGTATATAACTAAAGCTAAATTATAGTACAGATGTTTTCCAAAAACATAGAAAATAGTGAAAATTATTTTAACTCACAGACCTGGATTAGACTGATCGATGTCAGTTATCGTCCGATCAGCCTTTTGTCCAACCTAGGCAAAATTTTTTGAAAAAATGATTTTGTACAAATTGAATGACCTTTATTCATTAATATCCCTCCTGACGAGCAGTTCGAATTTAGACAAAATCATTGTCAAGTACTGCAAACGACAAGGTTAAAATCAAATATTCTAATGAATTTTAATAGAAAACTCAGCACTGGAGTAGTTTTCTTTGATATTAGTAAAGAATTTAAAAGGGCTCAAGAATGGTTTACTCATCAAATTATTCATAATGGGTATGCCTGATTTCCTCATCCAGTTCATTAATTCTTTTTTAGAAAACAGAAAATTCAAAATTTCAATAGAAGATAGTCTCCAGTGATGGCGTACTCTAAGGTTCCCATTATTCCCCAGTTTATTCAATTTATTCACTGTAAATATCCCAAAATTCTTTCAAAATAATTTACAAGAAAATAATTTATACTTTTTCGCGGACGATACTACAATAACTGCCGCTTCAAGAGCACCAGGATTGGTTGTTAGCAACCTACAGCAAAATATAAATAAATTAAATCTGTGTATGAAAGGTTGGAAAATTGAGTTAAACCCTGACAAAACCAAAGTCATTTATTTCAGCAAAGCAACAAAAATTAAAGTTTACAACCAAGAGATCAACCAGTTATTAGAGATTAAATATTTGGCAAACGTTTTAACTGGAAAAACAACACAAACAAAATTATCAATAAAGCTTAAGACAATTACAATTTACCATTGATAAATAGAGGAAACTACACTTAAGAGCTAAAGGAAACACATAGAAAATCTTTTTAATCTCGATTTTGACATTTGGTGCTGCTCCCACATGGGGCATCAAGCAAGACCGAGCTTAAAAAACATCAGGTAATACAGACTAGAGTCCTGAAATTAATCCTTGATATACCAAGATATCTCTAAATATTATCATATACCGATATGTACAGATAGAGGCAGTTTTTAATATTTAAACAGAATATTAGTGATTGTCTCGAAAGATCCGATAATGGACAAACATTTTAATAATTCAATCTCACATCCATTCATTAATAGTAAATATAAATTATGTAAAGATTTTTCAAACAGGAACTTTTCTCATTTATAAGCATTAAAGATCATCTTACTTTTCTCTTGTCTTTCTTCCTTCTCTCAATAGTTTAAATAACAAAAACTAATCCTATTTTCTTCTATAATACAGTAAAACCCCGATTAACCGAGTCGCGATCATCCGAGCTCCGGATTAACCAAGCCAATCTAAGAACCTGATTATCCGAGGTACGCGCGTCTATGCTGCGTATTAACCGAGCTTCTAAAATATGTATGTACATATTTCCATTTAAAATCGTCGGGGCCTTCGGGGATCCCCCTGGACCGTGTGAGGGGTTCCCCTGTTTATGTTTTTTAGACTCTTTCAGCATGTAAATATGCGTGAATGCAGTGCGTCATAGCGTTTACTACGGAGAAGTACGAGTATACTCACATAATTTATTTGGTTGGAGTTCTGGTAGTTAAGTGTAATTAATACGAACTGCTTTGTTTGAATTTGTTTTTGTCGTATTATAATGGAGCAAAACAAGCCTAAAAGAATCGTCGTTCCTATTGAAGAAAAATTAAAAGCCATCAGAAGAATTGAAGCAGGAGAGACAATTAAAGTTGTTGCACGAGATTATGGAGTAGGTGAGGTAACAGTTGGAGATTGGAAAAGAAACCGCACAAAAATAGAAGAGTGGTGTATAAATCAAGCCTCCTCGTCCTCAGGAAGAAAATCAATGAAAACCGGCGACTATGAAAAGGTTAACGAAGCTTTATTCATGTGGTTTAACCTACAGAGATCAAAAGGTGTGCCTCTGTCAGGTCCAATTTTACAACAGAAAGCAATAATGATTAGTAGGCAATTCCCAGAGATAGATCAGTTTACCGCCAGTTCTGGATGGCTTGACCGCTGGAAAAAACGGTACGACAACTGACTGTATGTGGTGAAAAACTTTCTGCTGATGTGTCATCAATTGAGAAGTTTAAGCAAAACTTTAAAAAGCAAATCGAAGATTGTGGATACACATGTGATCAAATTTACAACTGTGACGAAACTGGTCTGAATTATAAAATGCTTCCATCAAAAACATTGGCATCTCGACAGGAAAAATCAGCTCCTGGGCACAAACGAAGTAAGGAAAGATTAACTATAATGGTATGTTCCAATGCATCTGGCAAGCACAAAATCCCACTGATGGTGATTGGCAAGTATGCACGTCCAAGAGCTTTAAGTCAAAAGAGCGCATGGATGGATGCGACCTTATTTACTAACTGGTTTGAAGAAGAGTTCGTGCCATCTGTGACTAAATTTTTGAACAGAAACCGTCTTCCTATTAAAGCAATTTTGTTAATGGATAATGCCCCCTCTCATCCTGGAGAAGGACTTCATGTGGGCGAGGAGGGTGCCCCCCACGTTACCTGGGATAACCGAGGTTCTACTGTATATGTAAAATGCAACGTCTCTCTGTCATTCTTTTATCCGATTTATGTGTTTTCTTTAAAAAAATGCATGCATATATTCTCTAACCAAGTTATATAATAATAATCTGTATAATATATATAAAACGCAACCTCTCTCTGTCTGTCCGTTAGTGTGCTTATCATTCGACAACCACTTAACACGATTTACGAGTTTTTTTTTTTTTTAATTTTTAACTTAATAGTTATCAAAAAATATATATATATATATATATATATATATATATATATATATATATATATATATATATATATACGCAATATCTCTCTGTCTGTTTGTTCGTTAGTGTTGGGAGGAATTTATTGGTTTATACCGAAGTGAAACGTGCCTTTGGAAAGTAAAATCGGCAGATTACCACGATCGAGTGATGAGAGAAGCTGCATACGGCCGATTGGCGGAAATATAGAAAAAGGTGGAACAAACTTAAATGAAGTCTACTATTCCAAAGAAAATTAACAACTTAAAGAGTAGAGAACATGCCTGACTTTAACTGTAGGTGTATGGGGTTTTCAGTCCAACCGGCCGTCGCACATTGGGGCGACGGCGTAAAAAATCGGATATTGGATGAAAAAATTAAAGATGTATTTTTCGAATATTGACGATTTTTTCCTTTAATATATATCATAAACCATACATAAATATGTGTATAACCAATTTATTCCTTCTGCCTTCCTTAAAATTATCCATTGAAGTGTGACATTTTCGTCAATGTTGGAATTTCTGTAATTCGACAAATTACATTCTAAATTCTCTGTGGACAACATAACCACGAATATGAGTTAAACGCTTACTAGAACTTGTTTATTAGGTTTCAAACAACAAATTAATCTTAGTGTAACGTCATTAGAGTGCTACAATATGTTAATAAACATTTGACATATTCGACACAAAAAATTATTCTTACTTCAATATTCAAAGATGTATAAAGTTTTTGGAATGAGGTGGAATGAGATGGCGCTTTCACCATCTGATAGGGCAAAGTCCCTAGTTTCCGGAGATACCCTATTTTTTATCCCCCTTCGTCCCCCTTTGGTAAAAAAATGGACATTAAAGTTCCCCCGACTTGATCTAACGTTCTCCACTCAGTCATTCTCTCGGGTAATATTCCAATGAAATGAAAAAATGACGATATACTCCTCATTTCTTATGAAGTATACACTTCTAAAAAAAGGGCAATTAAACTCTTGTTGCCTCTTTTCGGCAACGCGGCTTGACTACTGAAATTTTGATCTCAATGCGAGTGTTTGCTTACATCACGCGCCATAGTAAGACAAATGCGACATTTTTCGGTCATTTGCTCATAACTTCGATATTTGTCAATGGAATGACTTCAATTTGATATACATAATGTACGATTTATATATTTTTAGAAATATGAAATCAAAATCATACAATTTATTATCACGAGCACAATAAAGCGTAAAGATAATTCATGTAAAGATAATTAGTCACAGAATCAAAACTATTCAGCAGATTATAAACGATGCATCGGCAAAAGGCAAGCTAAATGTTGATACTTACGCGTAGTATTAACGAAATTTATGAGAAAAATATTTGTGCCTGTGTTATGTCATGAAAATCATTGAAAACCGTCGTTTTTTGCAAATTTCCGTCATTTTTCTCAAAATTACGACCCGGTAGCCAAATTTGGACAACGGATTCGTGTTCAGCAGGCAAAAAATACATTGAAAATGACTTTTCGCACTCATGTAATCGAAAAATTTTTCAATTTGTTGTCTAGTATTTTGAAATAATCATCTTTACACTTTATCGCGCACGCGATAACAGTATATAGTATGATTTTTATTTCATATACTGAACATATATTAATCGTACATTATGTATATTAAGTTTGAAGTCATTCCAATAACAAATGTGGAAGTTATAAGCAAATGACCGAAAAATAACGCATTCGCCCCATTGTGCGCCGGTCTTCGATGGACTGTTCAGGCATAACGGACAAGCTTGCCGGTACGTGTATGGCTCGCATTAATCTTAGGTCGCTTTTAAATGTAAACAGTTAATAATTATGTAGAAAAATATGTATATTTTTAAGCTTCGCGAGTATTCCTTAAGGGATTTAACGGTTATAAAGATTTTTTTTTATATCATTTTCAGTTTGACATTTGTTTTTTATCAAATAAATATTTTTCGTTCAAAGCTCTCTTAAACTAAATTTTATTCGAAAAAGGCAGTTTGCAAATTTTAACTCAGTTTCGGAAATTGTTTGTGGAAGAAATTTAAAAGTATAAATGCTAAAAACTTTTAAATTTACAGTGATAGAAAAGTCTGGAGTAGAAAAAGTCCGGAAGAAAAAGTCAACAACCGTAAAAAAAGGCGAAGGTTGCAGCTTACTTATCTGGACGAAATCGGACAACAGATCCTAAGAAATAAAAAAAACCGTTTTTTCTTACGGAAAAGGCACATTTATTAGAACGAGGGTGCCTTTTTTTAAATACTTGCAGAAGAAAACATAGAAAATTAATTGATTTTAATTGCTTTATGGGTCGTATGCTGGCCAAAATTAAAGGTCCTTTTTCATGTGCAATTTTAAATAAAAAATAAATAACGAATTTTTAAAATTTTGTTTTTTTATTTGTTCAGTACACTGTTTACAGTATAATTATATACGAGGCTGGTTTGAAAAGTCCGTGCAAAAATAAAAACTACTTATGTGTTTGGGGGTAAACCTTTTTTATTTTTCGACATAGTCTCCTTTTAGGCTTATACACTTCGTCCAACGATGTTCTAGTTTGTTGATCCCTTCCGAATAATAGGATTTGTCCAAGTCGGCAAAATATCCATTAGTGTCTGCAATCACCTCTTCGTTTGAATAAAATTTTTGTCCCGCCAGCCATTTCTTCAAATTGGGGAACAAATATGTGAAACGAGTTGGAATCCTATTTCCATTAATTTTGCAACCACAACTGCTGAGGTGTGTGCTGGTGCGTTGTCGTGATGGAAAAGGACTTACTTGTGGGCCAATCGCGGGCGTTTTTCTTGCAGCTCGGTTTTCAAACGGTCCAATAACGATGAATAATATTCACCTGTAATAGTTTTAACCCTTTTCCAGATAGTCGATGAGGATTATCCCTTGCGAATCCCAAAAGACAGTCGCCATAACCTTTCCGGCCGAAGGAACGGTCTTCGCCTTTTTTGGTGCAGATTCCCCCTTGGTAACCCATTGTTTAGATTGTTGTTTGGTCTCAGGAGTATAGTAATGTATCCATGTTTCATCCACAGTGACGAAACGACGCTTAAAGTCCTCCGGATTCTTCTGGAACAGCTGCAAACCATTCTTGCAACACTTCACACGATTCCGTTGTTGGTCAAGCGTGAGCAATCGCGGCATCCATCTTGCGGATAGCTTTCTCATGTCCAAATGTTTATGCAAAGTATTATGTATCCGTTCAGTCGAGATGCCCACAGCACTAGCAATCTCACGCACCTTAACTCTTCTGTCATCCATCACCATATCATGGATTTGATCAATGATTTCTGGAGTCGTAACCTCCACAGGCCGTCCAGAACGTTCAGCGTCACTTGTGCCCATATGGCCAGTCCGAAAATTTTGAAACCACTTATAAACTGTTCTAATCGAAGGTGCAGAGTCACCATAATGTTTATCAAGCTTCACTTTAGTCTCCTGAGGCGTTTTGCCTTTCATAAAGTAATGTTTAATCACCACACGAAATTCTTATTCGTCCATTTCTTGAAAATCACTCCACTTCCCTGATTCACACGAAATGCCAAACACAAAGAAATAGACCAATATGGCTGAAACTTGGTGTGCGTTCATTCAAGAGATGCTACTAACTAAACATGACCTCGATACGCGCCGGTGGTGCCATCTCTCGGACTTTGCACGGACTTTTCAAACCAGCCTCGTATATATATATATATATATATATATATATATATATATATATATATATATATATATATATATATATATACATATACAGTAATACCCCCCGCTTAGCGCGACCCCCGTTATGCGCGGTTTCACTATAACGCGAATTTCAAATTTCGCGCTCATGTAGTCATTAACTTCTCTATGGTCGCGGGGGGATCCCGCTTTCTCTGAATATTCTCTTTGAAGAATTGGGAATTCCCTGTCCTTCGACTTTGTTCTATGGGGATTTCCTCGTTCGTTTCGTGTGTTCATTTGTTCCGTAATGTTAGTTCGGTCGGCTGGCAGTTTTGTTTTAATATTTATTGGAGATACATACATACATAATTTAACCCCTACGTTAAAAATGCCGCCTGTAAAGAAAAAAGAGCGTAAAAAGCGTCACTTTGGAATTGAAGATGAAAGTGTTAAGAAGAATGGAAAATGGAGGCAAAGCAACAATTGTTGGGAGAGATTTTGGACTCTCAGAATCGACTGTGAGAACGATTTATAAAAATCGGGAAAAAATTAAAATCTCCAGCGAAGGTTCAACACCTATAAGTGCAACAAAACTTTCTCGTTCGAGATCATCTATCTTAGAAAGAATGGAGAACTTACTGTCAGTCTGGATCGAAGATTTGAATAAGAAGAACACACCACTAAGTCAAGATCTCATATGCACAAAAGCAAAATCTTTGTATGAGATGCTGAAAACAAAAGAAGGAGAAGGGAGTGCCACTCCGACTTTTGCTGCCAGCAGAGGCTGGTTCCATCGGTTCAAGCAGCGTTCTAATCTTCACAATATCCACATAACAGGCGAGGCGGCCAGCGCGGACATTCAAGCTGCAGCTGAGTTTCCAGACAAGTTTCAAGACTTCGTTAGACGAGAGAAAATTCCTGCTTGTCTCATCTTCAATGTTGATGAGACCGCACTTTACTGGAAAAAAATGCCATCTCGAACATTCATTTCTAAGGAAGAACGTCAAGCCAGTGGTTTCAAAGCTGCGAAAGATCGACTAACACTTCTGCTGGGTGGTAATGCCACTGGTGATTTCAAACTGAAACCTTTACTAGTGTACCATTCAGAAACACCCCGTGCAATGCGAGGCACAGACAAGACAAGTCTACCAGTTGTGTGGCGATCAAACAGAAAGGCGTGGGTTACACGGGAAATTTTTCAAGAATGGTATTCTAATAGTTTTTGCCCATCAGTCAAATCATACTGTGACAGAAATGGGCTTGAACCTAAAGTTATATTACTCTTAGACAATGCCCTAGGACATCCAACCTCACTTGATACGCCCAGAGACTTAAAAGTGTACGTAAAGTTCCTTCCACCAAACACTACGTCAATATTACAACCTATGGACCAGGGAGCAATAGCAAACTTCAAAGCTTATTACCATCGCCGCACTTTTAGCCAACTAATTCATGAAACTGACGGGGAAGGAAGACAGTCTATGCGAGAGTGGTGGAAGTCATACAACATTATGAAGTCTATTCACAACATAGAAGAGGCTTGGAAGGAAGTTAAAATGAGTTGTATGAATGGGGTGTGGCGTAATCTTTGGCCAGATGTAGTGGAAGCACCTAGAAGAATTGTCCAGATGCAGAGACAAGTGCTTGAAGACATTGCTGCAATGATTGAGGGGTCTGAACTTGAAGATGTCACGGTAGAAGATCTCGTAGAACTTGTAGCAACGCACGACGATCCTATTAGCAATGAAGATCTGATCGAGTTACAGAACAATCCTATCTACGATGAGGAAGAACAAGACAAGTAGAAGAGAAAGTTTTATCTTCAGGGGAAATACAAAATGCACTTTCAAAAATTTATTCAGGTTTGGACATATTGCAGAGTATAGACAATAATGATGACCGTGTCTTGACCGTGTGTCAAACAATTAAAAACAGTGTTGGGTGTTATGAACGTATTTTACAAGAACGTAAACAAAACGTTACCCAAAAGACAATAGATGTATTTTTCCGTAAAAAATAAGAGTATGTATTGCATAAAGTGTTCTTAGAATTAAAGTGATTGATTAAAATGATTTGTATTTTTTTGTATTAAATTTTGACTATGTTTAATCATAAACCTCGATATACGCGAATTTCAGTTAACGCGATTTTTTTCGGAACGTATCCCTCGCGTAAAGCGGGGTATTACTGTATATATATATAAATATAATATAATAGCTTTATTCCCAACAGTAAGAACCATTTACAGGGAAAACAAGAAAGAATATGAATGAAATTTTCTCTTAAAACTAAGGTACTAAAGTAACAACAAAAATAGACAAAAACAACAAAAAAAAAAAAAGAAGAAGGAAGAAAGAAATAAAAATGAATAAAGAAATTAAATAAATCAGTGCAGTACAAATTAGAATAAAAGTGAAATAAAACAAATATTAGTTACATACATCCAACAAGCAAAACAAGCTTCTAAAAGAATTTTTATAAATGTCCTATAAAGTGAAATGACCTAAACATATTGACCGAATCTTATTTTCGGTGTCTCCAAAAATGTCACATTCATTACTAATTAAGTTAAATTTATTGCACATAACATTGATTGGTTCAATTAACCTGAGATTAATCCTAGCACGTGAACAAACAAAAGTAGTAGTATTTCGTGAATTAATTCTAGGCACCAATATAGCCACCTCCGATAGCAGCTGAGGACAGTCGATGACTCCGTGCAACAGTCTATACAAGAAAATTATAGACGAACACTCTCTGCGAGCCTCAAGTGATTGAAAATTAAATCTCTCCAATAACAAAGAGTACTCTATTCCTCTCATTGGATAGACACCATCTACCTTATATGATAAATATTTTAGAAATATTTTTTGAACACGTTCTAGCATTAGTTTGTAGCATAAATAATATGGGCTTCAAATAAGAGAGGCATACTCTAGTTTGGATCTCATATAAGGCTCATATAGCAGTATGAAAGATCGTTCACTCTTAAAGCTTCTACAGTTGCGCACTATAAAACCATATAGACGATTGGCTTCCAGCGTTACGTTATTAATGTGATTAGAAAAATTCAGTTTGTTATCGAATACTACTCCCAAGTCCCTGACACTGCTGGTGCGCCTGAGAGTTGACGTTCCTAGTGAATATCCATATGTTATCGTCACCGACATAATTTTACATTTAGAAATATTCAAGTCAATTTATTGTGCTTACACCAATCCTGAAACTAATGAAATGTCAACACTACCGAAAAGCTGACAAGCACTCTCCGGAACAAAATCGATTTCATTCTCGTTAGGCAAGAATACACTTTCAAAATAAGAAGCGAACATTTACTATGTCTTGCGGCTTTTCATACCAAGCACCGCGCAAATGAATTGCTCCGGGAATCCTTGATTCTCGATTCTTCTGATTAATAAAGGACCAAAACTTTCCTGAATCACTGTTAATTGCTTCCTGAACACCAAGTATGTACCTATCAAAAGCAGTTTTTTTAGATATTTTAATTGATATATGGAGAGCAATCAAACTCAATCTAATACCTGTTGTAGATGATCACGTATAGTTAAAGTTCTCCGCTGTATCCTATGTGAACGTCTTCACGCGAGAATTGCTGGCGGCACGGCCCCGAGAAATAAGAAACTATTATTGTCCGACTCATTTGAATTTACATGTATAATTAAAAGTTCAATAATGACATCCACTGGCATGTCCACAGTCCACATTTTATCTTCCACCCTCAATACATGCTCGACGCATTTTCAATAATTTTCTTTGGAAAAATTAGTTACAGCATTCTGAAAAAGGCTTTGTACGACTGCTAATTTATAGGTCGTATTGTTCCTGACGGCTTCACCTTTAACCTGTGTCCATATAAGTTCTATCGGATTGAGCTCGCAATGATATGGTGGCATTTCGTCGATGACGAAACTTGTGTACTTTATTTCTGAGAACTTCAAGCTTTACAAGTTCTAATAATTCTGTTTGAACGGTCATTCAAGATTGGATGTTCTTTTTTAGCCAACCCAAGGTTGGAACTCGTTCTAGTTTTTTAGAATGATAGCTTGCGCTATCCAATAATAGAACCGTCTGGTATTAAGTCTATCATCTGCGAGAACCAATCTTCAAATACATTGGAACTCATATCTTCGTGGTAGCCTCCTGTTTTCTTGGATACGAATGTTAACAGACCTTCGTCTACAAAACCACTTTCGCTTCCATTAATTCCGTAATAATTATCTTACGTCCCTTACCTGTTAATGGTTTAAGACCAGTAGAGAAACCTTCATTGAATGCTTGGAGAGCTTTTTCGACATTCCCATCTTGCCAAAATTTCTTGACTGTCTACCCTTCATTTATCCACGTTTCATCTAAATAATAGGGTATTTTCTTTTTCATTCAGAGCGAGCTTTTCTAACTTTTCTTAAATAGTCTCTTCTCTAGGGTACAATTTTTCCATTTTCTCTCAATAAAGATTTTCTTTCACACCTTTTTCAATAAAAATTCATTTTCGGTACTTCTGGGTGGCTTGTCGCAGCTTGCAGGATCATTACAACTTTTTTTATGCTTGATCTCTTTTTTGGAAAGTCTATACCCCCTCCTTTTCTTCTCTTAAAATTCTGTAAACTGTAGCTTTACCAACTCTGGTCATTAAGGTACATTTTGTCACACAATCGTCCTTACTTAAACCACAATTTTGATCGTTTTTAACGTAGTCAAATACATTTTTAACTATACGCTTTTCATTAAGGGTTAGCGTTTCGCTGGAGCAGACATTTTGTTAGCACAGTAACTTACTTGTCACTAACTGGCTTGACACTTGGACATGCTGCTCTAAATATGTGTTTATAGTTGGGGCAACAGGAAAGTATGTAAATAAAATAATTTGATATAAGATGCCTTTTGCCTTTTCAGTGGGGCAATAAACGACCCTATTAAGGTTTGTGCATAGTTGCCAGATATAACGGTAAACATATTTTTATTTTACCTTCTTTGTATACCGCCCTTGCACCTGCAATCATATTGGATCTATTTTTACCTTTATATTTACTACCTGGTAACCCGGTTTGGAGTCCTTTAAGTATTTGATAATATAGGCCTAATGACCACAGGTCCCCATTAAGATTCGAAAGATACTTTTTATTATTTTTATTTTTAGTTTTACTTACAACTTACAACATAATGATTCTATTTTAATTATGTGACGTCCGTAGGAAAATTGCAATAGTGGCTATCGCAAGAGAAAACATTTATCACTTGACGCTAAACAAATAGTGAAAAATGTTTACGACAGTTTGATAAAAAGAAATTTGCAAGAAACCACTGAACTAACAAAAATCCCAATTTCTACGATTAAGGGTATTGTAGGAAAACCATCACTCAGGAACAGGAAAAAAACTGAAAGATTTTCAAATGCATCATGTAGACGATTGTGAAAAAGACGTCATCAGGAGAAAAATATATTCTATATATGAAGAGCAGTTAGTGACAACACTAGACAAAATAAAATTACGACTAGTTCAAGTCGGGACCAATATACATTGTGACCGATCAACCCTTCACAGAATCAACAAAAGGCAAGTAATGATGGAGTCACAAAGATTACGAATCTTGCGACATACTCATTAACAAGAAATTAGAGTATCGATCAGAGAATTGGCTAATAATTTACCTTGACGAAACATGGTTCGATACCCATGACACTGTGCAAAAAGGGTGGGTTAACAGCAGTACAAGATAGGCAAACGCACCTTCAAATAGAGGTAAACGAATAACCATATTGCATGCTGGATCTGAAAAGGGTGTGGTTTCAAATTGTCTACTATTTACTTTAGTTATAAAAGATCTTTTGGAAGTTTTGAAAGACTGTAAATTGAAAAAGAAATAGTTTATGATAGTATGACTGAGAAAATGGGACACAATGTGTCGCAACTTCCTCCTTATTATTGTGTGTTTAATAAAATTGAACATATTCGGCATCAAGTTAAATCAAAAATAAGGGCACAAAATGTTTCTCCTACTTTAAGCGTGTTAGTGGTTGAATTAGTAAAAAAAGTTATAAACGATATACCTTGTGAAAGCTGGAAGAATTCCATTCAGCACGTTGTTAAAGTTGACGATTCATATATTTATGTAAATAATATAAAACCACTGATAATTACCTCAGCTGATGAGAGTGATAGTGAAGCCGAATTGGGCTTAAGTTAAAATATATTTTTATTTATACAATATGTCCCCTCTTGTAAACCCCATTCATTCAAACTGTATATGTGTACTTCTTATCCATTTGTTTTTACATGCATCTATAAATAAACATCTCCAAAAACACTTATAATTTTATTTATTTGCATTAATGAATAAAATTCTTAAGTCCATCTCTGCAAACTATCATAAACAAAAGGTCAGAATTTTTATATTGCCCACTTAAAACGGCAAAAATCAGGATCTTATATTTTGGGAGGGTTATACAAAAGAACATTGTTACCTGAAAAATACCTCGGAATAGTTTGTTATTCGATCGCCGGTCAGTCCACTGGCATTTTTATTACTATCAGTTTCAAATAAATAGAGTATAGTTCGGTAAATCGACTACCATATAGTAGAATATTATTCACACATCTGACTTAAAACTTGTCGACTATAGGAAACTAAATGTTAGTTTTTTTTCGGTGGCTACAGCAAATCGACGTGCCTACAAAAGCCTCCATGTCGGGGAGTTTTCTGTGCGCTGCCTATAAAATTGTTGTTGTTCTGCTGTTAATGTAGGCAGTTATAAATCCAGTATTTTATTATTTATTTATTATTTTTATTATTGTTCTATAATCTGGAATTTTTGATTAACAATTAGAGAGGTTAAACCTATAACTGTTATAAAGGGTGATTCATTTAGAGGTACTTTTTTTTTAAATAAAAAAAAATGAATAAAAACAATTTTATTTTATAATCTTTATTATCATATAAAAGAACCATTCTTTACAATTATTTCTTAAAGATAATTTCTTTCAAATGTTGTCCGCGACTACGGTTAACAACGTCCATTCTGAAGTTCCAATTTTCAATGACGCGTGTGAGTATTTCGAGTGGTATTTGGCCAATGACTCGAGTAATATTGGCCTCCAATGCCTCAATTGTAGCTGGCTTATCCATGTAGACTTTGGACTTTACATAGCCCCAAAGGAAAAAGTCAAGAGGTGTGATGTCACATGATCTAGCCGGCCAATTCACTGGTCCAAAGCCTGAAATGATCTGTTCGCCGAATTGCTCTCGCAGTAAAGCCATGGTTTCACGGGCTGTATGGCAAGTGGCGCCATCTTGTTGGAACCAAATTTCGTCGAGACCACGGGCTTCAATTTCTGGCATCAAATAGTCTGTTATCATGGCGCGATAACGGTCACCATTCACAGTAACATTCCGGCCGGCCTCTGTTTTGAAGAAATATGGACCGATTATTCCACCGGCCCATAAACCACACCAAACAGTTGTTTTTTCTGGATTTAATGGCAGCTCTTGAACCTCTTCAGGTTGTTCATCACCCCAAATACGGGCATTTTGTTTATTCACGAACCCATTAAGCCAAAAATGGGCCTCATCGGTGAACAAAATTTTTCTCGAAAACAGTGGATCTTCTGCAAGCTTGTCAAGAGCCCAACGACTAAAACGGAAACGATTCGGAAGGTCGGTCGGCTTCAGTTGTTGCACTAGTTGAATTTTGCATGCTTTTAAAGAAAGATCCTTACGTAAAATACGCCAAGTTGTTGAATATGACAGGCCAAGCTGTTGAGAACGACGACGAATCGACACTTCACGGTCTTCGCGTACACTCTCCGCTACCGCCCCTATATTTTCTTCACTACGTGCTGGATGTGGTCTATTCGGTCGAGCATTATCCAATAATGAAAATTGGGTCTCAAACTTATTGATGGTAGAGCGAATTGTGCGTTCGGTAGGCCGATTATGTGGACCATAAGTTGCTCTAATCGCCCGATACACATTCCTCGTAGAACGCCCATTTTCGTAATAAAGTTGAACAATTTGTAGAAGCTGTGCCGGGCTAAGTCTTTCCATTATGAATTGTCAAACACTACTGAACAGGAAAGCCACTTCAGTTGACACGACGCATGCGCAATCTGCAATTAAATCCCCATCACAAAAAGTACCTCTAAATGAATCACCCTTTATAAGAAGGTGAACTAATAATGATTATACTTTTGTATCTTAAGATATTTACATTATCAATAACCTAAGTAACTTTGCCTAGCTAATTGGGTTTATATAAATGAGGTGAGAGTTATTCTTTTAATACTTTACAAACATTGAGTGCTGATGTTTAATCTCTTAAATGAAGAAACATCAGTGTTCGATCTTCTTTAGCAAGGATGTTAAGGTTAAAATAATGAGAAATTGGCATGATTTTCTGTAATGTTCTTTGTTGAATTGGGTTAAAATTGTTTGTTTTAAAAATAAACCATTTTTTAGAATTTTGCGTTCATTCAAAATTCTTTACAGAATCTGTGGCCTTATTAAAATTTTATCGCCAGATTTTACGCTCGTTTTATGACTCGAAAGCAAAACTTCTATGCTAAATTATTCATAAAAGTCATTTTGTTTCGTTTTGATAGGTTGATAATAAACTCTTCTTATGCTATAAAAAAACTTAATTAGGTTATCCAGCTGGTCGGAATATGTATGGATAAGCTAATAAAGATGCTTCTTATGACATTTTCGTTATTACTGAAAGCCACTTTTTATCTTTAGAATAAATTTTTTTATGTAATTCAGTTTTATAAATAAACTAGCCGTGCCCGCAGCTCCGCTCGCGTGGACTTGATTCACTATTATGGTCCCTGCTTATTCCTTATGTTACCTAACATAATAAAATATATCCTATAACCTGGCCAGAGAACAAATGTATGTTTAAAAAAAAAGCACGTAAATCGGATAAGTAGTTTCTTGAGTGATAAGCGCACTAACAGACAGACAGAGAGATGTTGCGTTTTATATATATTAGACTAGCCGGGCCCGCGGCTCCGCTCGCTATATCTACATCGTCACTGCTTATTCCTTATGTTACTCAACGTAATAAAATATCTCCCATTATTTCTCCTTATCTCCCAATATTTCTCCTTATTTCTCATTATCTCTTCATAATTTCCATTATCTAGGCTTATCTCTGTTCATCTCCCATTATTTCTCCTTATCTCCCATTATTTCTCCTTATCTCCCATTATCTCACCTTATTTCCCATTATCTAGGCTTATCTCGACTTATCTCCCATTATTTTTCCTTATCTCCCATTATTTCTCCTTATCTCCCATTATCTCACGATAACTCCCATTATCTAGACTTATCTCTGTTTATCTCCCATTATCTCTCGTTATCTCCCATTATTTATACTTATCTCCCATTATCTCACCCCCTCTCCCATTATCGAGGCTTATCTCGACTTATCTCCCATTATTTCTCCTTATTTCCCATTATCTCACCTTATCTCCCATTATCTAGGCTTATATCGAATTATATAGAACATATGTATAAATTTATAAAAACACGTAAATCGGATAAGTGGTTCTCGAGTGATAAGCGCACTAACGGACAGACAGACAGACAGATAGACGTTGCATTTTATATATTGTATTCTTTGCTACATGATATTGTTCCATATTTAATGCTTTAGGGAGTGTATTGCAAGAGAACGAACGCGCTAGCGGCAAACTTTTCTCCGACTTGATTCGCTATTATCGTTACTGCTTATTCCTTATGTCACCTAATAAAATATATCCTATAACCTGGCCAGAGAACATACGTATGTTTAAAAAAAAGCACGTAAATCGAATAAGTGGTTCTCCAGTGATAAGCACACTAACGGACGGACAGGCAGACAGACGGACAGACAGGTATTGCATTTTATATATATTATAGATATTCTTTGCTACATAATATTGTTCCATATTTAATGGTTTGGACTGTGTATTGCAAGAGAACGCGCTAGCGGCAAACTTTGTCCGACTTCATTTACTATTATTGTCACTGCTCATTCCTTATGCCACCTATCGTAATAAAATATAGCCTGTAACCTGGCCGGAGAACATATGTATGTTTAAAAAAAAAAAAGTACGAAAATCGGATAAGTGGTTCTCCAGTGATAAGCGCACTAACGGACAGACAGACAGACAGACAGAGATACGTTGCATTTTATATATATTATAGATGTAATAAAATATATACCTATAACCTGGTCAGAGAACATATGTATGAATTTAAAAAATCACGTAAATCGGATAAGTGGTTCTCGAGGGATAAGCTCATTAACGGACAGACAGACAGACAAACATTGCATTTTATATTTATTATAGATATAGATTATTATTATTATTATATAACCTGGCCAAAGAATATATGAATTAAAAAAAAGACAGGTAAATCGGATAAGTGGTTCCCGCGTGATAAACGCACTAATGGACAGACAGACAGACAGAGAGATATTGCATTTTATATATATTATAGATTATACATTACAGATATTCTTTGCTACATAATATTGTTACATATTTAATGGTTTAGGCTGTCTATTGCAAAGGCACGCGCTAGCGGCAAACTTATTTCCGACATCATTCACTATTTTACGTCACTGCTCATTCCTTATGCTACCTATCGTAATAAAATATAGCCTATAACCTGGCCAGAGAACATATATATGTTTTAAAAAAAAAAGTACGTAAATCGGATAAGTGGTTCTTCAGTGATAGGCGCACTAAGGGACAGACAGACAGACAGAGAGACGTTGCATTTTATATATATTATAGAAGATTATAGATAACCTGGCCAGAAAACAAATCTATGAATGAAAAAAAAAACATGTAAATCGGATAAGTGGTTCAGTCATAAGCGCACTAACGAAAAGACAGACAGAGAGACGTTGCATTTTATATATATTATAGATTATGAATATTAGAATTATTTTTATTCCCTTTATTGGTTATTTTTTTGTTTAACACATAGGAATGATAATACGTAAACTACATATTGAGTGATTGTAAAAGTTCGTGCCCGATAACAGAAGCATCCAGCATGTCAAGACAAGTCTTCATATCGCAGGATTCCAAAAAAAGGCCCACGACAACAACTTATAACAGCAGCAAGTAGCAGTGATTCCACTTCTATAGGCAAACAAAAAAACCACTTTAGCATGGATTTATGTGAAGCATTGCTTGCAAGTAATATTCCTCTCCACAAACTTACAAATGCTATATTCAAAGATTTTCTGCGAAAATATTGCTTGAATCAAAAAATACCAGACGAATCAACACTGCGTAAAAATTACATACCAACATGTTCTGGAAGAAATACTTAATGAACTTAAGGATGACATTATTTGGATTTCAGCTGATGAAATTACCGACAGTTGTGGTCGCTATATTGCGAATTTAATTGTGGGTGCATTAAGATTAGAGCCTTCTTCTTCCTATTTGGTGGCCTGCAAAGAACTTGACAAGACAAATCATTCTACGATTGCCAGATTTGTGAATGAGGGTATTAAAAAAATATTTCCTGAATCCTCTGCAGATGAAAGAGTGTTTATATTTCTCTCAGATGCTGCTCCCTGTATGATCAAGGCAGCCAAAGTCCTCCAAGTATTTTATCCAAATTTAATTCATGTGACGTGCTTTGCTTACGAAGTCCATCGACTCGCTGAAGAAGTACGATCCACGTTTGGAAATGTAAATGAACTGATTTCATCAGCAAAGAAAGTGTTTCTTAAGGCACCTGCTCGCAATAACGCCTATAAAGAAAAACTGCCAAATGTGCCTTTACCTCCCGAACCAGTGTTAACTCGATGGGGAACCTGGATTAAAGCTGTACTATTTTACAATGAACATTTCGAGGCCATCAAAGGTGTAGTAAATGACTTCAATAGTGCAGAGGCTATGGCAGTTCGTCAATCCAAGGAAGCATTTAACGATTCTGATATTAAAAAAAACATAGCTTTGATTGGCACTCACTTTTCCCACATACCTGCGGGTATTAAAAAGCTTGAAACTCGAGGTTTGGCATTGACCGAATCAATTCAGTTAATGAATAAAATCCGTTAAATAAACTCCACATTGCCAGATGTATTCCCGCGTAGAGTTAAAGAAAGGTTTGAAAACATTTTGTGCAATAACCCAATATTTTTCGCCAACCCTTCTTTAAAGGCCCAAAAAAAACGACACATCAAGGAGTTGAGACAGATGTGTCGAGTTTGGTGGCAACAAAATGTTTTATATCATTTTTATGACATTCCTCTATAACTTTTATGGTTAAATGACTAGAAAGGTTATCTCCAATCAGTAGCTTGGTTCCTTCCTTATTTCGAAAATATGGCAATAGTGTTTTACTAAACCACTCGTAAAACGTTGCTGCCTCGAACCAGCCCGACTTACTAATACTATATTCACATCCAGGAGGACCATTTTCCTCCCATTCTTGATATCGATGCTTCGCCTTGTATACAACAAAAGGTGGTAAAAGTTCTCCATTTGCTGAAGCAGACATCATCACACTTATGCTTTGAACCTTTGTATCAAATTGATAGTTTTATTAATGGAACGGGTGAACTTTTGCCAGAAACAATAAGTGCTAACATAGCACCCAAATTCAAATACTGCCCAGTTACCTCAGTGGATGTGGAACGGTCTTTTTCCACTTATAAAAATATTTTAAGTGATCGAAGACACAATCTTACAACCCAACATTTGTAACAATACCTTATTGTTTACGTGTACAAGAAAACAAATGTTAAATAATTTTAAAAAATGTTAAATAATTGTTAATTAAATTTTAACATCGTCGATAACTTGTTAATTTTATGCTGATTTCGAAATAAAAAACTAAAATTTACTACTGTTATTATTATTTAATATTGCATATTTTGACCCTTTTCATGCATATTTTAAGCATTTTTCATGCATATTTCAAGATTTTTATGTTGCATATAATCCGGTCTCTAGTTATGTGTCTGGTGAGATTGTTTGTCCAGGAGACTTAGCATTTTGCTGCCGATTTTGAGATAATAAGCTATAAATTGGTGTATACCTTCGTTTTGGCATTGTTTATGTGTAGTCAAAAGTCACCGATGATAGCTTGTTCGGTTCATCAAAAAAAGCGGTCAAAGGTCACAAAAATTGGTTTTTCAACAATTTCTCGTTTTTTATGCTCTAAATCACTTTGGGACCTATTATAAAAGTTGTAGAGCATAAAATTCTCTACAAGGTATTTTTTTCTAAGTCTAACCGTTTTTGAAATAGAGCGCGGAGAGTAGGAAGTATTTGGTCGTATGCATGATAACGCTACGTTAGCTGCATAATGCAATACGTTGTGCAGTTTATACGTTAATAATTTACTAAAAATGTTTAAATAATCAACGAATTTCAATTATTTACTTGAAAATAAATGATATTTGTTTATAATATTTAGAAATAACATGTGTTTGATTAAATTTAGTAAATATTAGCTTAATTGCATTCTCATTATATTTTTTATTTCTCTGCTATGAAGTTGTAGAGATTTTCAAAATCGTTCTCCGAATTATTTATAATAAACGGATGGAATCATACTACTTTATGGCAGGATCTATGTAGTCAATTACGGACCGTATAATTTCCAAAAATGTTGGGTCCCTCATAGATACAATGCAGGTACATTTGCACTAATCAGTTTTAAATTTCGGTGATTTGTGCGATGTCGTAAATTTACAGTTTCGAGCGGATGATAATTCTAATTTATGGAGCTTATGCATATTATAATTTGAGAAATTTTAATATATACATAGAAAGTATTCGGATTAGTTAGTCTAGGGACTGCTCTGTAAAACCAATCAGCGGTGTGCACCACCAAGCAGCCATCCCCCTCTATTGAGTGGTTGCAAGAGAGCGAAAATACGAGAATATAAGTTCAAGAATTTTACCTTCTTAAGGCATTAGTGCGTGAAGCTTCGAAGAGCTAGAGTTTCTTCAAATTTACGTATATTCTCATATATTCTCTCTATACATCTTTACGATCAATGTGTGCGCGTATGTGTGTCCTCGACTACCTGTGTAATAGTTCACGTGTTATAGACGTAGAGGGCCACGCTTGACAGAGGGGGGCCTCTACCAACGGTCTTTTATGTTTTCATATAGTGAGTTGGGACAGATGTTACATAAGACTTGTACCGTTCTCAAGGCTTCTCCTTTTATTTAGTTTCACTAGACTTCTCTTCAGTGTAAAACTGAATTTTGGCAAATACAGACATACGATTTCGGGTAAAATGGCTGAATTGTGTTTTTATATGTGAAAAGTTACTATCAGATGACAAAACTGTGAATATTTCGCGTGGCTTACAAGTTTTAAAAAATGCAAGTATTCAAAGAAATGACGGTAAAATTGACTATTTGAACACTTTAAGTTCTGTAAAAGTGCATATTAACTGCAGGAAACAGTACACCAGTGAACATAGTATAACTGCATATAAGCGACGCCTGGAAGATGATGAACCTTCGACATCAAGTTCACCTCGTAGACTAAGAACTGAGCCTTTTGACTTCGCAAAATTGTGCTTGATTTGTGGCCAAACAGCTGATGAAGGAGAAGAAAAACGTAAACATCAAAAGTATAAGCGCGTCATTAGTAAGGTACAAACTATAAATATGAAAGACAATATAATTAAAAGAGCAGTTGAACGAGGTGATTCTTTTGGAGAATTAGTGAAAAGTCGCGTAATTAGTGAATTTGACTTGATTGCTGCCGGAGCAAAATATCACACTATTTGCATGACTAAATTCTTTCATTCAAAGCCGTCTAAACATGAAGAGCCGAGCCGAAAAGATGAAATCGAAGTAGCAATGCAAGAAATTTTTTCTTTTATTGAAAATAACGAAGATTCACAATTTACATTGAAAGAGCTTCGAGATGTCCCTACGCAGTATTTGCCCGATGATGCTACTATTATTTCCAATTTAAGACAGAAATATTTAAGTAATATAGTAATCACGGTGAAGAATAGATCATTCACTATTATAAGTTTTCGCGACACGCAAGCTGATCTATTATCACAAAAGTGGTATGAAAATAAAAAAAAAACTCCGGAAGAAGAACATTTTTAGTAAATTATTAACGTATAAACTGCACAACGTATTGCATTATGCAGCTAACGTAGCGTTATCATGCATACGACCAAATACTTCCTACTCTCCGCGCTCTATTTCAAAAACGGTTAGACTTAGAAAAAAATACCTTAGACCAATCTTGTAGAGAATTTTATGCTCTACAACTTTTATAATAGGTCCCAAAGTGATTTAGAGCATAAAAAACGAGATATTGTTGAAAAACCAATTTTTGTGACCTTTGACCTTCGTTTTTTTTGATGAACCGAACAAGCTATCATCGGTGACTTTTGACTACACATAAACAATGCCAAAACGAAGGTATACACCAATTTATAGCTTATTATCTCAAAATCGGCAGATAGGCTCTTTTTTCAGCTATATTGCCTGGACAGAGAAATAATTTTTTGCAAGCTTCTTCCACGTAGCTAAACAACAACTGCGGAGAACTACTGTGAGCAGCTCACCCAACTCAATGTTGAAATCCAAGCAAAACATCCAAATTTGGTCAACGGAAAAGGCATCCTCTTTCTCCATGACAACGCTAGACCACATGTCGTTCAACAGACACTGCAAAAACTTGGGAAGTTAAAATGGGAAATTCTCCAGTACCCGCCGTATTCCCCTGACCTTACCTCTTCAGATTTTCATCTGTTTCATTCTCTGCAAAATAATTTGAATGGCAAAAAATTTAATTCTATGGAAGACGTCAAAAACTACCTTACGACTTTCTTCGAAGAGAAACCACGCAGTATCTACAAAGAGAAGATTCAAAAACTTGTAAAACGATGGGAGACAGTTATAGAAAATGATGAAGAGTACATTATTGATTAACAAATACTATTTGTCATGAAAATGTGTATTTAATTTGGTTCCTAATCGGGCACGAACTTTTGCAAGCACCCAATACCAAAAATTCGTTTCACTAGTGGGAAGTTTTTTTTGTGTTCTTTTCATTTTTGACGAGTTCTCATTTAAATATTTCACTTTGAACGCTGATATCAAAATATTCTCGAATTATTTTATTAGTTTAAAATCTGTGTTCTGTAATTGGGAACATCAATTCTGTATTCTATTACATAAAATGGCAATAAATTTTTCCTTTTCTCAATTCCATAATATTTTACTCGGAATAAAGGAAATCACATTATTTACATAAGGCCAAAAGGAGAAGTTGAATTCAAAAGTCCAATTTCTAGCCTTGTTATCCAGATACGCTTGCCTTAGAACGTTGTAAAATTTCATAAGAAATTTCAGGATAAATCAAGATATAAAATTTCTTTAAACATGTGTACTTAGTATTTTTTTTTTAAATTCATAACAGAATTTGTTCTTAAATATAATTTCAAAAAGCTATTTGGATTTTTTTAGGTATGGTTTGTCTCAGTATGTATTACGCGACTAAACTCACAGTAGTAGATCGGCTTTCTGTTCCTTGTTACTTGGTTGTGTCAACTTTCGTTGTCCATTACAACTGTAACATTTATTTTTTTCTAAATTTTAGTATCATATTACTAAACCGTTTTTCTTTTTTTTTCATATATGCAATGATTGTTAACTTAAGTTGAGCATTGTTTAACATAATATTATATAAAAACAACACTATGTTTTAATTTCCAATATATTTAAAGTCACTTGACAATTGTTTCACCATACAATGGCTTCTTCAGAAGTAAATAAGAAAGAAAAATATTTGGTGGTTAAATAAACTATCCTTAATTACCTAAGATTATGCTAATCATTTTCTTATATTATTTACAGACAGAATTATTTTAAGAATGCAAATCTGTGATACTATTTCCGAGAACTAATAAAGATTAAGTAAGGGTGAATGGTTTAAGTCTACCTGTTCGTTTAATAATTGATTGGAGTTTTTCCGTTTGTTAATTTCAAGACATTCAAGCAAATTTAATTTTTTAGATTTATTTTCTACATGTAGGATTTTTAACGTATCATCAAAATTATGAGATTCGTTTATTATATGAGTTGCGTAATGTGAATTGTTCTTATTTTTTAAATAACTATGTTTATGTTTTTTAATGCGAGTTTCAAAAGATCTACCAGTTTGTCCTACGTAGGTTTTAGTACAAGATCCACAATTTAATAAGTAAACTCCTGATTTTAAGGAATTCTTAGATTTGGTTTTGTTATTCAAAATTATACTCCCTAAGGAATTACTGGTTTTGAATGCTATTTTATTGTTCTTTTTTATTAAATGTTTGGAAATTGTTCTAGTTATTTTCCCTGTGTATGTGAGTGTACTAAATTTTCCTTTTTTGTCATTAATTGTGAGATAAATTAGAGAGATTGCTTGTTTAAAGGATTTTTTATTCAAGATATTATCTATAAGGTTGGAGTCATATCCATTATTAATTGCTATTTGTTTGATTATGTTGAATTCTTTGTTAAAATTAGTTTTAGTCATAGGGATATGTAACAATCTATGTATGAAAGAGTTAAAAGCATTTTGTGAGGATACGGGTGGGATGAGCTGTTATGTATGACTGTGTCAGTATGTGAAGGTTTGTGAAAAATCGAGAAATCGTGTTTATCGTTCACTTTTGATATACAGTCCCTGGCCAAATTATTAGACGCACTGTATTTTTTTTAGTAATTTTATGTTTCTTAAGAGTTTTTATGCAATAATGGTATATTTAAACTACAATATTATTGATTTTTATTTAAAAGAATTGTTGTAGACTACATATTTGTATTTATTTTTAACATATGGCAACACTGTGTTGGCAAAGTGATACATGAACGTAAACAAGTACAAACCTGTATCAGTCGCGATCGGAATCGAGTCAGGTACGGACGTGTTTCTGTGGCTTTATGGACTGTGATTGTTTGTTTAACAGTTTTATACTACGCAGTTATTAGTTTATTTTGTATGCAGTGTTTTAAAAAAGTAATTGGACTATTTTCATTATGGGTAGAAAAGGCGATCTTTCACCACGTAAAAAAGCTGAAGTGAAGGCCCTTGTGATTGCGAAAACATTTACAAACCGAGAAATATCACGAAGATTGGAGGTTTCTGAAGCTAGTGTACGACGCATAAAAAAGAAAATTGAGTCAGGGAAGGAATTAAGCCCGAAAAGAAAGAAACGATGCGGTAGAAAACCAATTTTCACTCCACGGTCAGAGAGATGTTTGAAGAAAATTTGTGTAGAAAACAGATTTGCTACCACAAAGGTAATAAAATCACAACTCCAGGATGCTAGCGTAAATGCTTCTGAGCGCACTGTTCCAAGAAAATTGAAAGAATTAGATTTTAAGGCCTGTCGCCCCGCCAGGAAGCCCAAGTTAACAGCTGCAATGAAAGCAAAGCGCCTGAAGTGGGCCAAACAATGGCAAGACAAAGATGTGGACTTCTGGAGATCGGTAAGATACAGCAATTTAATCAATAATTGATACGTTATTATCATTTTCAGTTAAATAAAGCAAATAAACATGGAAGTTTATATATTTTTCCTATTTTTGACAGGTCTGCTTCGGTGACGAAAGCACATTCGAAATTTTGCAGAATAAAGTTCAGTATGTGCGTCGTCGTCATGGAGAAAAGTTTCATCCTGATTGTGTCGTCCCGACGGTTAAACATCCCACCAAAGTGATGATTTGGTCAGTCATCAGCGGCAAGGGCACTGGACCTCTGTACGTCGTCAAAGGAATAATGAGGCAAGATCAGTACAAAGAAGTATTACAAAATCGGTTGATTCCGCAGCTCAGAGAATGGTTTCCAAATGGGGAACCATTCACTTTCATGCAAGATGGAGCTCCCTGCCACACTGCTCGGTCTGTTAAAGCTTTTTTGGCAGAAAAAAATATCCCTCTGTTGGATTGGCCGGGTAATAGCCCTGATATGAACCCCATTGAAAATGTGTGGGAGCTGATGAAAAGAGAAGTGGCTAAAGATGTGATTACCAACAAAACCCAGCTCCTAGAAAAGATTATTCATGTGGGGAATCATCATCCTCAAATGTAGGAGACAGTACAATCTTGCATTGATAGCATGCCGCGCAGAATTAAAGCTTTGATAGCGGCTAAAGGTGGCTCAACTAAATATTGACTTTTACTAACATTAATTTCACTTTTCATTAAAACTTAATAAACTTATGCTTTTCTAAATTAATGCTGTTTTATTTATGTCTAATAAATAGGTAATTGATTGGATAATATAAAAATAAAAAACAAATCAATTTAAAATAATAAAACGGTACAATATCACTCGGTAATTAATATTTTACATGAAATCTTGCAGTGCGTCTAATAATTTGGCCAGGGACTGTAGATATGTCTAAGAAATTTATAGAGTTATTGGTTTCTAATTCTATGGTAAATTTAATATTAGGATGCAAATTATTTAGGAAGTTAAGGAGGATTGTTAGTTGTTTATCTGTTCCCGTGAAACAGGAAATGATATCGTCAACATATCTATACCAGTAAACCATATTTTTGCTTATCGCGTTTTGATGAATTTTTAGTTCTAAATGATCCATGAAATTAAAACATAGTGTTGTTTTTATATAATTTTATTATGAATTTCCAACAAATATCGGCTAACACAATCAAAGATTGTTTAACATATCTGAATTTTATTACATTTTTCATATTAATTGAGCAGAGTAACTAAAATTGTACTAAGCTCAAGTCTTCGATTTAATTTATTTCATTTGCATTGAATATGTGGACATTCTCGGTAGCAAGAGCGTCATCCGTCTTTGTCTATCACGTTACAAGTTCGACACTCCTATCTCACTTTATACTCCTTAAGTGAGCTAGTTGATTTTAAAGATTTCGCTTCGACGGAAAGCGAAGGGTTAAGGTATATAACCGAACATTTTGGGGCAGTTCGAGGCTTCTTCCGTCTTCCAGAAATATTCTACCCATTTTAAGGGTCAAATGTTGATCGGTCACCCAAATGGAAGCCAGGGGGTAGTGTGTGGGGTAATGTTGTAATAAGAAACACACGGGAAAAGGCCAAGCTGAAAATGGGCAAGTAAAACCAACTTAGTTCCTTTTCACAACGAGTGTTCCTGAAGACTAGTGTCCACGTGTGTTTCTGAAATTTTTTTCCACGTGTGCTCCTGAAAACTATTTTACACGCGTGTTCCTGAAAGCTGTTTTACACGTGTGTTCCTGAAGCTAGTTTCACCAGAAGTGAACATGGGATCAACTTTTAAGACAATTACATTTTAAAGCCGTACTCTAAACTAAAAATAAATGGTATATGAGAAACTTTACACTAACCTTCAAACTTTTAAATCAGAGACTGTCTTTGAACGCGTACATTTTCATCACATAAAAGGTTATTAATTTAGATTAATTAATCATAATGGTGGATTTAATGTAAAAATGTCTCTTTATGTTTGTTAATATACTTTACTTTGTTTTAGCGCAGTGTTTCACTGAACTCCCGTTCTATTTTACAGGATGTATAAGTTGTACTTTATTTAATTATCTACCTACAACTAAATACCTCTTCAGTGTTTTTTATTTTTTGAGCTGAATTTATTATAAAATGAATGGTGCTCAAAACAGTACAACTAAGTTTTAAACAGCTATAAAGATCATTTTCAAAAGGTGTACAAAAATTACCTCGTTCGTATTTCTCTGCCAGAAAAGAACGAGCCAGCTGATGTTCTTATTTTTGTTCTTTAAACAGACTCGGTATTAATATCCATTCAATATATTCTCAAAAGTAAGAAAATACACAAGGCGCAAATAGGGGTTCTTATATACAGTCCCTGGCCAAATTATTAGACGCACTGTATTTTTTTTAGTAATTTTATGTTTCTTAAGAGTTTTTTATGCAATAATGGTATATTTAAACTACAATATTATTGATTTTTATTTAAAAGAATTGTTGTAGACTACATATTTGTATTTATTTTTAACATATGGTAACACTGTGTTGACAAAGTGATACATGAACGTAAACAAGTACAAACCTGTATCAGTCGCGATCGGAATCGAGTCAGGTACGGACGTGTTTCTGTGGCTTTATGGACTGTGATTGTTTGTTTAACAGTTTTATACTACTCAGTTATTAGTTTATTTTGTATGCAGTGTTTTAAAAAAGTAATTGGACTAGTTTCATTATGAGTAGAAAAGGCGATCTTTCACCACGTAAAAAAGCTGAAGTGAAGGCCCTTGTGATTGCGAAAACATTTACAAACCGAGAAATATCACGAAGACTGGAGGTTTCTGAAGCTAGTGTACGACGCATAAAAAAGGAAATTGAGTCAGGGAAGGAATTAAGCCCGAAAAGAAAGAAAAGATGGGGTAGAAAACCAATTTTCACTCCACGGTTAGAGAGATGTTTGAAGAAAATTTGTGTAGAAAACAGATTTGCTACCACAAAGGTAATAAAATCACAACTCCAGGATGCTAGCGTAAATGCTTCTGAGCGCACTGTTCGAAGAAAATTGAAAGAATTAGATTTTAAGGCCTGTCGCCCCGCCAGGAAGCCCAAGTTAACAGCTGCAATGAAAGCAAAGCGCCTGAAGTGGGCCAAACAATGGCAAGGCAAAGATGTGGACTTCTGGAGATCGGTAAGATACAGCAATTTAATCAATAATTGATACATTATTATCATTTTCAGTTAAATAAAGCAAATAAACATGGAAGTTTATATATTTTTCCTATTTTTGACAGGTCTGCTTCAGTGACGAAAGCACATTCGAAATTTGCAGAATAAAGCTCAGTATGTGCGTCGTCGTCATGGAGAAAAGTTTCATCCTGATTGTGTCGTCCCCACCAAAGTGATGATTTGGTCAGTCATCAGCGGCAAGGGCACTGGACGTCTGTACGTCGTCAAAGGAATAATGAGGCAAGATCAGTACAAAGAAGTATTACAAAATCGGTTGATTCCGCAGCTCAGAGAATGGTTTCCAAATGGGGAACCATTCACTTTCATGCAAGATGGAGCTCCCTGCCACACTGCTCGGTCTGTTAAAGCTTTTTTGGCAGAAAAAAATATCCCTCTGTTGGATTGGCCGGGTAATAGCCCCCATTGAAAATGTGTGGGAGCTGATGAAAAGAGAAGTGGCTAAAGATGTGATTACCAACAAAACCCAGCTCCTAGAAAAGATTATTCAAATGCAGGAGACAGTACAATCTTGCATTGATAGCATGCCGCGCAGAATTAAAACTTTGATAGCGGCTAAAGGTGGCTCAACTAAATATTGACTTTTACTAACATTAATTTCACTTTTCTTTAAAACTTAATAAACTTATGCTTTTCTAAATTAATGCTGTTTTATTTATGTCAAATAAATAGGTAATTGATTGGATAATATAAAAATAAAAAACAAATCAATTTAAAATAATAAAACGGTACAATATCACTCGGTAATTAATATTTTACATGAAATCTTGCAGTGCGTCTAATAATTTTGCCAGGGACTGTAATAAATATTATTTGTAAAAATAAAGAATCAACACCATACAGCAACACTTTTTTTGGAAGCGTTTGACAAAAATGAGTTACCAAATCAATCAAATAATTCTGCAGCGGTGGCTTCATAGTGATCTAAACTATACACATTTATCTTTTTACCTGATAATACTAAACATTTAAAACCACTCCCTGAATCACCATAAATTATACTTTTGACTGCTCTTTTGTCTTGCATTTTTAACTAGATTCGACAACTTTTTGATACTGTGCTATGGGTATTAAACCATAGTTTATCGAGATATGGACGATTTTTTTTTCAAAATTGAAATTACATAAAATTGTTGTTTCATTATTGACTTTCTTTAGACGCCTTTTTACGACTGTTTCTATTCTTTTGTATAATTTTGAAGAATCTGCGAGGCTGTTATGTTATCCGTGAACGTTGTAACATTTGTATTTCTCAGAACTTTTAAGGCAACGTGATAATTCTACAATAATCATTACCTGTACACTTAGACGCGGACCTGAATCGAACCTAGGTAAGCTACTAACCCACTAAACCACCTAGGTCGTCAAGGTGGGTTGTCACACATAGTTCCTATAATTTTGCTTGCTTCAAGTTGTATTTCTTTAAATTTATAACCAGCAGTACCATGTCATTATGCCAAAAAAAATGATAAAGTTATTTACCCAGTATTTCCTTTGCAAATATAAGTTGCAAAATAAATACAGAATTTGAGTTTTTCACACTTAATCATTATTACCTAATATTTCAAAGAAGGAAAGAAATAATCCATTCTGGTGAGACATCAATCGCAAAAATATTAGAGTTTTTCATATAAAATTACCTGTTCTTTCTAAATAAAATTAAGTAACAACAGTGCTCAGTATATATCACCCCTACACCAAACACTTTATTTTTGCACTCGACGCGCGTTTCGCTAACCATGTTAGCTTCATCAGCAGCTATGATTGACTAAAGCTAAAATACAAATCTACCCTATTTATATTTAGCCTAACCCCTGAATTACTCAGGCGGAACTGATGGCATAGGCAAAGCCATCAGTTCCGATCAAGTAACCAGTAGAGGGGACTATAAGGAATAGGCCCTCTGTCTTTATTTAAACCACTTTTACGTTTTATGATTTCCATACTTTCATATGCGTTCAACAATCTCCTATCAGATACATTTTTAATTAATCTTGGATTATCTAATGTTATATGATCAGCTTCAAGGGCATGTTCGGCAATGCTAGACTTTTCTGTTCTACTGGATTTTAAGTATGCTAAATGTTCTTTAAATCGTGTTTTAATTGACCTTTTAGTTTGCCTAACATACTTTTTGTCACAATCATTACAACTAATTTCATAAATTCCACTTTTCTCACAATTAGGAATCTTTGGGATTTCCTAATATGTTCCTCAGATCGTCTGATGACTTATAGACCAAGGTGAGAATAATTTCGTCCTCAAATTCATGAATACTTAATATTATCTAAACTTTGTATGGAATAAAATTATTTCCAATATAAAAGTCAATTTTACAACAACATTAAAAAATTGAAAAGATGGTATTTTATTATGTTACGAAAACAATTCCTGAAATAAGCTTCATGGTTAGCCGTTACACCGAGAAACCCCCTTAACGCCGTATATCTTTAACTACAAATAATAATTTTTAAAATTTATTCACTACTAAGTCAATAACCTTCTCATATAATGTGGAAAATATGCAAAATTTATCGACCCTAGACCCTTTTAACTTTCTTCTGCTAAAGTTTGAAACGATAGGTTCCATTCCCTAATCAAATGTTAATGTATACCAAATTTTAAATCGACAGACAGTCGAATGGACAGGCCGACGAAATAAGTGATCTAAGGACCTTGAAACGTGTAAAAATGCAAAAATATCGGACTGTGATTTTTAACAAGGAAAGTTAAAATAGATGTATCGATCAGAACTAAAAAAACCGGTCAAGTGCAAGTTGAACTTGCGCAATTAGTGTTCCGTACGTTGATTGCTTTTAAAATAAAAAATGTTGTAACGGAAGTATAAAATGATCAGTGACTTCACAAAACACACCCCAAATAAGTTTTCAACAAAGTTTATTTCCAATCTTTACTGAAAATTTATGACCTTGAAATTTCTGTTTTTTTTTATATACCAGATAAATTATTACAAGTAATGCACTCGTGATAATTTTCGTTCAATCTACACCCCGTGGAGAATATTCCAGAATTTTTTCAAAATTTTTTGATAAGTACTTTTCGAGATAAGGCGGGTGGACAGCGATTTTTCGCGATTTTTTAAAAATAATACAAAGAAAAGTGCGCGCAAGTATTACATTATATATATATTTTTACTCGTGTTTTCACAAGCTTTCATTTGACACCACACTCAATGACCTAGTAAAAAAATTTTTTTTTCACTTCCGATTTCACCCCCCCAAAACTAACCCCTTAAGTCAAAATTTAACTTCCAAAACTACATGGCTATGATGAGGCCATTAATTCCTATATTATTACCAAATTTCAACTTTCTATGACGAATAGTTTTGGAGAAAATCGGGTGTGACAGACGGACAGACAGACAGACGGACAGACAGGCACCGAATCCGATCTTATAAGTGTTCCGTACGGAACACTAAAAAGAAAACAAATATCTTTATTTTAATGTTGTATTGGTTAATATTCTATTTTAATACGAATGGACAGTAAAAAGAAATGGTATATATGTTTTTTATTAATAATAACTTACAAAAGTCTTCTAAAAGTCTTTATTCGTCTATATGACCTGCAATGGTGGACTTGGGAAGTCAAAATTTTTATGAATTTTCTGCAATAATGTATTTTCCTCCGAGAAATGATTAGCTATTGTCCATACTGTTGTCAAACTTCTCAAATAACTCGAATTTTCTTTGTTTCAGGTATTTAT